>JANBPO010000762.1:0-101788 GCA_024336825.1 Amorphophallus titanum
TCGCCATTCCAGGCGATGGTTTGTAGTTTAAATGGTTTCATTTGAACCTCTGGCATGTTCGGATGCCATTCCCGCCAATTTGACTAGATTTGGTCATGATTCGGGGCCGGTAGGAGTCCGGTTACCCATGTGAGTCGTTTTGGGTTGATTTATGAAAATCGCCCATTTCTGAGTCGTTCTGTGGTTTGTTGGCCCCTTCTGGCCTGTGGAAGGTCGACAATGTGTTTAGGGATGCATCCCCATCATTTTGGAGATGATTGGGGCATGGAACGGTGATTTCTACAGATTTTAGTATTTTTTAGGTTCGGTGTTTTAACGCGGTACTCTCAGGGGGCGCGTTCTCAGAAGAGATGCGTTGTATGGTGTAGTCACGTTCATCGAGAGAGATGAACTGTTGGGTAGTTAGGAACGCGGTCCTTGTGTTGGACGCGATCCTGTAGAATGTGACTGAGGTGATGGCCACGATCCTGTGTTAACGCGACCCATCTAATCGCCATGTTAGTGTTATCGCAACCCTGGCGATGGTCGCGACTATCGTATTATCACGCTCAAGCTTTTGGCTACATCTATTAATGTGACCCAAGCATGAGCCGCGTTAATCTGTTGACATGCTACAGGTGTTGGACGAGTTCTAGTGACATCATGACCCTCTGTGTGGGCGTGTTAATCATCATAACACAGACAATGAGCACGTTAATGTTTGGTTTTTCGGGTATCATTTGAGTTGTCTCGGGCTCCAGTGAACACAAGATTTAGTGCCTTGTTGGCCCTTGACTCAATGGATGCCTTGGGTGTTCCGTGAGAGTCATGTGTGTGTCGAAGGATCCCAGAAGAGTGGCTTTATCCTGAGCTATGTGTGGTGTTTCTTCTATGTTCATTGGCTTGGCTTCGACCCATTGGTGATGTGACACAATCCCTTGGACCTAGTTTCACAAGCAATCAAACCGAACGGTGGATCCACTCAAGCAGGTTTACCCGCGTCGCGCACGCCAGGGTCTGTAGGTGGACCGGCGATGAAGGTGAGGGTCTGAGGTTGGTCCTTGTGGTTCCAGGGTATGGCTAGCTTAGGATGGACCCCAATGGGCTAGGGATGCCCACTTCAGTGGGCGGTCAGCACACCGAGGGCGTGGGGATGAAAGGTCACTCTCACAGCTCACCCGCGGTGGTCACTCACGTGATCGGCACTTTGGTCCAGGCACTCACTCACCACCGACGGAGCAACCAGAAATAATACTACACTAAGAAAGTAAACGCCAGCAATGAGAAGTGTGGTCAGAAGCTCACCTGATCAGCGTGAAGATGCCGATCCCAACTGGAAACGAAGGCGAGCGGGGAGGCGTGGGTATGCACCGGTACGCCACGCCGATGTAGCTTCTCCCTATTTATGTGTTACATTAACAACGCCTCACGTAGGAGGGATGGACTAGGGGTGCATTCAAACACTACCTCCGCGCAGGGAGGGGAGCTAAGCCAGCCAGGTGGGGTAGGGGGAGATAGCTAATCGAGTGTCGATTGCATACTCCGCCGGTTCTGCCCACTTTGGGAACTGCTAGACAGATAGTTGCTGTTGACGCTACCACGGGCTCTGCTGGACTTGGAAGTCACCAAAACCTATGACAAAATGTCACTGATGGGCCCAGGAAGGCTCCTGAAATTTTGAGGGAGGACCAGACGTCATCGAAGGCCAGGGCAGGCTCTAGAGTTGGACCACTTTTTTCTGGCTCAGACTGGTTCGAGAGCACTGCAGCAGGAAGAATAAGTCGCCACGAACACTCCCGCAATCTAAACAATGCGGGACCCAAACGTACGTGAACATGGTCAAGTCTTCTTCGAGCTACAACTAGAAAGAACACCAGAGGAGGTCGGGGTAGAGAGATAGAGCTCATTGAGTGAAGGGGTGTCTGTTCAGATCCTGACTAGACTGATCTGCGCACCTGGGGGAGAAAAATTAGAATGGGGGGCTCCGGACTCCGATCGATGCTCCTATTGCTGCGTTAGACATAGGACTGGTAGTGCTTTTCTCCAGCCAAATGGCGCACCAAGATCCTCACTGATCTGATCATGAGAGCTGCTACAAGTCGTCTCTAGCTGTTTGCCAGAGACAGTCGGCGCAGTCTGGCGAGGATGGCTCCACCAAACAGCACGGACGTCGAATGGAGGCAGGACCACCTCGCCTGCTGATGGGAATCGAGTCTATGCATCCACATTTTATTTTTGCCTTTATGTACTTTTATTTTTATTTATGTCCTTGCATAAATAGGTGTGCAATTATAAGGGTTAAAGGGATGGTGTGGAGAAACATAAGAATCTAAAATAATTACATAATTAAATTGTTCATAAGAATAAACAGGAAATTACATTAACATTAGGTAAATTACATGGTCCACAATAAATAACAACTCGTAATACAATAGTAGTCCATGACTAGTACGTTGACAAAAAGGAAACTACAACTACACGGGACATACCCCAGCTCTGGCAACTGGAAACTAACCCTGGGCACTAGAACCGCGCTGAGCCTCAGACACGCTCCTCTGAAGCCTCGCCTCACCTGAAATACGGTGAAAACACTTAGGGAGTGAGCCTCATAACAAAAAGGCTCAATAGGGATCACTCGAACCCCTACCTCGTAAAACGAGAAACTGCAACGCAAAGCCGCGAAGGTGAGTACAACAGGAATAAACAAATGAAAAAGCCCTGTTGCTACTGACACCGATCTCATGGTGCGAAAATCGAGATGCACAACACGGTGACATGACCAAGAGTCGCTACCTAACAAGACAGGAGTACCACCTACTAGAAGCAAGGCCGGATGCGTCCCCTGACATCTTAGTCCACACCTCAGGTGCCTGCCTACGACGCCCCAGGCGGAGGCTAAGATACCGCACAAGTAACCACAGAACAAGAACTAGTTGGGGTCATGCTCGTCAGCGCGTATCTGCTGCCCCCAACCACGTGCGCACACACAGACCATGCGTCCTAAGTCTGGCCTCTAACTGGTTTTTCCCTCAACAGGACTCTAGTTGCAAGACGTGGGGCCCCACAGTAACCAGTCTAAAAATTGTCTCTTAGGGTAGCCTCGCCACCACTCCCTAGTGGGACCACACGCGTGTTGGAAGGCTACGACTAGTGGAGGGTCGCTGAAGGAGTAGACTCTCTAGTCAGCGAAAAATAACACCTAAACCGGACAGGCACAAGGACCGCCCCTCGTACCGACACTGACTCACGGTGACACACGCCAAGAACACCACCTCCCGGGACCCCACGGCACCCTAACACATGGCCCACACATGATGCCCAGCATCAATCAGGCCACAGGCCAGCACGTAGGTCGAGGTCCACTCACCTGGAATTTGAACCGGCAAGGAAAGAACCACCGGTTAGATAAAACACAGTAAACGGTCCACCCTGGGCTATTCCTGTGCACACGGTCATTTGATGGACCGCCTCAGAATTCAAACGGTTCTTCACAGACCATTTGATAACATGGCACGGTCACCCACGAACTGCCTAACAACAGACATGAACGGTCCTCACTGGGCCGGGTAAGATATAAATGGCCCCTCTTGGACCGCTCCAAGAAGTGAATGGCCACCTAAAGGACCGTTCAATCCCTGGACTGAACAAGGAACCAGACGGTCACCCTCAGACCATTCAGGACCTAAACGGTCCAAGGATAGGCTGCTTAAGGAGATGAACGGTCCCCATTGGGGCCGTCCAATCACCAAATGGCACAAAAGACAAACGGTCCTCTTGGGACCGTTGAATACTCAAACGGTCTAGAATGGACCGTGCAGAGGTACTAAACGGCCATACCCTGACCGTGTAGACCCAACACTGTGCAACGGTCAAAACCCAATGGTCACAAACACCTCGGGGGTCACGCTGGCCCCACGGGGTAAACGGTCGGCCCATGGGCCATCCAGGAGTGACACGGTCGTACGATGGACCGTGTACCCCACCGACAGTCCTAGACCGTAAACGGTCCATCTCTGGGCCGCGCAAGGATGTACACGGTCTCTATTAGGACCGTGTACATCCTGGTAACCCGAGAATGGCAAACCTCGCCGAAAAATCCCATTTCACGTCCCAAATCACCCCAATTGAGGGGGAAACGAAGGGGAAACCATCCCCAAGCACCCTAGCATGCATCTACGCCCTTAGATCGGTGAAAACCTCCATAGAACGGGAGATCCGACGCTCAAACCCCAAAACATGATTTTCCCTTCCCGGTTCGAAATTACCCTCTCTCAACCTTGCCTCGGCCTAAGAGTCACGAGGAAGGTAAACACGGAGCTAGGGATCATCACCCTACCTCTGGGTCACCCGAAACGCACCGGATCGCCGCCGATCCGTGAAGAACGCCTTTGAAACCCACGCTCCTTCACGAAATCCCACATGCCGCAAGCCGCTGCGATCGCCTCGTCGCCACCGCAATCCCCTCCACGCCATCTGCAGCCGGAGGGAAGCACCGCCGCGGTCTCACCGGAGGAAGAGAGAGAAAGAGGGGGCACAGTTCTCTCAAGGGAGGAAGAAGAAAGGAGGCTAAGGGATTAAGGGATAGAGATACTTACCTGACTTACTTGCCTGGCGAGAAGAGGTGTGATGCAATGGCATTCATGATTTTGACATTAAGAGGTCAACCATTAATAAACAGGCCAGAGAAATACGCATGATGCATAAATAAGGCAAAGGCCACACAAGGCATGGAGCAAGTACAACATTTCAAATTATCGCAGCATTCAGCAACCAAACGGTCATGCCAAGACCGCAAGGGGAGCCTAATGGTCCACCGATCGATCGCTACCCTTGAGGTGGTTCACATTCTCCCATGGGTGAAACCCTGGGAAAACCAATCCAGATAGGACCACCAAGGACAGCCTAACGGTCCATTGCGCGACTGCAAGGTGCTGGGCGAATTCAAAATCGTGGGTGGCCGTTCCCTTTTCCACACACACCCATTCCAAACACTCAAAAATCCTCACCGGTGACCTATCACCACCGATGGTGATCTCCTAGCCCCATTGCCAATACACACTCACCTATACTCTGAAAATGGTGAAGAAGAGGGATGTGTGGCGATTCCAATGCCACCTAGCCAAGGAAGATGTGCCTGAAGCCCCGGTGGACCAAACGGAGGAAATGCCATCGCCGGAGGTCGGGGAACCATCTACAGTGCCCACAGTACTTGAGGGAGGTGTTGGGGATGAGGAAGGCGAGCACACGGCCAAGAAAGCACCTGAGGCAGTGGTCGGAACCCCCTCGTCTGAGGCAGGCCAATATCCTTAAAAACTTAATTTTTAATTTTTCTAGCTCATGCATGCAGGTAGAATAGTAAGGGAATGGGTCAGGGGACCCATTGAAAGCATATACAGGCCTCTAGGGCCATTCTCCAAGCTTGGGGAAATGAGGGAAAAAATGCCGCTATGGCGAGTGCCTAGCGGTCGTTCCAGCGACCACTAGGACTCCAGATGGTTTGAACCAGACCGCTAAGGCCAGACAAAAGTTCAAGAGGGGACCTTTAGGGTTCTGAGGGTGATTATTTTTTTATTTTTTTTTGAATACAATGTGATGCAATGCATGGATTATTAAACGATATGGATGACTGGCTCTTGAATGTTTACATGCATGCAGGGAAAGTGCCAGACGTGGATATCATGGCTGCAGGTCCAAACAGTGTACCTGGCACTGTCGGATTTCCAGAGAGAAAGACTAACCGCGATGGTGTTCGTCGAGTTCCTCAGGATAGAGGTCATGAGACTAGACACTGCCCTCCTGTATGCGCTCCATGACTGATGGGATTCAGTCAGCAGGGCATTCTTGTTCCCGTGGGGACATATGATCCCCACGCTAGAGGACGTGGCAAGGATTATTGGGCTACGAGTCCATGGAGAACCAATGACAAGGACAACATACGTCGACTACCGAGAGTTGGCGTAGGAGTAGCTAGGGTTGGAGCTAACGAGGCCAAGACACCACTCGTCAATGCTGGCACGAGCGACCCTCGAAGAGAGCTTGGGACTGAGAGGAGTGGTGATAGCCATGGGGGAGCTGCCAGAGGAGCACTTAGGGCGGCTGATGGATCGAGCCAGATAGAGAGTGGCAGCGGGACAAGGCCAAGAGGTAGATGTAGTCCTTTGCCGCTTCCTGATGCTGCTGTTCAGGAAGCTCATTTTCACGACGAGGGCCGACGGAGTGAGCTGCAAGCTCCTCCCTCTACTGAGAGACTTGGACAGAGTTGGAGACTATGCTTGGGGTGCGACTGCTCTAGCATTCCTGTTTGACTCCCTAAGCACTACCGACCGGCAGACGATGCTGGGCGGGTTCTCACCTCTGCTTCAGGTAACCCTTCCACCTTAGATGCTTATGCAATTAAGATTATGCATGTGACTGCTATATGCTGACACTTGAAATTGCAGGTATGGACTTACATGTACCTCCCCAACCTAGGGAGAGGGAAGGAGGTACATCTAGACCAATTACCCATCGCGAGACGGTGGATGGTGGTACGGGACACCGGGTCACTATGACGCTTAGTGCGAGCGATCCGGGACTTCATTGACACACTGCCCTATGTATCGGTAAGACTCTAAACTTTAAACCTTTAAATGCACTTAGATGCTTGGACTTGATGCTGACTCCCTTTCAGGTGCGCTGGACGCCATACCGCGACGAGGGTCATGAGGGACAGCCTTGGGTAGAGGTGGCCCAGGCGTACGTAGGATGAGATGTGTAGCACCCCTGATAATTAAAGGAATAAAAATTTCCAATTTAAATTAAAATTTTGCATAGAACTAATTAGTTATACATTTAAGCCTCCATGTTGGCCCATTTCTGCTCCAATTAAATAAAAGAGGAGGTGTTTTTGCAAAGCAAAATTTGCTTCCAACAGTTATGTCCACCTGAATTTTGGAGAGGCTAAGCGGATCATTGACCACCCTAACTATGCTAGGCTTGGAGTAGTCAGATGCACTTTGACACAGCTAGTGGAGAGTGATGATTGGCGTCGTACCTCGATCTTCCATACGTTCATTAAGCTTGGGGGAAAGACCTGTGAAGTCATCATAGATAGTGAGAGCTGCATTAATGCAGTCTCCACTAATACTGCCACTCGCTTTGGGTTGACACATGTCGATCACCTGAGCCCCTATCGAGTTTCATGCGTAGAGACCTCCTCCATTTCGGTTCAGTTGAGATGTTTGGCTCCTATTCAGATCCACTCCTATCAAAATCAGGTTTGGTGCAATGTCCTTCTGATGAAGGTTGGTAGTATCATTCTAGGCCGGCCTTGGTTGTACGACCACGATGTCACACTTCATGGTCGTACGAACTTATGCTCCTTCACACACCATGGGAAGAAGATCGTGCTTCATCCTTCACCTCCCAGAATTGCAAGCACGAAGGAGCCTACCTCTTCCTCGTCTAAATCACCCCCGACAACAGCCCTCTATCTGATCAATGTATGGGAACTTGAAAGGGAGGTATCTGGTGGGTGTCCCGTTTGGACTGTTGTCATGAGAGAGGCCCGAGATAGCTTACCTCCAGAGCTGTCGATGGAAATATCAGCCCTTCTCTCAGAGTTCCAGGATATCTTCCCAAAGGATCTCTCGGACCTCTTAGCACCTATGCGTGATATTCAGCATGCTATTGATCTTGTCTCGGGATCTACATTGCCGAACCTGCCGCATTACCGCCTGAATCTCGCTGAGCATGCTGAGCTATAACGGCAGGTTGAGGAGCACCTCCGAAAAGGATTTGTGAGGGAGAGCTTGAGCCCATGTGTAGTGCCTGTTCTTTTGACTCCAAAGAAGGACGGAACTTGGCGGATGTGCATCGATAGTTGGGCCATCAACAAAATCACCGTCAAGTATCGATTACCCATCCCACGTTTGGATCATTTGCTCGACATGATGTCCGGGGCCACTGTATTTTTGAAGATTGATCTAAAGAGTGGTTACCACCAACTGCAGATCCGGTCAGAAGATGAATTGAAGACAACATTTAAGACCAAAGATGGCCTCTATGAGTGTTTGGTCTTTTCTTTTGGGCTGTCTAATGCCCCTAACACCTTCATGAGGTTGATGACTCAAGTGCTACGGCCCTTTATTGGTTCATTCATGGAATCATGGTGGTCTATTTTGATGGCATTCTTGTCTATAGTCGATCTCGGGAGGACCACCTAGACCATCTTCGTCAGGTTTGCCTCACTCTGAGGAGAGAGAGCTTATACACCAACCACAAGAAGTGTGCTTTCTTGAGTGACCATATTACCTTCTTGGGTTTCATCGTCTCCAGTGAGGGCATTTCAGTTGATCCCGACAAGGTCAAGGCGATAGTAGATTGGCCCGAGCCGACGAGTATCCACGATGTCCGAAGGTTCCATGGCTTGGCAGCCTTCTACCGTCGATTCATTCGGGGGTTTAGCACCATCATCGTTCCGATTACGAACTGTATTCGAAAAGGAGCCTTTGAGTGGACAAGAGCTGCTGCCACGGCTTTTCAACTGATTATAGAGAGAATGACTCAGGCACCCGTCTCCCAGATTTCTCAGAGGTATTTGAGGTGGCATGTGACGCGTCGGGTGTTGGCATTGATGGAGTCCTAAGTCAAGAAAGGCATCTCGTGGCTTATTTGAGTGAGAAGTTGAGTGATGCAAAGCTGAAATATTTCATGTACAATTAGGAAGTCTATGCAGTGGTCCAAGCGTTCAGGTATCGGAGGCATTACCTGTTGCCGCAAAAATTTATCCCCTACTCTGGCCATGAAGCCCTGCGCTTTCTCAACTCTCAAAAGAAACTGAATGCAAGGTATGGTCGGTGGGTTGAAAACCTGTAGGCCGACACATTTGTTCTGAAACATCAAAAAGGAGTTGAGAATCATGCGGTTGATGCACTTAGCCAGAGAGTATCATTACTCTCTACTGTCAGTATTGAGGTCATAGGGTTTGAGAAGCAAAAGAAGGATTATGAGAGTGGCCCTAACTTTGGCGCTATCTATGTTGCACTTCAGGTAGGACCCACTCGAGATTTGAGCAATTACCTTCTTCAGGATGGGTACCTTTTTAGAGATCAGCGCCTTTGCATTCCCCCGCTGTACAAATATGCAAATAGAACTTCAAGAGGGAGATTCTGGAAAAGATGATTGGAATGAAAATATGGTCGTTTGACTGACTAAACAATGTCATGGCTGAGGTGGAAGCTTTCCTGGCCAGACCTGCCCCTGCACCAACTGCCCGCACAACCCAGAAGGGCAAGGCAGTGGAACGGCGCTAAGCGCCAAAAGAAGCGGATGCTCTTGACATTAAGGCGTTCGAGCAACAAAAAGACAAAGGTAAGAAGGTGATCGCCCCACAGCTTACGAAAGTCGCAGATGGCAAGGAGGGTCCCTCACTATGGGATAAAATGAAGAAAGCCTACTCTTTCCTGAAGGACAAGACCAGGATTCTATTCGACTGGGTGACGGAATATGGTGTGGTCACCTTGCAGGAGCCCAAGTGGCCAAAGGACCTGAAGAGAAAGGACAGTCCAAGATTCTGCCCTTATCACCAGATGCTAGGACATTCGATCGAGGACTGCTATGTTTTCAAAGACATCACTGAAGCAATGGTGAAGAAAGAAGAGATAGAGTTGGGAGAGTACAAAGTGGACCCTCCCCAACCGCATGAAGCCACTCTGAGGAGAGCAGGAGTCAACATGATCTCCCTATATCAGGCTTTGCCCGAGGAGATCTCTGAAGCAAGCACACGGCGCACCTATGAACCTCACTTCTTAGAGCCCGTGAAAGAACAACAGGGATGGCAGTAGATCCCTGTAAAGAACAAGGAAAAGAGGGCACCTCGCCCGAAGCCGGGGACACATGTGCGCGACATCACACCACGACCTGCTCTGCCAGTGACGGCACCAGTGTGGACTACCCCACCTGTAGTCATTAGAATACCAACTCACAATTGGAGGAGGCAAACTCCGCTACTGACAGTAAGAGAAATCAGCCCCGGAGTTCGAAAGCTGTAAAATTTCATAGATGGGTTGGATGATTATGTGCAACCCGAATTGAAGCCCCTGCTGATTCGGGACCACGTCCCACGGCAAGAGCTGGAGTAGTTGTTGCTCGAACAAAAGGAACAAGCCGATGCGACGTCTGACAAAGAAGGCAGCCTATTCTGGGGGCAGGCACCTGCTGAAGCAAAGAAAAAGAAGAAACAAAAGAAGAAGAAAAGAAAGGCTGCTAAGGCCAATAAAGTGTAGGTTGTCTCCTGCAATACTCTATTAGCTCTCTTCAACCTGTCCGGTGAGGAGGAAGAAGAGGAAATCCGCTTCACACCCCCTGCAAGGGGAGACAAGGCCGAAACTGCGACTGCAACACACGCAACCCGGTCGAGTCGAAAGTGGGGGCGCCAGCCGCCGCCCAACCACAACATTATGTTTAGGGGAGAGCAGCCCTACAAGACACCTTCCCCGGAGGTCAGGGGAGTCCAGATCCCTCCTCCGACAGGCTTGTACAACAAGAATGGAGGCAAGACAGTCCCCTCCTTTCTTGAATTCATGAAGATGTCCAAGGGAAAGCAGCCATGCCAGGAGGCCAACCTTGCACCCGAGAATGCTCACCCGTAACTACCGCAACCCCCCGAAGCCTCGGGTGCAGATAAAGCTGGCCCTGCATCAGCAGATGAAGAGCAGCAAGAGTCCGGTGCCAATCAGAGAGGTGCCGAATCAGAGGCAGAAGAAGTAGGTCCATCAGGGGCCGCAGCTCAAGATTCTCCCAAGCCCAGATGGGTAGAAGAGATGAAGCTCTCAAATGTCTGAGCTGGGAGCCAAATAATGAAGCTACTCAAGAAGCTCCCCGCTAGATTTACAATCTGGGAGATCCTCTATTTGAGTGAAGAGACCCGACAGGTGATCATAACTACCCTACAGATGCCTGCTCACTTCGAGACCTGGTTGGCCGAAATAATGCCAGAAGCCAGCATGACCTTCACTCAAGAGGACATGTTGTTGCCTACCATCAGCCACAACAGGCCGCTATACATGAAGGGCCACCTGAATGGGAGAGAGCTGAACAGAATTTTGGTCGATCCCAGTGCAACCGTCAATATTTTGCCCTACAGGATATACGAGAGGCACCACTTCAACGTGCATCTTGAGAAAGTTGGGGATATGCGTATCACTGGCTTTAATCAGAAATGTGAGGTATTGATGTGCACCGACTAATGTCGTTAAGAAAGTCGTGCCACAATTTTAAATATATTCGCACTCACTCACTTTTAAAGATAATAAATCAAATATATAGTGGTAAGTGGAGTCGATCCCACGAGGAAGGAAAAATCTTTATTTAATCAAGTTGGAAAAATGACTTATGCTTTGTGGCCCCTGTAGTTCATTTCCCCGCGATTTGGGGGCCCGAGGCGAGTCGAGAGGGTTTATTTTCCCACCGAAGTTATAATGTGTGATTTTGGGGTGATTGTTGGGTTTCTCGTTCTGATCATATTTTTGGGGTTTAAATGGGTCCTCTCAGTGCTAGAGAGGTTGGGGAAGGGTTTTCCATTGTTTTCCCCTTCACATGGGTGTCAATGGGGCGTGGAATGGCGTTTTCCACTGGGATCACCATTTTCGGGAATGAAAGCAGGTAGCGGTCATACCAGAGACCGCCACTTGCCTCCGGATGGTTTGGCGGTCAGCTGAGGATTGCCACTTGGCCCAGTAGGTCGGTTCCAGGTAGCGGTCTCGCGATTGACCATCACATGATGGTGGCGGTCAGGTCAGGACCGCCACCTGGTGGGGTCAACGCACCCTCGGAGGGCACGTGGATAGGTTTTTTGTGGGCCCCTGAGAATGCGGTTGGGTCCCTGACCGCATTCTTCAGGTTGTGGTCTGGGAGACAATCGGATTCTGCCCAGTTGTTCTGGAAGGTGGCAGTCATGTTAGGACCGCCATCTGACGGTAGCAGTCGAGAGTGGACCGCCCCATGAGGTGACAGTCTTGGGGAAGACCGCCACCTGGCTTTTCGCACTAGCTGTGTTCCGTTCGCATTATTTTGGCCCCGGTCAACCCGGTTGTGACCTAATGGTCGACCTTTGACCTCGTGGATGTCCCGGACACCCCGTGGGTTCCGTGTACATATTTTTTGGGATGTCTGGAGGTACCGAATTACCTCGATTAGCATGCCCATAGGTCTTAGGGGGGTCCGGGTGATCCCTTGTGTTCTAAGCTTTCGTGTTTTCGCTAGATCGAGTCACTGTGTATCGGTATGACTATAAAGGGCCATCCCCGCACAACGTGTGTTTCTCTGGGAAGCGGTTTCCAAGTGGGCCACGTGTTTGGCCTTGGACTGTGAGTCTAGTCACGCAGCCTAGGGCTGGGGGTTTCTTGAGTTCCCTTTATAGGGGAATGGTCTCGCAGTTGTGAACCACCTCGTGAATTATCATGCCGTAGTTTTGACCTTAGGAGTAGGGCCGATGGATGGCATGTGCCGTCCTGTACAACGGTCTTGACCCGAGTCTCGTGAATCAAGGACCGTTGGGTCTTTAGGTCTAGATGACTGTCTTGAGTTGGTGGCCCCCGAGCCACCTGTTGCTTCGCGTTACTCATGATGGATGCGTGCGTAGCTTTCAGTGTTTACGTTTAGTAACTCCCCACTAGTCGTAGCTTTCCTGCGCACGCGTGTGCAGACCAACTTGGGAGTGGTGGAGAGTGTGACCCAGAGAGATAATTTTTAGGCTGGTTACCGCAGGGCCTCCCACTATGGTGGCTCGAGTCCGGGCCAGGAGAAAAACTAGCTAGAGGGCCTAACATATCACAATCAATCAGTGTGTACACACGTGGTCGGGGACTACGGACACGTGCTGACGAGCACGACCCCGACTAGACCCTTGTTTGTGGTTGTTGTATGGTGTCTCAGTTTTCGCCTGGGGCGAGTAGGGAGACCCTTGTGGCGCAGACTAAGACGTCAGTGGATACATCCAGTCTTACTTCTAGTGGGTAAGTACTCCCATCACGTGACGTGAACTTCTCATGACTCGAGTTTTCATTTCTTATCTACGAGGCGTGATTTTACGTGTAATTTTTAGGTGTCTTTTTCGATGGGGAGGTCTAGAGTTTTAGATAAGTGTTACCGAGGGTTTTTCCTAGACGGTGTAGGGTCCACGATAGTGAGGTTGAGACTGTATTTTTGGACCGTGTGGTCTCAGAGTGGGCCTTTTTTTGTGAGGACAGGCCTCCACGACGGAGGTGTCGTGATGTTTCCCCTGGTAGCGTAGCCAGCGTGGTTCGTAATTCGGTGGTCCCCTGATGGTGAGATCGATGTGCTGATTTCTGTTCAAGTAGGAGTAGTATAGAATTGTGGGTTCATCGGCTACCGTGTTTCGAGATGGGTGTACGTCGGTTCCCTCCACTACCGTTGTGTTTTGGTTGCTGTTACTACTTCTGCTGTTGTTGTTGCTTTCCGTTACCACAGTTATTTTATGGTTGGGGTTCCGCAAGACCCTTACTAAGCCAGTGAGATGAGGCTCACCCTTAACTTTTCAGGTGTAACAGTTCTTCCTCGAGGTTTGGGGGTGCAACGTGCGAAGGTTCTTAGTTGCCAGCTCACCCAGCCGAGTGTTCGCTCGGTGTTGGGTACATTTCCTTAGATTGTACTGTGAAGCCACACTCGGGTTGAGTGTGGGGTGGACGTAGGTCTGGAGGACCGAACCACCTAAAAGTTCCTTGTGCACTATGGTTTGATTGTCTTACTTATTTTTCGCTAGATGAATGTTTAGGCTGATCAACTTGTTCTTCCTATTTAGCCAGCGGGTCATGTGCACATTAGCCTTTTGATTTCTGTTGAGTGGGTTAGAAGTCAGCTTTATAGTTGTCTTGGATGTTTAGTGTGTTTTAGATCATCAACTCTCCACCTGTTCAACATTGGGAGTTCCCATGTTGTTCTAGTCATTTACCTAGATAATTGTTGAGCCACTATTTCTCAACAGGTTTTCATTAGGTCTGATTAGTTCATTTTAATTCTACATCCTTGATAGTTAGATAAATTGTTAATTGAGAAAGGTTTTTAGAGAAGGATTCATTCCCCCCCTCTGAATCTAGCGCACCTAAATCATCACCTCAAAGCTCTCACCATGATAGAAGGAGGGCCTATCATAGTTTATACCTTATCTGACTAAAGCCTTTGGCAAAGCTACTGCCCGGTGCGATCGTCATCTTGAACGATCTAGCCGATTAAACCAATTATCAAAGTCCATGAAATTCCAGACAGTCGTTTGTTTGCTAGGAAATACCTCCACAATGTTATGGTAGAAGCAAGAGGACAGCTTTGATCTCACCGGCCAGCAAAGATTAAATGCATTATAACAAAGGATTGCAAATTGTTGCATTATAAGGGCTTGTTAAGAAAAGGCTGTGTCGACCCATAAGCCCATGATGTCCATATGGGCTTGAAAGAGGCCCATTAACAACCAAAGCAGCGTCGAGTGTCATGGTACAAGGCACACCGAGATGGC
This sequence comes from Amorphophallus titanum, assembly GCA_024336825.1. Taxonomy (NCBI): domain Eukaryota; kingdom Viridiplantae; phylum Streptophyta; class Magnoliopsida; order Alismatales; family Araceae; genus Amorphophallus; species Amorphophallus titanum. Next base: position 14,489 of record JANBPO010000762.1, read on the forward strand.
CTGGGCAAAGGCGCCCTGGGGAGAAGGCGCGCCAGTGACTGAAACCCTTATAAAGCCCTTGCTTTAAATAGAGAGGAAGAGACGGCGAAGAGAATAGGCACAGAGAAGGGAGTCCGCTGAGACAAAGGGTAGAATCTACTGAAAGAAGAGATATAGGGTGAAGCCGGCTGAGAAGAAAAAAAGAAGAGGGAACAGAGGGAGTAAGTGCTGTGAGAGCTACGACGGAGAAGAGAGATCATCTCCGCCATACCGTTCAAGGTGGGCGTCCGGCGGTCAAATGCCCTTTGGGGCTACATTCTCCCCCTTTTTTTATTTTATTCCCTAGTCTGAAATTTCAGTCGATGTATTCTAAGTGTGTTATTTTCATCTGATGTTAAGCATCGATACAATCCCTCAGATTTTTAAGGGCCGTCAGCCTATATATAACCGTGTGGCTGTTTATGGTGAATATGTATATGTACTCGACCTAATGAAATGAGTTCTGGGAATTTCTCTCTCCCTATCTCTATTGTCTATAGTTATGAACGTGTAGCACTTCTGAACAAGCATGTACGCACTGCAACCTGTGTGAATTCTTCGAGTGTTTTCTCTGCTATTTTCCCAACCTCACATCCATGATGAGGGCCCGAGATAGCCTATCTCGTGGACTCTCACTCATCAAATGGTGAGGGATATAGCCAAATCGCCGTCTGTATGTTCCGTTGATTAATCTGCCCCGAAAGATTGTTCTTCGTGAAGCCTCTTATTCTCTGGGATGATCTACCTAAAACCAACTAGTATCATACCTTTTTTCTTCTAAAACCCTTGGATAAAGCTTTACAGATCCTAAATCCTCAAGCCTTGCCCATTGGCACCCCAACCAGGCTCTTGGCGCAGCGCTCTCTCGACCGCTGGAGCCCTCCGCGTCGATCGCGAGGCGCGTCGAAGGGCAACCCAAACCAATAGCCTCAACGCAACCTGCCTCGCTGACCACCTCTCTTCCCCACGCCAGTTAGCCTTCGTGTCGATCCCCATATGTGTCATTTCATCTCAGCGTCGACCACCCTCTGCGCGGAATTCATCAACTCATCAATCAGCCCTACTACCCTCTAAAATTCATCCAAATTACCCGACCTCCCAGTTGCCCCCTAGCAAACCTTGACTCCAGACACCTCAGTCTTAGCAGCCCCATTCATCCCGAGGAGTAGTCATGGTTCTCCACTTGAAGCTATGGGAGCTAAATTAACGGGGTTATACCCTTACATTCTACTAATCGTGATGTTTCTACCAACCCTACTGGCCCATGGAGTTCTGCCACTGCATGTTCTCCAATGGTTCCTTCAAGGGGACATCAATAAATACCATGATAATGGACATTGTCCCGTCACATCTCAATCCCTTTGGAGATCTCAGGTTGAGAAATACCCACCTTTCTTTTTTTCCCTATAATTTTGCGTAGAATGGTGCTCGATCGGGGGAGATCGGGCCAGTTTAGTGAAAATCGATATTTTTGGGGTTTGTATGGTTCGCCGAAAAATGGCAACCATTCTCGATGTAGTTAGTGTCAAATTGACTACTGGGATGTTAGGATCCCAACTCCACAAGTTTCATGTCGATTGGTTGTCATTTGGTGCCGGTAGGAGTCTGGGAACCCCAGTGACTCGTTTAGGGTCAATTCGTCGAAATCGCCCCGATCTCGCGTTTTAATGTGTGCATGTGCCATTTTTCGACTCCAGATGTGTTGTATGATCGTTTGGCATTGTTTCCCCTGCGCTTCGGCGTGAATGGGGCGTGGAACAGGCCGATTTGGCCATTCCACAGTTTTAATCGTTGGACTTGTGTAACGGTCCTTCTAGAGACTGTCACAAGCATAACAGTCTCTCGACAGACCGTTATATCTCGTTCGTCATTTTTCCATCTTTCGAGGTCATGGAGTGTAATGGACTAGACCTGGTCCATTACAAGAGTATAACGCCCCTGTCTAGGCGCGTTACGCTCGGGTGGTTTTTGAGGCCTGCTACTATTGTCAGCCCCTCGATGACAGTGTAGCCTTGAAGATTGTGTCAATCGATTCTCTGTAACGGATCACTCCCTATGCGTTATGGTTAGGTAATGCACCTGTGTAGGTCCGCTACGTTCTGCTTGACTGGCATTTGTCTGGCTATGGCAGGTGGTGTAACACGCCTACCCACATGCGCCATGTGGCTGTGGCGGACTCAGCCTAGTCCGTTATATGCCTCTTGTCCGTGTTAGTGTTTTGGATCTGTTGGCTTTAACGCCCCTGTCTTGGTGCGTTAAGCTTGTGTAATGTGCCTATGGAGGTCCGTTACATGGCCTTTATTTGAGTTTTGATCCGTTGGCCATAACGCCCCTGTCCTGGTGCGTTATGCTGATGTGGCGTGCCTATCTTGATGCGTTACATTGTCTGCATTGGATTTTAGGTCTGCTTGCCCTAACGCCCCTGTGTTGGTGCGTTATAGCAGTGTAATGCCCCTATAGAGGCGCGTTACAGTCCTGTGGTTAGCCGTGATGGCCGTTGGTTTATCTTAGGTTTGTGTTTTAGGGTGGTGTCTGTGTGTCGGTGGTTTCTGGATCGGTCAGTTCAGGTGACTGGGTGTGATCTTTTCCTTGGCTGCAACAGTTCCCTAACGACTTGATCTAGTCCTGCCAGTGTCTTTGTCTCTAGTCTTGTGGCGGTTGTTCCTTGACTGCCGGGTTCACCTAGCAGTTGAGTGATGGTTCGCTTTGCCCAGAGTGTTGTCGTTGTCCACCACTCTGGTTTCTGCTTGTCCTAGCTCGATCTCGTGGTTTGCCCGCGACGCGTGGGTGTCTGTTGACATCCTATGAGGGCAGTGACCATGATGGGACGGCCAGGAGTGCTTGTGCATGCTACGTATGTCTCTGTGTATTTATGTCGTGTCGGGTTTCGGTCAACCCGATGAGACCAGGGGTTGACATGTGACCTTATGTGTGTCTCGACAGCTTTGTCCAATTCGAGACTGTGCTTCTGGATGCCTCGAGGCATCATCTTACCTCGGTTTGCATGTCCAGGTATACTGAGGGTCCTCGGTGTTCCCTCGGGTCTCCGTGAATCATTTTCTGCGAAGCGTCATTTCTCTGGCTTAGGAGTAGACCAATTGGCGGCTTGTTCCACTGTCTGTGACGATCTTTCCTCCGAGTCGTCTGACTCAAGGATCATTACGTGAGTAGGTCTAGTTGTCTTGTCCTGAGTTGTCGGTAGTGGTCGTGCTGCCATTGGTACTTCGGAGTACGTGTGACAGTGCTCTCTTGCATGTTGGTACTTTTGCACTTGTGTTTTGAGTCTTTGTGTCTTGTGAGCCTCCACTAGTCATAACCTTATGGCACGCTTTGGCGTGACGGCTCTTGTAGCGGGGAACTTTCTCGGTTTACGGTTCTTAGGCTAGTTCCGTGGGCCCCTCGTCAACGGTAGCGTTCTTCGGAGGGGGAATACTAGCTAGAGGCCGGGCATAGACGATAGCCAGTGTGTGAACACATGGTTAGGGGCGTTGGACTTGCTTTGTCAGACGTGACCTTGACTAGTCGCTCGTGTTATGGTAATGTTATGATTCTAGCAGTGTCTTTGTCACGGCCTAGTCCTTGTGGTAGGTGACGTGGACAAGACGCTAGTAGGCACAGCGTAAGATGTCAGTGGACAGAGCTGGCTGTTCTTTTGGTGGTAAGGCACTCTGAGAAAAAAAATGTATGTATATACACACATATACATACGTAAATACCCAGACACACATGTAAGGACATCGCACGTTGGGTCAAGGCCGTCGTCTTCCCCGGACGATGGGACCTCGAGTCCAACCTCAAAGAACCAGTACACCCACAGGCACCGCCCGACTCATCCTTCGCTCGCGCTACCCGTGGGTGGGGGGCATTTGTGGACGTGTAAAATCACACGTCCATATGTCCCTACCAGTCCAACATTAACAACACTTTCAACCAAAGAGATCATGGAGAGCACGTCTTGTCCGGACCCTCCGAACAAACGACATGCTACCGTGGAGCCGTCTCTGGAATCACGACAGCGAAGAGAAACCAACCCTTGGGAGACTCACTACCTGTGGGCTTCCCGAAGAGAACCAGGTGGATCGTCAATCTGGCCCAGAACGGGCCCCAAAAATTCGCCTTCAACCACACTATATGCCCCTTCAGCGGCACAACAAACGCCCATACGGGCCTTCATCGGCACGCCCAGTGAGCCTTCTCCGGCACGCCCTGGCTACTTCACCGGCACGCCTAGCATACCTTCAATGGCACGCCCCAGCGGCAGTTCAACGGCACACCCATCAGTCATTCAACGGCACGCCCTTGCAGCCTTCAATGGCACGCTCCAATATGCCTTCAACGGCACACCCTTGCAGCCTTCAACGGCACGCTCCAATATGCCTTCAACGGCACACCCTTAAAGCCTTCAACGGCACGCTCCAATATGCCTTCAACGGCATACTCATGTGTCCTTTCAAAAGCTTGCCTCGCGTAGCCTTCAACGGCATGCGATATGCCCCCTCAGCGGCACACCTTGAAGCCCCTCAGTGGCACACTCGTATGCCCTTTCAGCGGCACACCCTAAAGCCTTCAACGGCGCACCAGTATGCCCCTTCTAGCGGCACACTCATGTGCCCCTTCAGAGTAGGCCTTGCGTAGCCTTCAACGGCACATAGCAAATGCCCTTCAATGGCACGACCCACTTCTTCAACGGCACGCCCCTCCAGCGGTGCAGACCAAATCTCACGCCATACCCTACAGGATCTTTGGCGCGCAGTGGCCCAGCTGAGGTGTCAAGCGGGGAGCATGGCACACTGCCTACTCCCCTGCCAACCGAAGACAACAAAGTCAAATCCTCATTAATACGCATGTTCTCGCTTCCAACGCCCAGCGCTTGAGGGGCCTATGTCGTTGGGGTATAAATACCCCTCTCCACCGGTGAACAAAGAGAGAGGACAGACAGATATAGAAGAAGAAAAAAGAAGAGGAGAAAAGAAGAAGACAAGAGAAGAAGAGGAGAAGAGAAGAAGAAGAAGGAGAGCTTCCTCCTGGCGAGCCCCAGAGAGCAAGAGAGTAAGAAAGGGAGGGAGAGAGAGGAAATGTAGCAGGGGAGGGGAAGAGTAGGAAGCCAGTTCCCCTGCTCAACCCCTGCCGCCTCGTATCTCTGTCTTCTTTCTCCCTTTTCTCTTGATGTTTTGTTCCCTAGTCCTTGACGTATCTGGTTCCCTCGTTCATCAGGAATAGAGAAAACCTCATGTGCTTGTTGTCTCCTCTGACCATTTCCTCTCTTTGCATGCTTCTTCGCTAGAATAAGCCCCTATGTATACTTCTCTCACTAATCCCTTCATCCGTTGTTTTTCCCCGGGTTCGTCTGACGATTCACCAAAGGTGTTACCGTCTCCAGACGCCCACCTCTGATAGACGGGTTCCGCCACTCCTTGTGGGCGCGTTCCCTGTACTCCCCTTACGTCCTGGGTCAAGGGGAGGTGCTGCCAAAATTTTGCCAAAGACTGTAATACGTTGAAGAGCCAAGAGGAGTAGTAAAGGAACTGGGCAATCGACTGTGAATGTTCTAACTAAGTTAAAGGAACTGAGAATAACGTGGAAAGAAAGACAACAAAAATGATTAAAGATGGGAAGAGGGGGTCCGTTGAGTAGTCATGCAGATCAAATAATTAAAAATAGAAAAGAGAGAAGGAAAACAGAAGAAAAGAAAGGCCTTAAAACAATTAGAAGAAATGTGTCCTTCATGCCCTCAACGGCACACACTCAACTCCTTCATCGGCACACTCATCCTCTCTTCCCTTTTTCTTGAAACCATTTCTACACGCACCATGTTTTCTTGAAAACTGCACGGGGTATGCCCCCTTTTGAAAAACCTGCACGGGGTCTATCCCTTTCTCTAAGAATCTGCACGAACCCCTCCCCCTCAATCCCTTCTGCCTTCTTTTCATACCTCGTGCAGCGCCCTCTTCATGGTGATTTGGGGAGGTTTGGCAAGGTTTTCAATGCCTAGAAGAGGAGTGTTGTAAGAGAAATGAGATTAGAGTGCCCTCCTATTTATAGAACCCAATTTGTGTCCTAATCCCACTAGGATTGAGGTAGGGTAACTTACAAATGGGTTAGGATAGGCTTGGGCATGGTTTAGGACTCTCCTCCCTCAGGTTGGGACTCTCCAAGAGAGTCTCGATCGGAGCTACCAGGGATTCCTCATACACGGTCTATCGAGTGACTGTGGGAGCCTGAAAATGGCCTTTAAGGGACCGTTTATGCACCTTCTACACAGTTCACCCATGGCAATCTAAACGGCCCTGTGGAGACCAAGGATCAATTCCAACGGTCAAATGAAGGACCGTGTTTCTTTTCTCCGCGGTCCAATGTGGACCGTTTACCCCCCTTTTGGGCTCTTGGCCGAACAAGCCTTCGCGGTCCACCTTGAGACTGTCTATATACTGGAGCGGCCGTTTGGACGACTGTTTGGATCCCTACTGCCTTAATTTTGTCCCTTTTTACACCAATTCCACTCAAAGATTTTCGTCTCTCTCTCTCTCACTCTCCCATGTTAGTATAGGATTCGTTGTTAGTCAGTTAAAGTCAAGCATACACATTCATTCACACATTCATTTACAAAATCAAAAACATGTCATATCACTATCATATCATAGCATCCATATGTACATGAGTCGTAGGGTACATCAGGTCAGTCCCTTTGGGCCATTACTGTCGCCCATCCCCTCGTGCCTCTTCGATGGCGGGGCCATCGCAGAGCTCGCCTCCTCCCAGTGCCGTCGACGCCGCTCCTCCTCTCCCTCGTTCCTCTGGCGACCAGAGGAACTCGTGAAGTATCCCCTAAAGGAGCTGTGCGTACCATGCGTACTGTGTGTGCCGCTCAGAGCTCTGCTACGCTCGGATCTCCAGCTCATGCCATCCACAATACCCTCTAGCCTCGCCACCTGGAGTCGAGATCGGTCTGACTCTACCCGGATGCACTCCGTCTCTGTGGCCCTAGCCCACAGTCACTCGAGCTCTGCATGGAGGAGCGCTATCTCTACCATGCCCAATGGGTGGCTACGCTCCATCTGCCACAGTCGAGTGACCTAGCCCTACGCCGCTGTCAGCTCAGTCGTCTGCATGTACACATGTCATGGTCAGTTAGTTGCATTTTATAATCATAGTCAACTAGGAGAGTGTGATCATTTACTTACCCTCTCAGCGAGTGCAGCCTTGGCCTCCTCAGCTCGTGCGACTATCCTAGCAAACTCCGCATCTTGCTCAGCACGCCCTGAAGTTGGGCCCCCTCGGCTCGCTGCATTTAGAAGCCATGGTCAGTCAGTCTTATAAGCATATGCACAAATTCAGTCTAAGGGTTAGTAAAACTCACTAGGAGGTCTAGGGAGCACCGGAGCTTGTCCCGCTCCTGGATAGTAGAGTGAAGAAGGCCTTGGAGCTCTACTATCTGCCCCTGGGGGTCGAGCTGCATATAGGAGGTCAAGTGTCAGTGCATCATAATCAAAATCATATTAGAAAACATAGAGTTTAGAATCATACCAGTCGTTGAGGGCCACGGAAGACTTGGTCTCCGTAGTGCTGGGCGTAGGCCGTCAGATAGGCCTCCTCGCTCTCAGCCCAGGTGCATACCACTTGCCCAGGTGATGTCCAGTCCTGGATCTGCTCTACTACTCGAGTAATCTAGTCGGTCTCCATCACCAGGCCCCGTGCATGGTGCCCGACGTGCTCCTTCGGCTTCTCAGGTGCCGGGAAGTCGACCTCTGCCTAGTGGACGTCGATCATCCTCATCACCAGGCGGTAGTAGAGTGGCTCCACCACGTTCATGCAGTGAAGCCAGATGTCGCATCCTGCGTAACCCAGGGCCGCCACCACCCATGGCTGGCCCTCGTGCCCCTCTCCCTGGTAGGGCATCCACCGGACCTGTTAAGCAGAGAAATTGCATTAGCATCCCAAGCATGTAGTTGCATTTTTCACGAAGCTCAAGTTCAAAATCTTACCATAGGGTAGCGTATCGAGGTCATCCTGGATCGCCCGCACCTGGCGTCGCAGGGATCCTACCTCCCGGAGTGCCGTCCACCGTCTCACGATGGGCAGCCGGTCCGGATAGGTCTCCTCTCCTCTCTCGAGCCCGTGGAGGTACATATAGGCCCAAACCTGCATTGCATCACAACAAGTGTCAGCATACAGCATTTATAGAATTCATATAGCAATTGCATAATCATTTTAGGGTCTCTCCCGCATTCTCTTCTCTCCCTCTCTTGTTCGGTGGCCGACGGAGGTGGATGGGGGTGAGGCGGCGACGCTCATGGGGTGAGGAGTGATGGGGACGGGGCGAGGATCGCGATGGTGGAGGTGGTTCATGGGTTCGCGAGTCGGCGAGGGTTTAACGGCATTTTCTTGGTGGATCGACGTCCTCGGTGCGTGAAATCTTCAGTGGAGGTAGGGGTATGGATCCTTAACCCTTGTACTTCCATTCCCGTGGTTTTGGTAGGCCGTGGTGAGCCGAGCAGACTTATTTGAGCATTTTGGGAAAAAAGAGCATGTTTTGGGGTGTGAGCCAGATCGAGCGATTCGATCCCATTTTTGGGGTTTAAATGGGTTCTCTCGATGCTAGAGAGGTTGGGGACTATTTTTCCCTTGTTTTTCCCTTCACATGGGTGTGAACGGGGCGTAGAATGGGCTTTTCCACCATTTTCGCCATTTTTGGGCTCGAGATGACGTAGCGGTCGTTCCAGGGACCGGTAGAGGGTTAAGCGGTCAGGTGAAGACCGCTAGGGCCCCCTATGTCGGTCCGTGCCTTGCGGTCGCGTGATAGACAGCCACCGAGCATAGCGGTCTCTAGGAGACTGCTAGGTGGTGCCTTGCAGTCCAGGTGTGACCGTTTGTGGTTTGAGTGTCTTGGGGGCTTGCTGTCTTGGCTGGACCGCTAGGCTAGTCCTTGTGGTCCGGAGGAGACCGCCAGGCTCTCTGACGGTCCAGAGAGGACTGCCACTTGATTTTTGTGCTAGTCGTGTCTGTTTCGCATTGTGTTGGCTTTCGATCGACCCGGTTGTGACCCAGTGGTTGACCTTCAACCTCGTAGATGTCCCAGACACCCAGGTGCCGAATTACCTCGATTAGCGTACCTGTGAATCTTGGGGGTCTGGGTGGCCCCACGTGTTTCGAGCTTTCGTGTTTACATTAGATTGAGTCACCGTGAGTAGGTATGAGTGCAGTGGGTCTTCCCCGCATGACATGGGTTTCTCAGAAAAAGTGATTTTCGAGTGGGCCATGTGTGTGGCCTCAGACTGTGAGTTCAGTTAACTAGCCTAGGGCTGGAGGCTTTTTATGCATCCCTTGGATGAGGGATCAACTCGGCGGCTTGTAAGCTACCTTGGAAATTGTGTCACCGTGGTTTCAGACCTAGGGATTAGGCCAGATTGTCGACGATGCGTCGTCGCATATGACGGTCTTGACCTGAGTGTTGTGACTCAAGGACCGTTGGCTTATTAGGTCTAGTGGGCTGTCCAGAGTCTGGTGGTCGTGAGCCACCTGTCACTCTGAGTACTCGCAGTGGGTGCGTGCGTGGTTTTCAGTGTTCACATTTAGTGAGCCCCCACTAGTCATAGTTTTCTTGCGCACACGTGTGCGGACCCACTTGGGACTGGTGGAGAGCATGGCCCGAGTGAGACAGTTGTAAGGTTGGTTACCGTAGGGCCCCCACGCGTAGCCTGAGTCTGAGCTTTGGGGGAAGAACTAGCTAGAGGGCCTAATCTAAGGCGCATGATCTGTGTGTGCACACGTGACTGGGGGCGTCAGACCCACACTGACGAGCGCGACCCCAGCTAATCCTTATTTTTTGTTCCTGATTACTGTACGGTGTCTCAGTCTCCGCCTGGGATGTCGTTGGCAGACACCTGAGGTTACGCACTAAGTCATCAGTGGACGCATCTGGCCTTACTTCTGGTAGGTAGGTACTCCCGTCACGTGACGTGAGATTCTCGTGACTTGTGTTTCCATTTCCTGTCTGCGAGATGAGATTTTACGCGTAGATTCTGGGTGTTTTCCTGAGGTAGAGGTCTGGGGTTTTCGATGAGCGTCATCTAGGGTTTTCCCCAAGATGGTGTAGACTTCACGACGGTGAGGTCATGAATATGTTCTGGACCATGTGGTTTCGGTGTTGGCCTTCATGTGTGAGCGCAGGCCTCCATGGCAGAGGTGTCGTGGCATTTTTCTTGTAGGGTGGCTAGTGTTGTTTGTAGTCTGGTGGTCCCCCGTCTGTGGGATTAGTGTGTTAGTTCCCTTTTCGGTGGGAGTAGTTGTAGAGCCGTGGTTTCATCGGCTGCCATATTTTAGGGATTTGTGCATGATCGTGTCTTTTACCGTGTAGTTGTAGCTACTCCTGTTGTTGTTGTTGTTCTTACTACAGTTGATGCTTTCCGTACCGCCGTTATTTTCAGTTGGGGTTGCACGGGACCCCTACTGAGCTAGTGATAGGAGGCTCACCCCTGATTTTCAGGTGCAAAATATCTGCATTTTTCTCTTGCATTATATGACTCAACCAAAGATCAATAATGTAGTAAAAATATGCCAGAAACTTCGCGGGACTAGCTTTTATTCTCGGTACTCACTTCCCCCCTCCCCCCAAAAGAAAGCAATGGCCAATGGAGACACCATTGTATGCCTCACAACCCGGTCCCCACTCGACCCGTTGCACGTTGAGTCCTGCGTACGGTGCCATGAAACTTCTGATTAGAAGATCTTCCCGGCCAGCTGATGGCCGCGGCCGGAGAGGCAGGATACGCAAGAGGGCTCGGAGCGGCACGATGGGCACAAGGGGCCGGAGCGGCACGATAGGAAGGAGTGCCCGGAGCGACAGGTGTAGCTGGAGTGGCTGGAGCGGCAGGAGTTGCTGGAGCGGCAGCAGGGGCAGGAGTGCCCGGAGCGGCAGGTGTGGCTGGAGCGGCGGCAGGGGCAGGAGTGACCGGAGCGGCAGGCGCAGTTGGAGTGGTTGGAGCAGCACGAGGGGCTGGAGTTCCCGGAGCGGCAGCAGGGCCTGGAGTGACCGAAGCGGCACGACGGGCAGGAATGCCTGGAGCGGCAGGTGTAGCAGGGGCGGCGGCAGGGGCTGGAGTGACCGGAGCGGCAGGCGTAGCAGGAGCGACAGCAGGGCCTGGAGTGACCGGGGCGGCGGCAGGGGCTGGAGTACCCGGAGCGGCAGGTGTAGCAGGAGCGACAGCAGGGGCTGGAGTGACCGGAGCGGCGCGAGGGGCAGGAGTACCCGGAGCGGCAGCAGGGCCTGGAGTGACCGGAGCGGCACGAGGGGCAGGAGTACCCGGAGCGGCAGGTGTAGCAGGAGCGACAGCAGGGGCTGGAGTGACCGGAGCGGCACGAGGGGCAGGAACACCCGGAGCGGCAGATGTAGCTGGAGCGGAACCAGGGCCTGGAGTGGCCGGAGCGGCACGAGGGGCAGGAGTGCCTGGAGCGGCATAAGTAGGTGGAGCAGCAGGAGTGGCCGGAACGGCAGGAGCAGCTGGCATGGCCGGAGCGGTAGGAGGGGGTGGAGTGACCGGAGCAGCAGGGGTGTAAGGAGTGCCCGGAGCGACCGGAGTGGCGGGTGTGGTAGGGCCGAAGGCGGTGCAGGCGCCTTTGATGAGCCCTGGAATGAAATCGCCCAACGGGAGGAAGGTGAACATCTTGGGGGTGCAGTAGTCGCTCAGCTCCTCGATGGCGCCACAGCACTCCGAGGTGAGGACGACGCGGCCGGACAAGATGGTCTCGAAGGCGCTGTTGACGCAGCTCCCGGTGCCCAGGAGTGAGTGCCAGCACTGCTGGATATTGGGGTCGCCGATGATGGGGACGATGGAGCTCCTCCCGGGAAAATCCGGCAGCTCGGGGGCGGTGGAATATGCAGCGTGCGTCGCCGACCATGTCGCCGCGGCGCAGGCGAGGAGGAGGACGACGCAGAGCTGTCCATTGCCCTTCCTCATGTTGGTCGCTTAATTTGGCACGTCGATCTAAGCTTTTCTTCTCCTGTGCAAGGGAACTACGTACTACCGGACAGATGCTTAGGGTTTTGCCTCATGAACCTGAGAGATGTGTATAGCACACTTATATAGACAACTGCTCATTCTTCACCTAAAGAAGGCTAGAAGAAACGGCTGCGGGGAGAGAGAAAGATGAGAGATGGTAACCTACAGAACGCCCAGAGAGAAAGAAAGAGATAGTCGATCGAGACCGAGAGAGAGAGAGAGAGAGAGAGAGAGAGAGAGATGGTAACCTACATATAGAACGCCCATTTTATGAAGACTCGCGTAACATTCTCTGTTACGGGACAAATATTTAAATCCCATGCAACGGCTCCTAATTTACTTGGGGTGGTATCTCCGACCTTTTATTTTCATTGATGGCTGACAAACAGGTTGAGGAATTTATCCATACTGCGCATGATGTGGAAGCCATGCATGTTACCTATGCCTTTTCTTTTTGCATCTAAGGTGCGTTAATTATACGAGAGAGCAAGCTACTTGGGACAAGTGGCTCTGGTACGTATCTATCGGTCTTTTTCATCGCTTAGAGTAGAAATGAGCGCATCTGTAAGGACATAGGGACAGCCCCAATTGATGGTAAACGAGAGAAAACAGACTTAGATGATTTGGACATGTGTTTCGTCGTCTTAACTTAGCGCCAGCTAAAAGATGTGGCCGAATTTTAGTGGATGTTAGTAAAAGAGCTCGAGAATGGCCTAAAATGAGATGGTGCGATGTTATTAGGAATGATATTAATTTTTTGAGACCCCAAGATCCCCCTCCTGCGAGAGGTGTAATGCTGTAGTTCTCTAATTTTTAGGTTAGAGCTACACCGATGCAGCGCGTGGCTCATTCCCACTCTTCCCCGCTAGCCTCGTCTCCGACCGAGATCGGTGTTTTCATGCCGATCAGGTGAGCACTTGGTACACCCTTGCTAGTTTTACCTTTTCTTAGTTTAGTATCACTGCTAAGTTACCCGTTGGATGGTGAGGCGAGTGCCCGGTCCCAAATTTCCATCACATTGAGCGATCACCGTGGAGTGAGTTGAGAGAGCGACCCTACAACCCATGCCCTTGGTGTGCTTGCCGCCCGCGGAGTTGGGTATCCCAGCCCCTTAGGGGTTCAGCCCAAGAGTATCCAAATCCTCAGAATGATGAGGTCCCACCTTAGACCCTTCCCTCCATCATCGGTTTGCCTCTAGGCAAAAGTGTGTGCTACACGGGTGCGCCTGCTCGAGTGAGCCGACGCTATCATTGCATTGCCTGTGGATCTAGGTCCAAGGGGCATTAGCCTAGTGGCTGCCATCCCATAGGCTATGTCACATCGAATTGGTATCAAAGCAAGTATACAACTTGTCTCTACAAGTTGGTCGTAGGGCACATTTACATTTAGAGTCACCCTGTGCATCACCCTTGTCCACTATCATGGCCACCTCATACTTGGCATATTCGACACCCTTAGACCCATTAGAGGCCTTTGTGCTTGACGGATCCCGCCCTAGTACATATCTAGAGTTGGAGAGCTCCATAGATCGATACTTTGCGAGGTTCACCCTGTCTGGGCCAATGCAAGTCAACTATGCCAAGAGTTTGCTCTCGCGCCAAGCTAGGGATGAATGGCGAAACATTGTAGGTTTGAGAGAAGTCAGAAGGCAAGAGCCCATCGACTCTTGGGTTGAAATGAGGGCCAATCTTAGAAAGGTATATGCACCCCTACACTCTCTCTCCTAGAAGGCTAACCATAACCCAAGGAGTCCGACACCGCTCCAATCCCCACCCGACCCGCCTAAGGCCACTCACAAGGCTCAATCGCCATGGCTCTCTACCCACCCTACCCCAACAACCACCTTGGCAGCACCCTATCCCCTAACCCTCACCACCACCAACTCTCCCCAAAACCAAAGGTGACCAACTTCCACCCCTCCATAGCCGGCCGATCCCAAGGGCAAGAGACCACTAACCGACCTGGTTCCCCCCATGAGGGCTGCCACCCCCCAACCCAAATCCCCTTATCCAACCCACACCCAAACCCAATTGGCCTCTTCCCCTCCATCTTCCCCCATAAAGGACACACCTCCCAAGACCAACCAACCCAATCCTCCTCACCCAACCCATCTCCCACTCCCTGCCCCAACTCTACCATGTCCTAGGCCTCCACTACTTCCCCTCCCTATACTAACCCAAGTCCCCCTTTACCCAACACCCCGGGTGCACCATGCACCGACCATCATCACCCCACATCCTAAAAACCTTCCCATCCCCTTGGTAGAGGAGACCATGACCCATCCTCCCGATCTCAGGGGGATGGATGCCAACCCAGAACCACTCCCCACCTTGGAGGAAAAACATGCCCAAGTCGAGGAAGAAGCCTCGCACTTTGATCTTCACTCTATGCCATTCCCTCTAGTTGGGAGCGAGATCATCATAAGTGGGTCCCTGGCTAGATGGCTAAAGGAGAGACCGATTCACCCTATCAAGTCACATGTCTACCCTCCCATGGAGCTACACCTCCCCATAGTGCCCTTCAACTCCTATCGCACCACCATCCAATCATACTACCAAGTGGAGACTTTGGAAGATCTTCTTAAGGGCCTATCAGGGCAAATTAAGCTGACTAGTATGTTGACCCCAAGGACCGACCAATCGCAGGGCCTTGACCTCCTCCACCTGTATGTCGGGTCTATCACCTCGGTTTGCACCATTGGTTGCGACACTAGCGACCTCCTACTATTCCTCCCTACACACGATGAGCCCGACCTTATCTTCAAATTAGAGTTTCTTATCTCGGGTAGAAAGCCAAACCTTTCCCTCGTGGCCGGCCAGCCTACCCAAGACACTAGCACAACTATTCCAATGGATGAGGATGACTCACCCCCTTTTGAGGACCTTGAGGACATAGAGCTCCCCTCTCTAGGTGACCCTTACCATGATCCCTTCGACCCCTTCCTATGGGAGCCTAGATCTCCATGTGACCCACTCACCTTATTCACCACCCACCTTAACCTACCCCTACCACCCATGTTGAGCCAAGCCCCTCCCTTACCAGACTCAGGTTACGCATTGGGAGCGCCGACTTTGGGCAACACACATCTTGGGAATGAGGAAGTGCCCCACCCCAAGATATCCACCTTCCTAGACCCTTTTGACCCCTACGAGTGGAAGCTCAAAGACCATCCCATACCCCTACACATGGAAGTCATCTCTGGGATAGGAATGCATGTGTCATGGCATATCGCATCATCCGGCATGGTTAGTAGGTCAGGTCATCCCATTTGTGTCACACACACATTAGGAAAGGTGCATGACTGGTCCACATTTGCATGTGCTGGTCCTCCCCTATCCGTCGTCACCCACCCAATTAGTCTTGTGCATGAAGGGTACACTTATGGGTGTCCTGGTCCTCCAGTGTTTGCCACATTAACGCATGATAGTTTCACCTATGGATGCCCCGGCCCACCCAAATCTGTCAAAGTCTTTGCGAAACCAACACATGATAGGTCCACATTTGGTTGTCCTGGTCCACCCTTGCACACCATAGTCTTCACACCTACACCGCATCATAATGCATGGCATGAGCACTTAAGCAAGCAATTAGCAATGAGTGGCGAGGTTCACAAAGGGCGAGCAAAAACTCACGGGCATCACTTAAGGTGCCAAGTAGACAATGTGGTGATGGTGATATTGGAGTGGCTATACCCTAGGGACACCTCCAAATCAAGGACACGAGGACTTGGACCTTCCCAAGTTCCGAGTGACTTTGGAGCCACAGCTTATGGGTTGGACTTACCGATGGGTTTTGGGATATACCCCACTTCCCACGTGGCAGACCCAACACCCTATATGGGCACCGTGGTGGAAACTAGTAAGCATCTCGAGCCTACACTTACCTTTGTGAGAGACACCCCGGAGAGCCACCATATATCAACATGTGAGCCCGACGTGAGCACACGACGGCAATACTAGGCAAGAAAGGTATTATCGTCGGCAAGAGGGTGAGCCCGAGCCACCTTGAGAGGCTTAAGCGCCGTCCCCCGGCTATCGACGTGGGGTCAAGTCAGGAGATCGTGGTTCACTTGGAGTAGCTTTGGTGTACCACTTCCCTGGTGGACCAATACTCAACGGGGTCGAGTTCTCCCCACCCTGGGGGTATGATGGGGGCATCTCCGGCCCCTCTACATTTTTTCGAGGCTCAGATTGTTCTTCATCTTGCGTTATTGTGTTCGTCATATTTTTTGAGTCTAATCATGTAGTTTTTATATTTTATTTATGATGTGACACCACTAAGTCAAATGCAGCGAAGAGACGAAAGATCCTTGGACCTACTTCGCAAGCACAATGCGTAAGAGTGGAGAAACACGTAGACGTCAAACCAACGTCGCACACACGATCCCGGTGGTGACTCGGTGATGCCAAGTAGAGGTGGTGGGGTAAGACCCTTGCTAGTCGAGGGCCAGCAAGGCTATGGTTTTCCCTCCCAAAGGGTAAGGTATCCTCACTCAAAGGGCTGGCCGAGTGCCAATTGGGGCACAAGGACACTCACTCACTCGCAACTCCATGGTGACCTCTCGAAGCTAGGGGCTCTGGGAACGAGCGCTCTCTCTCTACCAGTGGAGCAATTCGACGGATATGAAATGAACAAGAACTGACATGAGGGCAGGGGTTTAGAGTTTACCTGATCGGTTTGAAGAAACCAACCCCCGTTCGGAGACGTAGACAAGCGGGGAAGTGTGGGTTCCCCGCACACTGCGTCGTGGAAGCTTCCCTGGTTCAAGTTTACATGCACTACTCCCCACACAGGGGGTTGGACTAGGAGAGGGGAACTTAAAATTACATCAAAATACTACCTCCGCACAGGGAGGGGCGCTAAGTCGGCCAGGCGGGCTGGGGGGAGGAGATCACTAGATTACCAAAGAAAGCCATTCGACTGGTTCTGCCGGCTTCTGGAACAGATTGACCGATAGTCGCTGTTGTTGGCGCCACAGTCTGTAACGAACTTGGATGACGCCAAAACTAGCGCCAATACGTCGCTGTCTGGTTTAGGAAGTCCTCAGAATTTTTGGGGAATCGTTCGGAGTCATCACTGGTCGTGGTAGACTTTGGGGCAGGGTGGCTCTGCTCTGACTGGGACTGTTCTTAGGGCACAGCAGCAGGAAGACGACACCGTCACGAGCACTCCCAGAGTCAGAATGGTGCGGGACCAAAGCGGACATGTCCGTCTACGAATCGTCTTCAATCTCAAACCAGGAAGGCCTCCAGGAGAGGTCAGAGCAGAGAGGTAGAGGGTGAAGAGTGACAGGGTATCAGTGCTGGTTCTGAGTGGACTGACCTGCGCACCCGAGAGAGAAAATTCGAAACAGACAGCTCCAGACACCGAATGAGGTTCCGCCGGTGGTGCTGGATAGAGGACATGTAGAGGAACGTCCCAGACAAACGGCGCACCAAGGGGAGCTGGGGTGTGGAAGTAGTAGCTTCTGCACCGGCGCACTGGTCTTCCCTCGGATGCCAGATGCGCACTTTGACGAGAACGGACCTCTCACACCGCCCCGAACTCGGATGAAGGTGGGATCACCTCGCTATCGAAGCTGACTTGAAGACCTTTCTGTCGATGTATGGTACACTTTCAGAAGATGTCGGATGGCCCCAGAGCAGACTCGACAAGCTGGATCTTCTACGGCTGCCTGCGAACTGGGTGTGCAGGAGGGTGATAGGTGTAGTGGGGGGTGATGGGATTGTGAAGGGGTGAGGGCTAATGGCTGTGGGAGGTGAAGTTCCATAAGCCCGATAGAAGGATTATTGACTAGGTCTTGCAGTCGACGCCCTTCAGCTTCCAGCTTCAGCAGCTCGTCCTGAATGGAGCTAGCATGCCCTTCTGCTAGTGCGGCTTCATCTAAACTTTGTATCTTCAACCGCCTGGCATTTGCCAGATCCTCTTCAGCCTGAGCCAATTCAGCACGAAGTTGAGAAGTCCGCTCCTCCAGAATTGAAATCTGGCCAGTGGCTCCCTCGGCTAGGAACCTCTGTTGGCTGGCGGTCTCTGTGTTGGCTTGCAGTGCAGTAAGGCCCTTCTTCCTCTGAAGCTTCAGGGCAGCCAGCCGATCCCTCAAGCCATGATCAATAAATTCTCGCCGGTTTACATACCGGAGTAGCAAGATCACCTGAGGCATCCAATATTGCATAGGACAACCGAAAGCCATGAGGGTGCACGACATGGGTTCTACCAGCTCCCTCAGTTGCGTATATGATAAGTCCCGACGGGCCAACATAGCCTACTTCAACATATCCAAATTCTGCCACACCATTTCGGCAGATGATTGCAAGCCAAGCGATTGTGTGTCAAGGAGATGAAACTCTACCTGACTATCGACGTCAGCCTAAATATCGTCAGCAGGCTGACAAGAAGACAAATGCAACAAGAAAGATGGTTCCACCGATTCTTGCTCAGGCTGCTCCATGGACTCAGTATCTACTGGGACTGGGACTTCGACCTCGACCACTGTTGAAGGGACAAAGTTTTGAACTCCAAGGTCCTCATCTGTCGAAGTGAATGATACGGACTATTCCAACTGCAACGCCTTTTCTGGCTCGGTACCAGCCGTAAGCATTTGGGCGATTGTTTCACCAACTGTCTCCTCTTCAAAATCTCCACCATTGGAGATGAATTCGTCACATTGCCCTGGCTGGACCCCATGTCCTAGTTCAGCCCCGCCCTCAATCGCCAGCACGGAAGTGTCGCCAGATGCTTCCCTGAGTTCAGCACCTGCTGACGCCTCGACGGAAGCAGCACCAATGAATTCTAGCCCAGCTTCCATTGACTGAAGCTGAAGCTGCTCAGCGGAGGGCTGACCAAAGCCTAGTGACGAGACCAACCCATCCAGGAGTTTCAAAGCAATCGACCTCAGCACGGGAGCCGTGCCCATAACAGGAGTAAAAGTTGTGGCCCTAGATTGAAAAGGAGAGAAGCCAGCCATGGTTCCCACCACTGGCAGCATCAGTCCCACCGAGACTATAGGCCCCTGTACAAAAAAGGGGGGAATTAAGCATGAAGGAGGTGAAAATAAAAACATGTCAAATCTCCTGCTACAAATGACGGCAGACGCAGAGAAAGCCATATGCAGAAGAGGACCTCACCTCAGACGGCACAAGCCCCAACTCACTAGCCCCTGAAACCTCCAAGGCCAGCTCGGCAAGGTTTGAGGTGATCCCTCATTCCTCTAAAAGGAAGCTAGGCACACTCAGCGGTCCTAATGACAGTCGAGGCGGGTTGAATGTGGGAAGGTCACTCCCGTAAGAAAGAGATGGGGTGCTGGGTCCCGACTCTAACCCTTGCTCTCCCTCGTCACAGGAGGGTTCATAGTCGACAAGCTCTTCAGAGGGAGGACTCTCAGCCAGCTCAGTAGTCTTGACTCCGGTAGCCTCCAAACACACCGAAGTATCCTAAATCACCTCTGAAGAAGCCTTCTTCGTAGCTAGAGCGGCCAGCCTCTCGGAAGATCATTGGGTAGGCAGCTCAGCGGGGACTAGAGGCTCGAGAGAAGGAGCTACAATATGCCCCGAAGGAATGACATCTGACCAAAAAGGCAACGTTGATAAAATAAGAAGAATGAACATCTACCCCTAAAGCCTTGTGATCGATGACAATACCTTTATGGCTAGGTGTCGGTGAAGGAAGGTCACTCTTGGCCAAAATTATCGATATTTCAATACCTTCAGCTCCCTCTGGGACACTGGCAGTCGCACCTTCTTCCACGGTCAGAGTGGAAGGGGTCATTAGGGCTGAATGAAAGAATAAATTAACAAAGGGCTGGTTCATGGCTAAATGGAATAGATCAAAAGAAGTATACCTATTGAAGAGGACAACTACTCTTGAGCCACCTCAAACTCTTCAAAAGAAGGAACCACCGGTAGTGGGGCACTAGGTGCTGCCGCCACTTGCATCTCTTGCTTAGAAACTTCTGCTCGGGCCCTCTTAACCCGAGAGATAGCCTCTTTCACGTGAGATCTCTCACGTTTTCGAGACCCCCGGGAAGGCAGTGGCATAACTCCGCCATTCCTTGTCCCTTGATCGCCTTGCGTGGGACGAAGGTGATGTCAAACTCCATGAGGATAAGTGCCCACTTGCCGAGCCTACCAGTGAGGACGGGTTGGCTGAGCAGATATTTGAGTGGTTCACATTTTGAGATGAGCTCCACCCGGTGAGCCAGGAGGTAATGCCTTAGCTTCTTCATAGCAAACACCAGAGCTAGGTACACCTTCTCCATGGGCGCGTACCGATGCTCAGGCCCGATCAGTTTCCGGCTGAGGTAGTACAGCGGCTGTTCCTTGCCCTCTTTATTGATCTGGGCTAGCAGCGCCCCCAAGAAAGCATCCATGGCGGCAATATAAAGGATAAGGGGCTTCCCTCTGACTGGTGCCCCTAGGACTGGAGGAGTCAGCAGGTATTCCTTGATTTACTCGAAGACTTTCTGGCAGTCTTTGTCCCATATGAAAGGTGCTCATTTTTTCATCAGTTTGCCGAAAGACAGGCATCTCCTCGAGAGATTAGAGATAAACCGCCTAATATGGGCGAGCCTCCCTTGAAGAGATCTGAGCTCTGTCAAGTTCTTGGGCGGAGGCAGTGCCCTTATGGCCTTGATTTTGTCAGGTTCGATTTCTATGCCTCGTTATCTGACGATGAAGCCAAGGAATTTGCCGCTGGAGACGCGAAAGGCACATTTCATTGGATTCATTTTGAGCTGATACTGTCGAAGCCTTTCGAAGACTCGACGCAAGTCTGCTAAATGATCCTTTCGTCTTTTAGTCTTGACGATTATATCATCGACGTAGCATTCGACAAGATCATGCAACATCTCGTCGAAGATCTTGGTCATCGTCCTCTGGTAGGTTGCACCGACATTCTTTAAGCCAAACAACATCCTTTTGTAGTTGAAGATTCCCTTGGAAGATCGGAAAGTCGTATGATCTTTATCTTTGATGGTCATGTGGATTTGATTATTGCCCGACGACCCATCCATGAAGGACAAGGTTTCATATCCGGTGGTCATGTTGACCATTGTTTTAGTGATGGGGACAGGGAAGTCATCCTTCGGGCATCATTTGTTCAAATCCTGGAAGTCGATGTAGACATGGACTTAGCCATTTTTCTTTTTGACGGGGACTATGTTGGCGAGTCACACTAGATTCATGCATGGCTCTATGAAGTCCACATTAAGTATCTTGTCAACCTCGGCATTGACTTTAAGCTACAGTTTGTGGTGCATGCGCCTCTGGGACTATGATTGGTCTGACTATTAGAAGTATTGCCAGTTTGTGTTCAGCCACAGAGGGATCAAGCCCGGGCATTTCCTTATAAGTCCAAGTGAAACAGTCCTTGCACTTTTTCAGGAGTTGTTGATATGCTTGTCTTTCCTTCTCACTTAGGAGAGCACTCACGAAGGTTGGCCGGTAGTCTTCTTTGCTTCCGAGGCTGATTTCAATCAACTCGTCCTTAGTTGTTTGACCACCGTCTTCAAGCTTTGGTGGAGCTGGTTGGAGGTCGACGAAGTCTACCTCATCATCAGTGTTGACTTCGTAAATCTCAAATTCTTCAAAGCTTTCTTTCTCATAGTTTGAATTTGAGGGACTTCCTTCAATTTGCTGTGACCGATAGACTATGTTTTCCCTCCCTTAGGGAGGTAATCATTGGTGATCCCCAGCGAGAGTGATATCGGCGTCTCACCGGTCTTATTTTCAGAGTTGTCAATTTTGGGCTCAGCTTTTGTTTGCCCATGAGGAGGTAGCAACCCTATGACATTGACTGCATAATAGACTTGAAAGTCCATCTCCTGGTCATACTCAAGTCCCCTTGTATCTTTGCGGGAGAAGGGAGGCTACCCCTGGACCTGGGGAGGGTTCCATAGGCGACGGAAATATGCGCTCCGCGCGGGGTCCTAGACCTAGGAGATATGTTGTTTTTTTGCATATTTCTTTGATATATTCCGGCATATCGTCCATTTCTTGGACTAGCTCTGATGCTTTGTCAACGAGGATATTCCAGCCGAAATTGTCCTCAGGAGGGCCCTGTGGGACTAAATCTCCTTTGTAAAAGACGATTGGCCGGTCTTCCCTATTTTTCTTGTTTCTTCTCTTGCGTTGGTAAGAGACTATGGAAGTCTCTAGCTGCTTCACTCTGTGTTCTTCCCTCTGAAATGGGAGTTGGACACATGTGGGCGGCAAGGGAATGCTCTTGTCAATGGCTTGACTGATGAGGTTGGCCTTGAAGTCAATGCCCCGCCTTTCCGGTTGAGTCGGTTTAGAGCCGACTTAAAGACTCGACTCCAGCACATCCTATAAAGTGTTGCTGGGCAGGCCCTGGCTCTACGAAAACTGGGTTGTCCCCTCAACCCTCCATCAGTGCATCAAGTACATCAAGGATGGGGAGCACCATGCAGTTTTCACAGACCTGTCTCCATTCACTCTAGTAGAACGCAACCTGGCCGATGTAGCTCTCTACTTCAAGGGAATCAGCCCTTTTCCCGTGATTAAGAGTAAGAGCAACGGCTGGCTCTCAGAAGAGGAGGAGGATGATCTCTTCTCCATTGACGAGGAGAAGGCTAAGCTTTACCGGCTGCAGCTTAGTGCCAAGTCAACCACAGATCGCCCTAAGAGGCGTAAAGTCGATTTGGAGGCTAACCTCATTAACCGAGTGATCGATAAAAGCATATGCTTGCCATCGAACTGCATCCAGGTCGTGTGTGCCTCAGGCGAGCACAGGGTCGAGCAGCTCACGACGTTTATCGTCACTTATAAGCTATAACACCGGTCCAAGAGAAGGGCTAGAAGGGACAAGTCCATCATTTTTCACAAAGGAGACATGGTCCCTCCAACCCCACCGGAAGATAACTTCGGCTGGTCCAGGCGAGCCGACAACGCCCCTAAGGCCGTCCGAATTCTGGATGACCTATCACCTCGCATCCGGGAGATGTGCTTCAAGCAGCACATTCCTCTGTGGCAGAGCTCCGCACAACAGAAGTATTTCCAGAATCTCTGGACACCCTCACAAGTCTGGGGGCAACCCTCGTTCTCCTAGAAAGACACTAGAGGTCTCGGCTATGACCAAGACCCAGACTTTTGTGTCTACTACGCGGTCCATACTATAGGACCGGTGCAGCCAGCCACTGACCCGGTTGTCGCCAACACCAAGTTTGACAGCTTGGGAGATGAGGGAGAGGAGATTTTAATCCCACTCCCAGCCAGAACCAGTGCCCCAGTTCCAGCACCTGACGAGGCGTCCTCATCCGTCCACAAGGATGTCGAGACGGAGGAGAGTCCCGCGGCCTCTCAGCCCATTGAAGAACCTAGCTCACCACACTTTCCCCATGTGGAAGGTCCCCATGACAAAGATCGTGAGGCGTCATCGGTGTTGGCAAACAACCCCAGCCAAGCCTCCAGGATGCCAATCGACGACTGCCAGTCCAACAGGGATGGCCGAGGGCAACCTCAGGCCGGGTTTAACAGCAATAGCCTTCCAGTCCCATCCGCTTCAACTGTTGGCTCCAAAGACCCACGGGTGTACAAAGCCGACACTGACAATGAAGACTTCATCGACTTTCAGCCTGCACCTCCTGAATTGGAGGATGGTGGCTAGGCAACCGTCGATGAACTTTTTGAAATCAATTTGGGCAAAGATGAAGCCCCTCAGCCAACATTCGTTAGTGTTCTCCTCACCGAAGTAGAGAGACAGGGCTACAAGCAACTCCTGCTCGAATACAAAGACTGCTTCGCTTGGACATATAGAGAGATGCCAGGGTTGGATCCTGCTGTAGCGAAGCACGACCTGGCTATATCTCCCTCAGCCACACCAGTTAAACAACCCTAGCAGTGCATGCGCCACGAGCTGGAACTCCAAGTTGTGACTGAGGTCAGTAAGATGGGGGAAGTTGACTTCATCGAGCCATGCATCTACCCAGTTTGGCTCGCCAACATTGTCCGAGTCAAAAAGAAAAATGGTCAAGTCCGCAATTGCGTTGACTTTCGAGACCTCAATAAAGCCTATCTGAAAGATGACTTTTCAGTTCCAATCACAGAAATAATGGTCGATATGACCACCAGACATGAAGCTCTATCTTTCATGGACGGATCATCTGGCTACAATCAGATCCGAATGTTCCTGAAAGACAAGAATCATGCCGCCTTCAGATCTCCCAAAGGGATCTTCAATTGCAAGCGCATGCCCTTCGGTTTGAAGAACGCCGGTGCTACCTACCAGAGGGCCATGACTAAAATCTTCGATGAGATGCTGCACAATATCGTCGAATGCTATGTTGATGACCTCATCGTCAAGACCAGAAGGTGAGAAGACCACCTACGCTATCTGCGTCAAGTCTTCCACCGTCTCCGGCAATATGGGCTCAAGATGAACCCCATGAAATGGGCCTTCGACATATCCAGCGGCAAGTTTCTCAGTTTCATTGTTTGATACCGAGGAATTGAGGTGGATCCCAACAAGATCAAAGTAATCCGGAAGCGACCACCACCCAGCAACCTCACTGAACTCAGGTCGCTCCAAGGTAGACTGACCTACATCTGGAGGTTCATCTCCAACCCTGGGCTATGCCCCGAGTAGTTGTACTTTTGGACTAGTGTCTAGTCGTTAGACTTGTATATCTGTGACTCTGGACTACTGTATATATTTTTATCACTCTGATATATTTAATTTACTTCTGTATTATAATTTTAATTATTACATTAATTAATTCTGCGCGCATGCCATTCCAATTCGTTATGCAACCCCTCGACAAAACCCTTCCAACCCTTCAGGGGCCTCACCAGTCTCTTGGGTGGCTTCCCTAGTTCTTGGTATCGGTGTATCGATATTATCGGTATTCGGATCTTCGGGTCGTTACATCAAGGGTTGGTGTGGAACTAAGAGGGGTCTTTTATTCATTGGTTCAGACAATATTTTCGGGCCAAGGGTAAGAGGTTTGTTGGCTTAGACTGAATGTCATGACGCCGAATGACTTGGCTTATACGTAAGGTCGTGACGTCAACGGAGAATATTTAACGGCTTAGAAATGAAGTCGTGACGCCACACAACTTGGTTTAGGCGGAAGGATATGATGCCAAGGTAAAATATTTACCAGCTTAGGCGGAATGCCATGACACCGGACATGGATATTTAACGGCTTAGATGTAAAGTCATGATGCCGTACAACTTTACTTTGGCAGAAGGCCACGATGTCAATGCAAAGTATTTAACAGCTTAGGTGGGAAGTCATGATGCCGGACAAGGATATTTAATGACTTAGACGTAAAGTCATGACGCCGTACAACTTGACTTAGGCACCGGCTTAGGCGGAAGCCATGATGGCGGAAAGGGATATTTAACGGCTTAGACGTAAAGTCATGATGCCGTACAACTTAGCTTAGGAGGAAGGTCATGATGCCAAGGCAGAATATTTATCGGCTTAGGTAGAAGCCATGACACTGGGCAAGAGTATTTAACGGCTTAGACATAAAGTCATGATGCCATACAACTTGACTTAGGCGGACGGTCATGACGCCAAGGCAGAATATTTACCAGCTTAGGTGGAAACCATGACACCGGACAAGAGTATTTAACAACTTAGACGTAAAGTCATGATGCTGTACAACTTGGCTTAGGCGTAAGGCCATGATGCCAAGGCAAAATATTTACCGATCTAGGTGGAAAGTCATGACGTCAGACGAGAATTTAACGGCTTAGACATAAAGTCGTGACGCCATACAACTTGGCTTAAACGCAAGGCCATGATGCCAAGGCAGAATATTTACTGGCTTAGGAGGAAAGCTATGACGTCGGATGAGTATTTAACGACTTAGACATAAAGTTGTGACGTCGTACAACTTGACTTAAGCGAAAGGCCATGATGCCAAGGAAGAATATTTACCGGCTTAGGTGAAAAGTCATGATGCCGGACAAGAGTATTTAACGACTTAGACATAAAGTCATGACGCCGTACAACTTGACTTAGGCGAAAGACCATGACGCCAAGGTAGAATATTTACCGGCTTAGGCGGAGAGCCATGATGCTGGACAAGAGTATTTAACGGCTTAGACGTAAAGTCATGATGTCGTACAACTTGGCTTAGGCGAAAGGCCATGACGCCAAGGCAGAATATTTACTGACTTAGACAGAAAGCCATGACGCCAGATGTAATATTTAATGGCTTAGACTTAAAGTCATGATGCCGTACAACTTGATTTAGGCTAAAGGCCTGACGCTAAGGCAGAATATTTACTGACTTAGGAGGAAAGCCATGACACAGGAGAAGAGTATTTAATGGCTTAAACGTAAAGTCATGATGTCATACAACTTGACTTAGGAGGAAGGCCATGACGCTAAGGCATAATATTTACAGGCTTAGGCGGAAAGTCATGACGCCGGACAAGAGTACTTAATGACTTAGATGTGAAGTCATGGCACCATACAACTTAACTTAGGCGGAAGGCCATGATGCCAAGGTAGAATATTTATCAGCTTAGGCAAAAAGCCACGATGCCAGACAAGTATTTAACGGCTTAGACATAAAGTCTTGATGCTGTATAACTTGACTTAGGTGAAAGGTCATGATGTCAAGATAGAATATTTACTGACTTAGGTGAAAAGTCATGACGTCGGACAAGACTATTTAATGGCTTAGACAAAAAGTCATGATGCCGTACAACTTGGCTTAGGCAGAAGGTCATGACGCCAATGTCAAATATTTACTAGCTTAGGCAGAATGCCATGATGATGAGGACATCTCCCGGCATTCCCTGTGGCACGGGGCGTCTCCGACCTCGTGACCCCTTGGAGATGTGGTCCTCATGGTTATCTTTATCTTTGCTTATGTATTGCCCCCATTCTCCCCCTCTCACACCTTGGTTCGACTGCCCATTGACCCCCTATCAATCAGGGGATGCCCCAGCCACTTCCCACTCCATTTCCCACTTCCCATCTCCCCACTATCATCCCCTTCCACCACCATAACCTGTCCAAGTGGCAGGCAGCAAACTTACTGCTAGTTGCAGATGCTGCCACATCTTCACCGAGCATCTCTAGGAGTCATATCTTATATTGCTGGAAATCCCTTCAAGTCAGCTTCGTAGGCGAGGTGATCCCACCTCAATCTGAGTTTGGAGCTGTCCAGGAGGATCATTCTCGTCAGGCTGCGCTTTTAGCATCCTTGTGAAGATAAGAGCCCCAGTCAAGAAGCTCCTGCGGCCTCACCCCTATTCCCCTTGGTGAGCCAATTGACCTGGACGAGATAATACCAGTCCTCTATCCAACGCAGCAGGCGGAGAACCATTTGGTGTCTGGATCCTAGAGTTCCGATTTTTCTCCCCGAGCCGCGCAGGTTAGTCTCCCTAGATTCAGATCCGACCCCCCCTCACCATTCTGGGTCTCGAGTTATACTCCGACCTCCGACGATAGAGCTGCTGGTCTCGGCTTGAAGAGGACTTGTCCACGGACACAGAAGTTCTAGTCCTGCAGTGTTTGGACTTCGGGAGTTGTCGTGGCAACTTCGTCTTCCTGCCGCAGTGCTCTGTGACCAGTCCGAGCTAGAACGAAGTGGTCCAGCTCCAAGTCTTGCCCCAGCCTTCGACATTGTCTGGTCCTCCCGCAAAAATTATGGACTCTTCCTAGGCCAACCCAAGACATTTTGGTGCTGGTCTCGCCCTCTCCTGAAGTCAGTCGGGTCCATGGCGGCGTCAACAGCAACCCCCTGTCCAGCCAAACCTGAGTGGACAGAACTGTGGGTTTTAGTCAACTTCGACATCCCCTCCCTACCTAGCCGGCTTAAAGCCCCTCCCTACGGGAGGTAGTGTTTGTATGTAAATTTTAATTCCCCACCCCTAGTCCAACCCTCCTGCGTGGGGTGTAGTGCATGTAATTGTTGATCACAGGGTGAAGCTTCATCGGCGCAGCGTGCGGGTAACCCACGCTTCCACGCTCACCCACGTCTCTGAATCGGGGTCAGTTTCTTCAAATCGGCCAGGTGAGCTCACTGCCCTTGCTCCTAATCATGCTTGTTTATTCAATATTCCTCAATTACGCCTCTAGATAAGGGAGAGGGTGCCCAGTCACAAGGCTCCACCGCCTCTAAGCGATCACCGTCGGTGTGAGTGAGTGGATCTGTGCCCTTGGCACCTATCGACCTATTGGGGTGGGTGACCGTATCCGAGGGGAGACTTACTAAAACACTGTTGGCCCTCTACCAACAGGGGACCCACCCCATATCCCTGACTTGGCATCCCCAAGTCACCCCCTGGTTGAGTGTGCATGCCGAAGAGTGTTCGCTTACGTAGGCCTCTTGCCTTGTGGTTGTACTTGCATTTGTCGAAACTGCTCACATCCTCACACTCTAAGTCCGACAACAGTATCGAATCTTCTATGAACTTAGGGATGGCTAAACATGCCTAGCATCTCCTAGCTAGCTCTCTTAAGAACTACGGGGAATCTGCCTACCCGTGGCCTTCCTAGTAGCAACTACCCCTAGACTCTTAATTTTAGAGGAGGAAGAAGAACAACTAGCATGATTAGTAGACTCAGACTGAAAAGGAATAGGCGAGGAAAGGGAGGAAGTAGATACAGGAGGTGGTACAGAAAAGGTTCCCTCGTCGGAGGGATAGAAGAGGTCCACTAATGAACCTTGAATGAGCGGCCCTTGGTTCGGGGCACACTCAGGAAGAAGATAGGAGTTCTCCTCAATAGAGATGAGGGAGGTAGATTGGGGAGTTGGAATATTGGCATTTTTTTTCATATTTGGTGATCGTGAAACAATGAAGGGGAGGAGTAGATGATTATGGTGTAGAAACAGAAAGCTTGGAGATTTCTTGGATTGAAGGTTGACCGATGGATTGCCCCCGAGGGAATTCAATCACAATTGGGTCGGAGTTTCAGATTTTCGGGTTCCATTTGCAGCCCGTGTTCAGGCAACACTAGCTACTCTAAATTCATTATCATCATTTGGAAGAACCTGCCAGTCTTACAACATCCTCTAATAGAACTCCTGTTTATAAGCTCATTATGAGGTCCCCTTGGCTCAAGCACTGAAGAGTTCTCAGGGGAAAAGACACTAAGCCCTGAATCCTGTGTGAGACGATATGCATTGAACATTGACAGACGGGGCTTCACACCCAGATCTGCTACAATCTCTGCTGCAAGAAGGAAGAGAGGGAAGAGAGAGGGGCACCCTTGGACTTTTGCAAGAAAATCTGATTTTTTTCTTCAATAATTTTTTGTAAATATTATTACAAGAGATATTAAGTAGTAAACCCTAGACCTAGGACAAACGACCGCATATACCCTTGTTCAAGGGGGAATATTGGGGATGGGAGACAAAAGTAGAATAAAAAAATCCCATAAGGGACAAAGAAGGGGGCGCCCTCTTTTAAGGAAGTAAAATGGCATTTTTCTTCTACTTGGCCCAAGTCCACCTTGGACCATGGACCAGCCCCTATGGGCCCTAGCATCTAGGTGGCCCAATGGGAGAGAGGGTGGGGGGCCCACTAAGCCTATGTGGTCATTTTACAAAGAAATCCATTACATTTAGCCAATTAACTCTTTCTCTTGAAACCTAAAATTATAAATACACACCAATGACACTCTAAACAAATACACACCCCAAAAAATTAGTGGCCTAGCTCTGATGCCCCATCAATTCTCCCAGAGTGGGAAGAACTCGACCCCGCCGAGTAAGGGGGTGTTGTCACTCGGGTACCACTCTTGTAGATCTGGATTTGTCCACTGTAGCTCTACCCAGATGATCCAAGTGTCATTGGACATGGGCCATCCTCCATCGCACTCGATAGTGCTGGTATGCTCCACTCCTATGTGACACCAGCTCATCCAGTATGTGTCCTATTTGCTCACGCTGCTGAGGCTGGTGGGGAACACTCCAGGATGGGGACATTCTCAAGGGAAGGAGATGGCTCAAACAGCTCACTCGGAATCATCGTTGGATCCCTGTAGGTGACTAGATTCGAGGCTCTGAAGGTAGAGCTGATCCCAAATTCGTCAGGCAAGTCCACAACGTACGCATGAGATCCGACTTGCCTCACACTCTAAAGGGACTGCCACTACGAGCTTGCATTAGACTGACTCGACTCGACGTATGAAGACTCACAATAAACTGTATGAAACAAAGACTCACACATGACCCTAGACTCATACATAATGTAGTGGTGGTCTAGGCCCCCCACATGTGGTAAGTAGTACACTGGCTACTGAGCATCTTGGAGGTCCGGAGGATCCCCCTAGACATCGTCCTCCTCACGAAAGAACTCGTCAGCTAACTCCTGCTCTGCCTCATAGCTGACAGACACAAGCCCAGAGGCTTCTCTGACTCGCGTGTCCCCAATGATGAGTGATGTATGGGTGGGACATTGGCTTGTAAGGTGGCCAAACTCCTGACAGTGATAACACTGCTGTCGTAACCCACTAGTCTCCCTGATAAGTGGCCCATTGCCCTTATCCTCCCGAGGGACAGGGGGTGTAGGCAACATGGGATGAGTAGAAGGTGTGGGTGCCGGGGATCAGGCAATGGGTGCAGATGGTTGGGGTTGAGGTGGAATATCCCTCGGTGGGGGAGGGTGAGGCCTTGGGGTGGGTGGCTCCTGACGGGTGGGCTCCGGAGGTCGAGCCATGGGAGCCCTCAGATATGGGCCCGACGAGCTACGAGGCTCAACCCCACGATGAGGAAAGGGTCCCAATCGTTGAGCAAGCTCGAACACTATCCCGAACTGATCCAACTCCAGAGTAACTTGATATGCCTCTTCCAAAGTGTTTGCACTGCGGTGAAAAAGCTTATACAGGTAGTGCGGCCGCAGACCACGTTGGAAGCGGGAAATAGGCATGGATCTCTCCTCTGAGATGCCACATCGTAGAAAATACTCATCAAACTCCGCAATGTACTCGGAGACGGACCGATCTCCAGGGCTGAAACTCTGCCACCTATCGATGAGTCACTTACAGTATGTGACAGGAAGGTACTTTTACCAGAGTTTGACCTCCATCTTACCCCATGTATCAACCTGGAGCTTGAAATGCTGAAACAACATGCTCTCTATGTTCTTCCAATAAGTTTGTGCATGTCTTATCAGCTTCATGATCGTGAATTAGACTCTTTGGTGGTCCGTCATATCGAAACACTTGAAGTACCGATCCATCTCGGCCTCCCAATCTAGATAGACCTTTGGGTCTAAAGACCTGTCAAAAGTGAGAGGATCTGCACGAACGGTCCTGAGAGTCCGCTCGTCCTCATCATAATCATGATTTCACAATTGAACATGACGGTCATTATTGGACTCGAAAGCATCCATTGTTATGCCCCCTGGGGAGAATGTTATTCAAACAGGATATTATTTTGATGATGGCATACATAATTGTTTAATGGCACCCTCTTCCCCATTCCACCATCTCTCTTTTGCACTCCCAGCCACCACCCTTCCATCTCCAGCAACTCTAGTGGAGCCCCACCCCTCCACAGCCCATCAACTTCCCAGGGAGACCTCCAGAACATCCCCATCCACCTTCCAATCCAATGCCCATTCCCACCTCCACACCCCATCCACCAACAGACACAGTCCAGGGTCGTAGGCAGCAGAGCATCAATAGCTTGCAGTGGAAGCCATGATCTCCCCCCTGGGATTTTGGTGGAATATGTTATACCGGTGGAAACCTCGTCGAGTCAGCTTTGCAACAAAGGTGGTCTCGCCCGAATCCAAGCTCTGAGCTGATCAGGAAAGCAAATCTCGCCAGACTGCGCAACTCATCCCTTGCTGGCGACCTGAGGCCGAGTGAAGAGGCCCCCATGACCAGTTCGGCGAGGCCCTGGGTGCGATCTTTGGAGGGACGGAAGTATGTCTAGTCCTCTTTCAGTACCAGAAAGGAGGAGGCTAATTGCCTACCGGAGCACCCGGTTCCGGCCACTTTCGTCGGAGTGCGCAGACTTGCCCTGTCTGTTCCAGGTTGGACCAACCCCCACTCTTCTGCTCATAACGCTCTTATCCGGCCTCTGTTTGGGGCTCCGTCAGTTGTCATTCTAAGCTACTTTGTCCACGGTTGCGTCTCCACCAATTTTACCTCCATCAGAGTTCGGTAGCACCCGGGGCAGCTTCGGCATCAGTACCCTTTGATTCTGCAACAGTCAGAGCTCAGTCGGACCAGCTGTGTACTCTGAGCTACAGCGACTGCCATTGTCCACCAAGCGGTGCCAAACTTATACGGTCTGTTCCCTGGTCGGTCCTGATCGTTTCAGCACAGATCCCTCCTCTGGAAACCTTCGGACGAACTCGTGGCTGTCCCGACACCGACACCCTATCCTGCAGTCCCAGACTGGGCAGAACAGAGCAACTTGTGAAGATGACGGCGCAGCACCTCGGCTCAGCCTCCGGACGACTTCCAGCCCCTACAGCCAGCTTCTACCTCATCTCTAGTCGACTCAACATCAGTCCCACCTTCCTGCAGCACCGGGAGATGCCCGCAGTAGCTCAACACCTGCTCTCTATCCCAACTGGTCACATCGGGCAGATTCGGGTGCATCGGCTTTTCCCCTCCCCTCGCTTGGCCAACTGAAGGCCCCTCCCAACGTGGAGGTAATTTTGGTTGTAAACAACTTAACTCCCACCCCAAGAACCCCCTCCTACGTGAGGTGTAGTGCTGTAACTATTACACTTTCAGGTCAAGCGCCATCGACGCGGCGTGCGGGTGCGTACCCACCCTTCCCCGCTCGCCCTCGTCTTCGAGCAGGATCGGTGTCTCCACACCAATCAGGTGAGTGACTGGTCCCTCCCTTACTGGTCTATATTTTGCTTATTTAGTATTGTCTTTCATGCCCGTCGGATGGTAAGGGAGTGCCCAGACTCATAATTCTCTTTTATGTGCCCACCGCGGATCATGAGTGAGTGCCACCCAAACCCATGCCCCGGCATGCCAACCGCCCACACCTTGGGAATCCCAGGCCCTTAGGGGCCAGCCTAAGCCCGCTAGGTCTTTAGAAATGTTTGGGTCCCACCTCGAATCCTCGCCATCATCCCCCGATCGCCATCGGGAGGTCGTGTGCGCCGTGGAGTGAGCCGCTTACGTGAGTCCGTGCTCTCCCTTGTATGCTTGCGGGTCTTAGTCCTAGGTTCATCAATTTGTCTATTATCATCTTTGGGCTGTGCCACATCAGGCCCATATCGTGGGTCTAATGGCACTTCTATCTCAAGTCTGAGATGGAGTCCATGTTTCATGTTGTTTCACGATTACACCTTAATTCTTGGAGATTGAATGACCCTCTGTCAGATATTCCTTCTGTCAGACTGGAAGTTCTCTCTCTAAGGCCTCCGTAAGTCTCTGCTAGTTTTGAATTCCCTCAAGATAGCCGAGATGGTTGTACCTTAAAAACTATGAAATCCTTATTGTCATGTCACTCTGAAGAAACATGATGCCCTAGCCATCACGGAGCACTATTCGTGGTGCTCTGTGAGAGTCTGTCCCTGCCTGGAATTGGCAACCAAGCCAGTGGATGCCAAAACTAAATTAGCTGCCGTCACAGTGGATGCTAGTTCTTTGTGCCTGTACTATTCACAGAATTGGCAACCACCGCAGTAGACACTATTTCTGTATATGGTGGTGGCCTAAGTGGATGCCAATTACCCAGTTTCATGAATGTCTTGATTTTCATCCTTCCCCCCAGAAGTTGCCGACAGCACAAGGACAGGAAGGTGACATGCTTCCGCGTGCCGAACCCCCCTGAGACCCCCCCGCTGACCGTCGAACCCCCTTTAGACCCGAAACAACAGAAACCCTCCCCCGTCGTCTCCATCCTCGTCTTCAGGAGCATTTCCATGCTTCAAAACAACGGCACAACACTTTGTGAGGAAGGAGGGAGGAAAGATTGAGAGGGAAGGCCTTAAGTGGTGGAGGAAGAAGAGATGCCCTTCAGCCTTTTATAGGCAAGGGGGAGCTATTTACCTTAAATGATCCTCCCCTCGAAAACACGGTAAAGGGGCCTTTCCCTATGAACAGTTGCCTCATATTCCCTAGCTGCACCAGCGAGACACGCAAAGTGGCTAGTCATTTAAAGCACTAGAAAGCGAAAGGATGCCTGCCAAATTTGCATGCGATGTGTGCGCAGAAAAAATCGGTACTTTCCAACTACTGCAGATACGTTGGTCAAACCACAGCAGAGGCGGCAAGAAACAGTAAGTCCATATTTAAATGCCACCACCCTATACTTTCCAAAAGGTAGACTTTTACAAAAATACACGAAAGGAGAAATCCTTCTTCAAGCAAAAAATAGATATAAGGAAGGAGAAGGAAAAGGCAGATACATCAGGCCTTGGGCCCATTCTGTGGATCGGGAGACGAAGGCTCTTCGGCACCAGGTGATCTGCCCTCGGCATCCTCAGCGACGGCCGACCCAGGCACTGACCCCACCGGCATAGGAATTGCCTCGATTGTGCACCCTCCTAAGGCAGCTGGAGTTGGCGATCCCTCGGACGTGAAAGAACCTCCTTCGCTGGCACTCTCGCTTGGTGTCGAGATAAGAGAGTTAGAGGACGCCGCATTCGAGTCATAGCGCTGCCCAGATGGGAAAGTGACCACCCCTGGCGCCTACTCCTCAGCCCAAAAGATGGATCGATCACATCCCTAGGCGAATCCCTTCCGTATGCCTTAGCGAAAGCCTGACTCATAGTAGGGGAGGGCAGCCTTTTGGAGGTCGGCCTGATATGCCTCTGAGTGCTTGTACTACCCGAGCGCCTCCACCCCTGTCGACTCCACCCTACTTGCGAGCTCAGTGGACTTCCACTCCGCCTCGGGCAACCTCTACTCTACCTTGGCTGACTTCTTCTCCGCCTCGGCCCGTGCAGCTTCAGCTTCCGTCTAAAGTCACTCGGCCTCCTCGGCTCGGCCCTCGAACTCCGCACGCTCGGTCTCCCACTGACCATCGCGCTCGGTTTGAGCCGCACGCTCCTGCTCTAGAAGTTTGCTCTTCAGCTCAAGAGAAGCGTGGACCTAAGCCAACTCCTCAACTGATACCCAAGCCTCTGCCTGGCTCGACCTCGCCCGTTCCCAAAGCGAGGTGATCTCCCGTCGAAGCTCCTCGAGATCGGCAGTGAGCTGAGTGATCTTCCTGTCGGATGTGCTGACGGCCCAAGTAAAAGTCGATCACTCCGACTCCGCCCGAGTGTAGGCATCAGCTATATCGGCCCCCATCTAGGCTAGAAACAAATCACCCTCCATGATCATCTTGAGGACCGTGAACGGAGGATGCTGCCTATCTCCTCCTCGCACCACCCCCGAGGCTATGTTATGACATCTCCAATACAGGGGACCTCGGATGCCGGGAGGAGGACCAGTCCTCTCCGGAGTGACCGGAATGTGGACTCCCCCTCCGAGCGATACTCCCTCGGGAGCCCCGCTAGTTGGCTCGGACTGGGCCACCTTGTCCCGTGTCTCTCCTACCTCAGACGACCGCGGTTGAGTCGCGTCTCCTTACGGCCCTCCGACCTTGATCGGCTCGGCCTCGACGCCTCCACCCTACACCCCTCTAACCTCGACCGGCTCGGCTCCGACGCCTCCGCCCTGCACCCCTCTGGGATCACCCAATGCTCCAGCATTGGCCACCACTGCCCGAGAGTCACCCACCCCCGCTGAGACCTCCGTGACCTCATCGGCCCCCTCTCGCTCGGCGGAAGGGAGAGCCGGTCGAATAGGCTCGGCCCCTTCTAGCTCGGTGGAGGGGAGAGCCGAGTGAGCATCATCCTCGACCGAGCGGGCATCCCCGGCCCTCTTCGCCCGCTTCTTCTCAGTGGACTGAGCCTTCATAGAATCCCATAGCATCTTCTCCATGGGATCCTTGTGCTTGGTCCCCTTCCGCTCGGAAGCCCCTTCTCGGGCTACCAGCTTGCTTTTGTCTCGGGCTCGAGAAGAAAGCTCAGGAACCCACGACTGAAAAAGAAACAAAAAAGGGGGATGAATACCAACAAGTGAAGGGAGCTCCAATAAGGCAGGAGACATGGAGGCATTCAAAAAAAAATACAAAAATGGGGGTTTAAAGGCCAAATTGACCATTTCGATCGACTGGCCCAACCGGTTCGGTCGACCGAAACCGGCGAACAGGTCCGACCAGAACCCCACCAAACCCCCTACTTAAGGGGTTCTCCCTCCTTCTTCTCCCATTCTATCCCACACATTCTCTCTCTTATACATTCCTCAAACCCTAGAACCCAAAACCTCCACTCCACAAGCCCTAAAACCTCACCATTCCTCCATCCGCACAACCTCCGTCAGATTCGTCACCATTCCGGGACGCGATCTCCACGGTTGTTTGTGCTGTCACCAAGCCACCTCCCAGAGTCCAGAGCGTGGTGAAAGGTTCCTCAAGCCTCCAGAAGTTGTTCTCAGTCCATTTCCATCTCAAGGGTAGAGTCCCACCTCTTAGAAGGATCTCACATTGGGTTTCCTTGTCTGAAGATGCCACTTAGATGGAGCTCTCGGTGTTCCACTCAAGAGGAAGCCACAGGCCAGAGAAGAGAGGCCTCGGTTCGTCAACAGCGAGCACTAGCACCTCATCTTGTACCTCGTCTGCCTCCACGCCCCATTATCAACCCCCGACTGGTTGATTTCTGTGAGATGAATGACATTCTGCCCGATTTGTGTGTACTCTTTGAAATTCAGGATGGATGGATGGATTTTGCCTCCAGATATACTAGGTATTATCCAAACCTAGTTCAGCAGTTCTATGAGAATCTAGAGGAGAGAAATGGCAATTTATCTACAACTATTCAAGACATTCAGATTGTTGTAGGACCTGATCTTTTTTGGCGTGCCTTAGGAGTCTCATCTTGGGGTGCTACAATGAATTTTGGACATGGTCTAGTAGGGGATACATTCATTTCTATGACTAGTTGTGACTACATTCATGGTGTAAGTGACGTCATTTGGCTAAACTCAAATTACTTTCCACCACTTCAGTGTGTTTTGCACCATATTTTCACTACTTTGATTTACCCAAAGGGAGGGAGCAGAAATAAAGGGACCGAGGTTCATAGATTCCTCTTTTATCATGTCATGAATGGGAACGTAGTAAATATGGGTCGGCTCATGACAAATTTGATTGATTCATGCTGAACCAATCAGGGGAGATCTTTACCTTATGTAGTACAGTTGACAGGAGTGTTTATATATGATGGGGTTGATTTGGCAAATGAGATGTCCATTCAAGTTCGCCAAGATGACATCTACAATAAGCACAAGATATTTTTTGATTTTGGCTACTACTAGGGTGAAGATGGTGAGCTCACCAGGGATGTGCCCACGTATGCAGAACAGTTTGCCAATGAAGCAGAGCCACCACAGCAGCAGCATGAACAAGAGGTAGTACCCCCTCCAGGACCTATAGAGGCTCAGCCTCCTCCACCTTCACCACATCCCATGGATACTGATCTTCCTCCACCACCACAGTTCTACCACGGGGAGTCCTCTACTCAGGGTGATGGCTATCCTACTTGGGGGAATTATGAGGCTCTAGATAGGTGTCTCCTAGGCATGGAAACTTGGATTGACTCCTCCCTTGGGTGGCTGGACACTTTCATGGACACTATGACTGGACGGATGGACTCTTTCACCGATGCTCTGGATTCCCTTTCTACCCACATGGCCACTCTCTATGCTAGCCACGAGGATAATCGTGAAGCCTTCCGGATAAACAATCGTGCCCTTCTTAGCCTTCACCGCCAGCTTGAACATCAAGATCAAGTTCTACATCGCATTGAGGAACGTCTTCCTCCTCCTCCCCCTCCTGCCCATGCTCCTCTTGTAGTTGGCTCCGACGTTGCTCACGGTGCTTCGGATGATGATGATCGCGAGGGGACTCCAGGTCACCCCGCTCTGTAGCTGTCCTTGTGTTTCCACCATGTCCTTTCTATCCACGAGTCTTGTATCCCACTCCCCATTTTGATGATGCCAAAGGGGGAGAAGTAGTTATGTCAGGGCCTATATAAGTTATGCATGAGTTGTGCTTGTTTGCTTGTATGTGTGAGTCATTTTGAGTCATTGAGAGTTGTGCATGAGTAGTCATTTTAAATCATTGAGAGTTGTGTGCATCTTTTGCATTTTTGAGACTATGAGCTTGTCTTTTATGGAATCATTGTGAGAGTCCTTGCATTCTATGTCTTCAATCCTTGTACTCAAACCTAGAGATTGGCAATGAAATGAAATGATGAAATGCACTTTGTGTTGGCACTCTTATTGGTTTCACTTGTTTTCATTCCATTTCGAACGTCGGGCGTACATGGATGATTCAACTAGTGTTGGATGAATTATGACATGAATTATGACAAAATGAGTTTGCTTGAAAGATTTGATTCCGGTTTAAACACGCTTACGCACCTTTATTCGAGTTTTGTCATCATCAAAAAGGTGAAGATTGTTGAGTCTCCTTGATTGATTTTGATGATAATAAAACCCAGAATTAAGGATTCCAACTTGTGTCGAGTCAATGTAATCAAAACTCGAGTCAAAGAAGGTTTAAGTCTTGGTTTGAATATCCCATGGAAAGCTCAAATGCTCTAATCAACCAATGGTTTCAAATTGAGTAAATTGAAGTCAAAACAAACCCCAAAATGCATGAAAGTAGCATCCACTTACAGCCATTGTCATTTTGATATAGTTCACTGGGCTAACAATTTAATTTTGTAAGACTAGGTCATTTCGATCGACCAACACCCTAGGGCCGGTCGACCAGAATTTTCAGAAATGAAAAGAACCCATCTCTATAGAATTTTGGTCGACCGAACTCAGACTGGTCGATCGACGCACAGGGTCCGGTCGACTAGAAATTTCAGCAATAAAAAATAAACACTCTGCATAAATTCGGTCGATCGACCGAACCGTTCGACAGCCCCTATTGTTGACTTTGCAATTCAAGCACGAGGAGAGAATCTCTCCCCCATTTGTTTAACCCCAATGCCAGTAATCAAGGAGTACTTTGTGGATCTAGTCTGGGGATTGTCTCATGCCCCTCCAAGAGCTATAAAAGATCTCATTAAGGTCATAAACCCTAGGGCTTGAAGAAGTAAGATAAAGGAGAGGCTGTCAAGGAAGAAGGTGTTGTTACTGTAGCTGTGAATAGTGATCTGTAGAGAACTCTTCATCCAGGAGCTAAGGCCTTCAAGGGCAAATCTGCATCCAACCAAGAGGAGATCAAGCTGGGAACAAGCTCCATTCAATATCATCTTCATCAACTAAGGGGGATCTTATTTAGTGTTTTCATTTTCAGTTCTTCACCTTTCATTCTTGTTTGAGCTGAAACGTGTCTTCGTGTAACCTTCAATCACCTGTGTATGTGTGGATCTAGACAGATCCGTATGTGCGTGTGAGATACTTTGTTGTTCTTCTCCGCTCTTGTATGTCGGTGCTCTTGCACTTTTGTGTGGGGTTCTATACTCTTCACGTGTGTGTGTGTATAGTGTTGATCTTGTAACTTCCTACAAGATAGTGTGTGAATTCTCACAGTGTGTGAGGGGTTGACATAGGTTGCAGTTGTTGCATCCGAACCACCTAAAAATCTCCGTCTCTTGGGTGGTTTGGTCCATATCCTCTACCCCCAATTCTGCTCTTGCTTACTAGTCGAGTGCATTCGTTAGGTATTGCGTTAATATTGTTCACCTTGCGATTGATAATCACCTCCTCGTTAAAATCTCTCAAGGTTTTGATAAAACTGATAACACCCAATTCACCCCCCCCCTCTTAGATGTCATTTGATTACAGGACTTCAATTGATATCAGGGCTAAGGCTCTACTTTTCACAGATCTAATGATCTAGAGTAAGATCCGGATCAATGGCAAACAAGGGTATGATGCCCGAGAGTCACTCCATCAACCATCCTCCCTTCTTTGGCCATTTAAACTACTCGTATTGGAAAAATAGAATGCATGTTTTTTTGAGGGCTCAAGAGTACAAAGTGTGGAGAGTTGTGGACAAGGGTCCTTACCAACTTGGGGATGATGAAGAAAAATGGTCACCTGAGGAAATTAAGAAATGCATTGTTAATTTCAATGCCATAAATATTATGCAATGTGCGATACATCCTAACAAATTCTCTCGTGTTTCAATGTGTAGCTCAGCTAAGGAAATGTGGGACAAGTTGCTGCTCATCTATGAAGGGACGTTCGAGGTCAAGGAGACCAAGGCCAACCTTCTAGTCTGAGATTATGAGCTTTCAAGATGAAGCCAGAAGAAACAATCTCAAAAATGTTCACAAGACTAACTGAGATCACGAATGGTCTAAAGAGCCTTGGGAAAGACTACGCCAACTCTGAGCTTGTGAGGAAAGTGCTGAGATCCCTCCCTCATGCGTGGCATACCAAGGCAATCGTCATTGAAGACTCCAAGAATCTGTCTACACTTACTCTTGATGAGCTCATAGGGTCACTCATGACCTATGAGATAAATATGAAGAGGACAGCTGATGAAGACATCAAGAAAAAGAAGGTGATTGGATTGAGACCTCATCACTTCGATGATGACTCTTAAGAAGATGAGTCAAGTGACGGAAGCAATGAAGAGGAAGAACTGGCCATGATAACTCACCAAGTAAAAAAATTCTTGAGAAAGAAAAGAAACTTCTAAGGAAATTTTAGATAAGGGCAAAGGAAGACCACTCAATCCAAGAGCGAGTCGAGTAAGCAAAGTAGCATCATATGCTACGAATGCAAGAAGCCTGGGCACAAGAGAGGTGAGTGACCAAACCTGAAGAAGAAAATCAAGAAAAATAACTTCAAGAAATCCAAAGCTATGGTCGCCACCTGGAGCGGCGAAGAAGATGAACCATCAGACGAGGAGATCCAAGAGCTAGTGGAAAGCTTGTGCCTCATGGCACATGAAGACAAATCTCCTGAGGTAAATTCTGACCCTAACTTTATTTCAAATGAACAATGGGAGTCTAAAGTCCGCTCGAGTGAAGCTACCGGTCTGTGAGTTACTTGCTTGCTAGGTTCGAGGGTCATTTGGTCGGTCCCTAGGTCATTTCACATCAAGGATGAAAGGTCCAAGTTAAGGGAGAATGTCGACCGATCTTGCCGATGATGAGAATGGCCGAACGTGGGTTTGTTATCGGACCTCCGGTGGGACATCTTGATGATTGTCCTTTTTGGAGTATCATTAGGAGGAGAGTAATGAGGAACCTTCAAATTACCACTTTACTAACTTAAGAGCCCTTTTGAGTTTTCGCCGAAGCCACCCCCCTCTTGCTTTTGCCCACGCGCCCTTTCAGGTTTTCACGTGATGGGGTATCCAATTTTTCCCATAGCGACCTTTCGAGTTTTCACCGCAGTCGGATTATATCCATTTTTGCCCTTGTCCTGATATAGGTACAAGACTGGTGGGGTATCTCTATTTTTAACCCTATTTTTTTTCTTTTTCTTTCTCTTTTTTTTATATAACTGGGAGAGGATGGTCGGCAGGTCAAGATGTGGTATCCGACCCTCGCCGATAGTGGACAGCCATTGGCTAGGGCACGAGGCCTCGCGCCGATGAGGAGGGGTTTATTCATTGGCAAGGGGATAATGCCAGTGCAAGGAGAGAGTTTTTTGCCGATTCAGACATAAGGTCTGGGATGGCGATATTATATGAAAGTTGGCTAGGACACGGAATCTTGCACCGAAAATGGGTTTATTCGTTAGCAAGAAGGTAATGCTAACGTAAAGAAAGAGCTTCTGTCGATTCAGACGTAAGGCCCGCAATAACGATATTGTATGAAAGTTGGCTAGGACATGGGGTCTTGCATCGAAAATGGGTTTCTTCGTTAGCAAGAAGGTAATGCTAACGCAAAGAAAGAGCTTCTGCCGATTCGGACGTAAGGCCCGCAATGACGATATTGTATGAAAGTTGGCTAGGACATGGAGTCTTGCGTCGAAAATGGGTTTATTCGTGAGCAAGAAGGTAATGCTAACGCAAAGAAAGAGCTTCTGTCGATTCGAACGTAAGGCCCACAATGGCGATATTGTATGAGAGCCGGCTAGGACATGGAGTCTTGCGTCGAAAATGGGGTTATTCATTAGCAAGAAGGCAATGCTAACGCAAAGGAAGAGCTTCTGTCGATTTGGACATAAGGCCCAAAATGACGATGTTGTTTGCTTCTGAAAGCTTGATTAGGGCAGAGTATCGCTAGACCAAGATAAAGGTAGCTCGGCTAGGGTGGAGTTCCACTAGACCAAGATAGAGGTAGCTCGATCGGGGCAGAGTGCCACTACACTAAGATATGGGTAGCTCGATCAGGGTGGAGTGTTACTAGACTAAGATAGGGGTATCTCGGCTAGGGTAGAGTGTCACAAGACCAAGATAGGGGTAGCTCAGTTAGGGCAGAGTGCTACTGGACCAAGATAAAGATAGCTAGATTAGGGCAGAGTGCCACTAGAGCAAGATAGAGGTAGCACAGCCAGGGTGGAATGCCACTAGACCAAGATAAAGGTAGCTCGGCCAGGGTGGAATGCCACTAGACCAAGATATGGGTAGCTCGGCCAGGGCGGAGTGCCACTAGACCAAGATAGGGGTAGCTTGGTCAGGGCAGAGTGCCACTAGACCAAGATAGAGGTAGCTCAATCAGGGTGGAGTGCCACTAAACCAAGATAGAGGTAGCTT
The DNA here is from genome assembly GCA_024336825.1 of Amorphophallus titanum. Classification (NCBI taxonomy): domain Eukaryota; kingdom Viridiplantae; phylum Streptophyta; class Magnoliopsida; order Alismatales; family Araceae; genus Amorphophallus; species Amorphophallus titanum. The sequence continues at coordinate 57,132 of JANBPO010000762.1, forward strand.
GATCATGGCGGAGTGCCACTAGACCAATATATGGGTAGCTCGATCAGGATAGAGTGCCACTAGACCAAGACAGAGGTAGCTCGATAAGGGCGGAGTGCCACTAGACCAAGATAGAGGTAGCTCGATCAGGGCAGAGTGTCACTAGACCAAGATATGGGAAGCTCAATCAGGGTGGAGTGCCACTAGACCAAGATATGGGTAGCTCGGTCAGGGCGGAGTGCCACTAGACAAAGATAGAGGTAGCTCGACTAGGGCAGAGTGCCACGAGACCAAGATAGAAGTAGCTCGATCAGGGCGAAGTGCCACTAGACCAAGGTATGGGTAGCTCGATCAGGGCAGAGTGCCACTAGACCAATGTATGGGTAGCTCGATCAAGGCGGAGTGCCACTAGATCAAGATAGAGGTAGCTCGATCAAGGTGGAGCGCCACTAGACCAAGATAGAGGTAGCTCATGTTGCACTCCTACTATTTTGATGATGGCATACACTATCTGTCAACAACTTGATTGATCTATTATCTAACTATTTTTTTAATTACTATGCTTAACTTGAGATACATCTACTTTAAAACACATTGTTCGTTATTGAACCAAGGATCCTGAAGGGAAGAAGTGTCTAACCGCTGGGCCACAATGGTCTCGGTGGAACGACTAAGAGGAAAAGAAAAGGCGGAAGCTAGCGATGCCAGCACATCAGTAAGGATATTCTGGGAGCGAGGAGTATGAATATAGATAAGCTTGCGGAACTGCCTAGCCAAGAGCGTAACCAGATCCTGATAGGGCTTAAGTTTAAGGTCACGGGTGTGGTAGGTTGAGAGAACTTGACGCAGCACCAATTGAGTGTCTCCTATGATATTGAGATATCACGCACCTAGGAGGTAGGCGTGCTTCAAACCAGCTAGGAGAGCATCATACTCGGCTATATTATTTGTGGCAGGGAAAGAGAGTTGATAAGCGATAGGGACGATTACTCCCTCTGGAGTAAGGAGAATGGCGCCGATTCCACGGCCCTGAGAATTTAATGCACCGTCAAAGTGCAAAGATCAAACGGGGAGATGAGTGATCACAGCAAGGTGTTCGTCAGGGAATTCATCCTGGATCGAGTCAGTACAAGGGATTGGAGAGTGAGCAAGATGCTCGGCAATGGCGTACCCCTTGATCACCTTTTGGATAATGAAGGTGATGTCAAATTGCGAGAGAAAGCTCTGCCAGGGAGCTAATCTGCTAGAAAGGATGGGCTTTTCCAAAAGATAGCGAATAGGGTCCATCCTAGAGATCAACTTAACCTCATGGGCAAGAAAATAGTGTTTCAGCTTCTGAGCTACCCATACTAGTGCTGCGCAGGTCTTCTCCATGGCAGTATACTTAGATTCAGTAGGATTGAATAATCTCGAAAGATAGTATGCCGCCCTTTCTCTTCCTTTGTCATCCGCTTGGGCCAGGACGGCTCCTAGGGAGTCCTCAATAACAGAAATGTACAAGATCAGGGGTTTTTCAGGGACAGGAGGTTGTAGAACTGGGAGATTAGAGAGATAAACCTTAAGATCTTCACAGGCATTTTGACATTGCTCATTACATTCGAATTTAACCCCCGCCTTCAACAATTCATAGAATGGGCAACATCTTTGTGAATGTTGAGATATGAATCTTCTAATGAATTGCAAACATTCAATCAAACCTCACAGTTCAGTAATGTTCTTTGGCAGGGGCATATCCATCATGGCCTTTGCCTTGTTTGGATCAATCTGAATCCCTTGTTAACTAACTATAAACCTTAGTAACTTTCCTGATGCAACTCCGAACACACATTTCTTTGGATTCATCTTTAATTTGTACTCCCTAGCCCGTTGTAACACCTTAGCTAGAATGGCGGGGTGTTCCTCTTTGGACCTTGACTTCACTAGGATATCATCCACATAAGCTTCCATGTACACATGCATCATGTCGTGGAAGATAACCATCATGGCCCGTTGATACGTGGCACCTACGTTCTTCAATCCGAATGGCATAACAATATAGCAATATGTGCCCCAGGGCGTGGTGAATGAGGTCTTCTCTTGGTCCTTAGGAGCAAGACGGATCTGGTTGTAACCCGAATAACCATCCATAAATGAGAGGGCTTCATACCTAGCCGTGTTATCAACTAACACATCAATGTGAGGAAGTGAGAAATCATCTTTTGGACATACTTTATTTAAGTCCCTGAAATCAATATAGATCCGAACCTTACCATCCTTCTTCATCACCGGGACTATATTCGCCACCCATTGCGGATATAAAATGACTCTAATAAACCTAGCCTTGTGTAGTTTGTCGACTTCTTCCTTCATTTTTAAGGCCATTTAAGGGTGGAATCTTCTTAATTTTTGTTTGACGGGTGTTGCCCCTAGTTTTAAAATAAGTCTATGTTCAACCAAAGTAGGGTCAAGACCCAGCATGTCCTCGTAGAACTAGGCAAATGAGTCGTTGTACTCCCTCAAGACTTTGATCAATTTCTCTTCAACCTGAGGAGAGAGGTTAGCTGAAATAATGATTGGCCTGGGATCCTCTTCGGTTCCTAAGTTGATTTCCTTAGTGGGTTCATCCATAGCTAACAAAGGTTCATCAAATCTCTTCAATCCTTGTGCATATTGGTCAGCAGTGTCATCTACATCGCTATCCTCATCATCAGCTGGGTCCTTCTTATCTACGATCTCATAAACTCCCAAATCATCATTGCTCCACACCCTTTTTAATTCCTCATCGTCCTCTATGACGATGGCGGTGGCTATAAACTCGGGGCACTTAAGGAGGGCACGGCATCTATGGGCTAGATCCTGGAGGAACCTATCTGGAATGGATTTGGAATGATGCTTTCCTCACGATTACCCCTCATGCAAATGTAGAAATTTGAGCATCCATGAAGTGTTATGAAGAACTTTCTAGTATCCCTATGGTTAGATATCGTTAAACACATTGTGTGTGAAGTGTGGGAGTTTTGTCCGAGTGTATCTCATGAGCTACGCCAGCAACATAGCTATGACTCTTGCTCTAGACGTATGCACTCACCAAAAACTAACTTTTCATTCCTTAATGTGTGCCGTGGCGCACCTACGTTTAAAATCAAGGCAACGTTATTTAGCAAGGAAACATGGTCCTAGAAAGTTTGAAGGATATGTATTAAATTATATTATAGGAAAGCATGCAAGGGGGGTAAGCAAGCATTCAAAATCAAAGGCATGTAGAAGAGATTTTTTTTATGTATGTATATATGTATATGTCATTATTATATGTACACATTCCATATTGATGTGACACCACCTTGGGGGTGGCCGCCACTAGACCGGTGTCATTGGACCTTCAATTGCAAGCACATTCACAAGGCAAAGAATTCACATAGATGGGGTGCTCTCACGGCACACACACTCGACCCAGGGTGACTCGGGGATATCAAGTCAAGGATTGTGGGGCTGGACCCTTGCTGGTGGAGGGCCAGCAAGGCTTAGGTTGATCTCCCCTTGGATATGGGTGCCCGATTCAAAGGGCGGGCCGAGTGCCGAAGGGCACGGGATCACTCTCTCACATCTACGGCGATCACTTGATGACGGTGGAGCCTTGGGATCGGGCACTCTCTCACTTATGACGGAACAATGATGATTATTAAATGAGCAAGCACCAGAAAGGGAGCGAGGGCTGAGAGCTAGACCTATCCGGTTGTAAGAAACTGGCCTCTGATCAGAGATGAGGGTGAGCAGGGAAGCGTGGGTTTGCTCCCTGCATGCTGCGCCGGAGTCGCTTTGACCTGAAATTGCTTAAGTACAAAACTACTCCTCTCGTAGGAGGGGTGGACTAGGGGTGGGGAATGATCAAATTACATCAACCACTACCTCCACACAAGGAGGGGCGATCAGTCGGCCAAGCAAGGGTGGGGAGAGAGGGAGCGCCAGAATCTGTCTGCATTGGCTCCGCAGGGACAACAGGCTAAAGGTGTTGACGCTACGAGTGCTCCAAATCACTGCCGGTGGTGGGACCTATGCCAAATCATTACCGGGAGACCCAGGAACCTGTTGCAGGAATTGTGGGTTGGCCGTGGTCTGGCTGTGGCCATGGCGGGCCTAGAATTAGGGCAGGTCTGATCTGGTCCTATCTGGTCTAGAACTATAGCAGTTTGAAGAAACGACCACCATAGACTGTCCCGAACTCTGCTGGGGGTGACACTAGTGCTGACGTGGCCGTGGACAAGGTGGGAGTCTACTAACAGAGTCACCGGTCGATCAAAGGTCGGGTTGAGGTGTGGCAGGGCCGAATCCATAAATCGATCGGGTCTGTCCTGCCAGAGTCTGCCAGACTGGGTGTCTATCTCAGGGTGGTCACAAATGGCTCCAGACGTTGCTGGAGGTGACAGCAGTGCCAAAATGTTCAGGGTTGGCCCAGGGACGCGCCGTGAGAATTTTGTGCCGATCGGAGGCCAGCTATGGCCGTGACAGTCCTGGGATCAGGACCCAACCCACGCTGCCAGCTTGGAGTAGAAACGCAAGTTCCTGAAGAAGAATCCACCATGGACCACTTCGTGCTCCACTGAGGGCGGGGCTGGCATCGACACGATCGTGGGAGAGTCGACTTCGAGTAGGGACTGACGGGGCTCCGAAAAAAGGTCGGAATAGAAAAGAGGAAGTAGAAGAGTGACAGGAGCTCTGACCTGATACTGATGCAGTCGATCTGCATAGTCCGGGGATGAAGGCTAGAACAAGGTGCTTTGGAGTTCGAACGACCTCCTTCTTCTTGGGGCTGGTAGAGGACTTGGGGAAGCTTGCCTCAACCAAAAATCATGCCAAGATCTTCACAGGTCCGACTCTGGTGGCGTCTGCAACTGGCTTCAGGTGTTCTGTCGGAGCTCGGTTGCGCAGGTTTACGAGAATCGGCCTCCTGGTCAGCGCGGATGTCAGATGGAGGCGAGACCACCTCACCTGTGAAGTTTCTTCGACGAGCTTTCCACCGATATATGGCTTGCCTTCTGGAACCTCATGGTGGTGGCAGGGCAGACTCTACAACTAGGACCTTTACTGCTGCTTGCGAACTGGCATGAGCAGGGAGGTGATAGGTGATGTGAAATAGGGGTAGATGGGAGGGGAAATGGGGTGGATAGTCTGGTGCTCGAGATGCAAGTTTAGATTTGATGGTATATCTATGTCATCGTAGCATATCATTCTCAGAGTAATCCGATCAGTTCATGCCTTAATATCTTCGAGTCCCATCAAATGGCATGCTCTTTATGATTGGTGGGTTAATGGTCTGTAGTGATGGGGCATTTCTATCCCTCCGAGTGTCAAAAAAGTCCCAAGATTGGTTAGGTGGTCTACCCCTCCCTCAGGAAGGCTGAAATTGAATGTTGATGTAGCCTATAAATCAAGCATAGGAGTGGCTGGTGGTGGTGGCATCCTGAGGAATTTGCATGGCAATCTACTATTTGCCTTTGCCGCTGCATATTCTGAATTGCGTTCAAGCTTGGAAGTTGAATGTCTAGCTCTGAGAGATGGGCTACAATTGTGTCTCATGAGAGGCTTTACTTCTGTCTTGGTGGAGACTGATTCCCTTATACTGGCCAGGATTGTTAACAAGTCTTATGCTTGCCCGTGGAAACTATTGATCATCATCCAGGAGGTGGCAGTCCTTTGTCAACAGATGCAGGTCTATGTCAAACATATTTTTAGAGAGGGTAATCAAGTGGCAGATGTTTTGGCGGGTCATACGTGTACACTTGATAGAGTATGTGTTTGGACGAGTTTGGCCGATTTATCACCCCGTGTAAAGGGTCCCTATCGATTAGATAAGATAGGGTACCCTACTCTTCGGCCTTAAGATACCTTGAAATCCCTACTCTTAGTTCACTGCGAAGTGTTCATCTCATCTTGAGGTGAGTTCTCACCATTACGTAGCCTACAGGTATAACTTTATTTTTTAAAAAATTGTATATAGAAAGAAAAGAGATACATGAAAGGATTCAGATGGTTTAAAAAAAAGGCCATCAAAGCAAGTACAGACTAAACCTAGTCTATGGAGATAGGAGAAGGGTGGGAGGTCTGTGGACCTCCTTGAAGCTCGATGGTCGGAAGGCCCTCAGTGCTTGGCACCATTTCTATAGTCAAGGGCAACGCGCCCTCGGCTCCCTCGGTGATGGCTAGCTCGGGCACTGACCCCACCTGTGTAGGAACTGCCTCGATCGCGTGCTCTCCTGAAATGGTCAGAGTTGGTGATTCTTTCACCACATGAGCAAAAGTGCCCTTGTTCCCCCCTCCACCACTCGACTCTAATGAGGAAGGAGAGGTTGAGCCCTCTTCATCTGAGTCATAGTGATGCGGGACAGGTCCGAGCAAACTACAATCTATGACCAACTCAAAGTGTGGCCAGCACCCGCACGCTAAAGGTAAGTCAGGCGGCTGACCTTCATAGGGCTCCTCAGGGTAGAGGCATCTCTCAAATAGAAACTCAAGCCCAGTGGCCATCCCGACGAGAGAAGTGTGGGATCGTAGCGGTTAGGGAACCACTGACGCCTAGGGTGAACTAGCTCAAGCTCGATGCTTGACTGGGCCTATGGAACGGGTCCTCACTCTCAGATCCATGGTGACACGTGACTGGTTAGAGGTCCTATGTGCACAAGGATGGCAAACCAATGAATACTAGTAAAGTAAAAATAACCAAAGGGTAGGAGATGGAGATCATACTGCCACGACCAATGCATGGGGAAGGACCCCGGTCGAGTCCACCAGTCCCGGTACAACACAATCAATCATACAACCACAAAGATGCCCACTCCTCACAGGGAGATAATAGGCTACAACAAATAATTCTGGGACTATCGGATAGCGTTTCGACATCAGGCCAGCTCGTGGGAGCCCTGCACTCGCTAGCGCGCAAGCACCACCTGCAGCCAACCGACGCCTCCGCTGAGTCCTTTGCAAAGCACAATAGGCAGTTGCATGAGTATGTACATCGTCACATAAAGGTCAGCAACGCACGTTATAAGGAGTCAACTAACGCACATCGACGCAACCGTGAGTTCCATGAGGGCGAGTACGTCATGATCAATGTTAGACCTGAACGGTTTCCTTTGGAGATCGTAAAGAAACTATAGGCTCGTGGTGCTGGTCTCTTTCGAGTCCTGAAGTGAGTGGGGTCAAATTCATACGTTATTGAACTACCAGATGACTATGGCATTAGCAGATGTGTTTGATGCACCTCTTGCACACCCCACCACACTGCTGGTTGATCAGGTAATTGGTGTGCTGTTCTTGGAGCCATCCCCAACTGATTTGGTATGGCTAGATTTTTGTGATGCACATGAGGGATGTCCGATTGAGGTCTTGGATATGGGTGTCTACATGGAGTTATATGTTCACGATGTTGTGTTTGTCACCCTTAGTGCCAAAAAAAGATGATAGCTTGTTCTGGGGACAAGTGCTACCCGCAGACAAGAAGAAAAAGTAGATGAAGAAAAGAAGAGCCTACAAGGCCAAGAGGGAGATGGGCTCTCCTGCAATACCCTCTCTGCTCTCTTCAATCTCCCCAATAAGGAAGTTGAAGAGTAAATATGCTTTACACCCGCTGTCGAGGGAAGCCAAGCTGAAGCCCCGACCGCTACACATGCAAAATGGTCAGGCCGAACATGGGGGCGCGAGCCTCCCGCCAACCACAATATTATCTTAAGGGGAGAGCAGCCCTATAAGATGCCTCCCCCAGAGGTCAAGGGAGTCCAAATCCCTCCTCCGTTTGGCAGCACCGCAGCACCTTCTTTTCTTGAGTTCCTGAGGATGTCAAAGGGCAAGCAGCCATGTCAAGAGGCCACCCCTGCGATCGGGGGCACTCACCCGCAGCTTCAGCTACCTTCTGGTACTCTAGGTGAAGACAAGACCCGCCCGGCGGTAGGCAATATGGGACAGCAAGAGGATGAGACCCAGCAGAAAGGTGCAGACTCAGAGTCTGATGAAGCAGGTCCGTCAGAGGCCGCAATTCAAGGCTCTTTCAAGCCCAGTTGGGCAGAAGAAATGAAGCTGTCTAATGTCCGAGCTGGAAGCAGAATAATGAAGCTACTCAAAAAACTTCCGATCGACAAGGTTCACCATCTGGGAGATCCTCTCCCTGAGCGAAGAAACCCGACAGGCAATCATCACTGCTTTGCAGACGCCTACCCAATTTGAGACCTGTCTGGCCGAAGCACTGTCGGAGGCCAATGCGACCTTCACTCAGAAGGATATTCTACTCCCTACGGCCAGCCACAATAGACCGCTGTACTTTAAGGGGTAGCTGAATGGTCGGGAGCTAAACAGAATTTTGGTGGATCAAGGAGTAGCCGTCAACATTTTGCCATACAGAATATATCAAAGGTACTACTTCAATGTGCGTCTCGATAAAGTCAGAGATATGCGTATTGCCGGCTTCAATCAAAAGTTTGAAGTGCCACTGGGAGTGGCAGAATTCACACTCACCATGGCAGATTTTACTACCAGGGTGTAGTTTCATGTCATCAACTCTAGTACCTCGTACAAGGCACTGCTTGGCCGCCCCTAGCTACATGAAAATATAGTGGTACCCTTTACGCTACACCAATGCATAAAATACAGTCAAGAGGGGAAGGAGGAGAGGATATTTGCTGACCTCCAGCCATTTGAAGTGTTCGAATGCCATCTACTTGACGCTTCTCTATATGTGGTGCTGTCACCGAAGACCTCCAAAGCCAAGACCCCTGCCAGGGCATCAAAAAGCACCTCCGGTGATGATTCGTTCCCACTGCTACCACCGAGATATGTCAATCCCAAGATAGTCTCACATATTGCCAGCACAAGGGACGTGAGCAGAGCAACACCTCCCGCCACCTATCCCAAAGCTAATGAAGCCAAGGTCGACCAGCACCACGACCTTGTTGAAATCCCAGAGGGTCTCACCAGGCCAATATTCAGCCTCGATCATGTCACTGTCGAGCCTTTCAAAGCATGGGAGGCAGAGCAGTCTGAAGGCCCTAGAAGCTTATTTTATATGGCTGAGGAGCACCCTGCACAGGAAGATGTCGACTATCATCTCCCTGAAGATATAGAGAATCCATTAGTCCCCATTCAAGGGTTGACATTCATGACAAGCCGAATGGCGAAGTTGTTTCAGAGGCAGTATATTCCCTCCGGCCAGCCTCGCAAAGAGAAGGAAGCATTCCAAAGGCTCTAGTATCCTGCCAGCATGGACAAAGGGATGAGACGTGTTTCTCAACATCTGGGGTTGGGCTTCACCCTTGAAGAATATTATTACAGTAGGCGTTATGAAGTGGACACCATCTCCGCTTTCTACCCAATGGAAGATAGCTCACCGGGGGCAACCTTTAATGAATACCCAGCGGAAGCTAAACATATTGGAGAGGCTCGACCAAGAGACTTAGAATTAGAAGCCATACCTCCTTGCAGGTGCTGGGAGCAAGTCTACCCTAAAGAAACGGCTCTCCAAGCCAAATTTGACATGGCCAGTAGCAGTGAAGCCGAAGATATTGATGAAACAGAGCTATCACTAGCCTTTTCCTATAGCTCTCCCCTAGCAGAAATATCATAACCTCTGATACAGACCGAGGAAGTATCTGCTGAAATCGATCGAGAAGTAGCCATTGCTATAAAAGAACAGGCCATCCTCATTGAAGGCAAGATGATTCAAGGAAAATTAGGGAAAATCCCTAATTTCTCTTTATAAACCCTCAACCCTCTCTCTCCCCTCTCATTTTCACCCTCCCTTTCTCTCTCTCATTTCTCCTTCGTCTGTGGTCCGTTCGGCACGGGGTGCACACCGTCATAGTGCTGGCCAAGCCGGGGATGCGTCTGGGAGATCAGTTCGAGGGGAAGAGCGACGGTTGGAGTGTGGCGGGCACGATCCCTCGGTGGATTCGAAGGAGGTGCCGTTCACGTTATGGGTGGTTTTTGGCGTGGTTTAGTCACTTCGGTGTGTGGTTTCTTCGGTAGAGGTAGGGAGATGGATCACCACTTCGTCCTCTACGTTTTCCCTACTTTTGTGCGTGGTTTGGCGCTAGAATAGGCTAGATCGGGCTAGTTTGGGAAAATTCGTTATTTTTGGGGTTTTCAGGGTTTGCCAAAAAATGGCAGCCATTCGCAGCGTAGTTAGTGTCAAAATGACCGCTGGGACGTCTGGATCCCATTCACATAAGTTTCATGTCAATTGGTCGTCATTTGCGACCGGTAGGAGTCCGAGAACCCCGGCGACCCAATTTGGGTCGATTCGTTGGAATCGCCCCATTTTCACGATCAGATGCGTGCATGTGTCATTTTTCACCTCCGGGGTCTTCTCTTGTCATGTGGCTTTGTTTCCCCTGCGCTTCGGCGTGAATGGGGCGTGGAACGGGCCGATTTGGCCATTCCACAGTTTTACTCGCCTGTTCGGTATAACGGTCGTTCCAGAGGCCGTCACATGGCTATGATGCCCCCACGATAGACCGTTACATCCGTAGGTCATTTCAGGCATTTCGAGGCCTTGTTAGTGTGACGGACCAGACCTAGCCCGTTACATGAGTATAACGTGCCAATAGAGGTGCGTTATGCTCGGGTGGTTTTCGAGGTCTGTTGCTATCAGCTCCTCAAAGACCATGTCAGTCAATTCGTCTTAATAGACTCCCCCTTCTGCGTTATGATCAGATAACGCCCCTGTGCAGGTCCGTTATAGTGCGTTTGACTGGGCATGGCGGTTGGTATAACGTGCCAACCCCATGTGCCAGGGAGCTATAATGGACTCAGGATGATCTGTTATATGTTGTTTGTTTGTGATTCAAGTTTTGGTCCTTTGGCCATAATGCCCCTGTCTTGGTGCATTACGCTGATATAGTGTGCTTGTTCTGGTGCATTATATTGTCTGAGCGCTTGTTGTGAGTCTAGTTGCCCTGACGCCCCTACCCTGGTGCGTTAGAGCAGGTAACGCCCCTCAGGTGGTGCGTTATAGTCTTGTGGCTGTGATGGTTGTCGTCCTATTTTGTGTGTTGGTCTGTCTTAGGTTGTGTTTAGAGGTGTGTCTGTGCGTCTGTGTGTATTTGCGTGTGTTTGAGTGTGTCGATGTGCATCTGTGTGTTTGCATGTGTCTGTGTGTGTCTGTGTGTCATTTTCTCTGCAGCGTCGTTTCTCTGGCCTAGGATTAGACCGGTTGGTAGGTTGTAGGTTTAGCTGCCTTGTCCTGAGTCTGTCGGTAGTGGCTCTGTTGCCTTTGGTGCTTGAAGTACTGGTGATAGTGCACGAATAACTATCTGTACTTCAGTATTGTGTTGTGTGTCTTCGTGGTTTGTGGGTCTTCGCTAGTTGTTGCCTTTTTATCGCATGCGGACGCGACAGCTCGAGGGAGCGGGGAACATTCTGGGTATACAGTTTGTAATCTAGTTCCGTTGGCTCCTACGGTTACCGTAGCATCCTACAGGAGGAGAAAACTAGCTAGAGACATGGCCCTACGCATGGGCCGGTGTGTGCATATGGAGTCAGGGACTTAGACTAACACCGACGGGCGTGACCCTGACTAGCACTCATAACTGGGGTTCCGTGTGGGTCTGTGACTCGGCCATTTTTGCAATCGGTCAGGAGTCGAGACACTTGTTGAGCGTGTGGTGGTGGTCTCTCATTGTGTCATGTCTTGGGTTACGTGCACGACGTTCTGGTCGTGTGGTCTATGTCGGTCTAGGTCTTTTCTAGACTTTCTTTTTGCCTGTGGTTGTAGGAGTAGCTTGGAGGCCGAGGTTAGTTCAGCTTTCCTCTTTTTCCCCTTGTCCTTGTTGTTCCCTACTCCTGCTTCCCTTTCTTTTACAGCCTCCTAGCGTAGTTTTCCTACTTTGCTATTCCTGTTGTTTCCTTGTTCCGTGTTACTGTGTGTTTTTCAGTGGGGATCCGCGTGACCCCTACTGAGCCAGTGACACGAGACTCACCCCTACTTTTCAGGTGGGGTGGCTATCGTCCCTGTGGCCAACAACACGGCGAGCTTCGGCCTGGCCCTCGTGTTCTCACCCACCGGGAATCTCCCCCAGAACACGCTGGAGACGGGCGTGTACATGGGGCTCTTCGACCCGTCCAACGACGGCAACGCTGTAGCAGTGTCGAGATGCTTATCTCGTTACAGCCAGCTCCGAGATGGAGAGTGAAGGGAAAATAGAGAGCTCTGAGAAGAAAAACGAACTATTCGCTCAGAATATTGGGAGGAACACGTTTTGGGGACAGCAATAGAGGTGTTGTCTCATGTGCCGGCACGAAGCTGAAGCGCACTGATGGGCGATAACCCGAGCCTGTGTGGTGAGGAGGCGCTGCCGCTGCTGCTCATGCTGCCAGCGCCGGCGGGCATCAGCTGGAGCCCCGTCGGAGTGGCCATGGAGAGGTTGGTCGTGGCGGTGGGTTCTGGCATCGCCGCCTGGGGTGGTGCAGTTGGTGGCGCCGCGCTGCCGCCGCCGCCGCCGCTGCTAACGACGCCTCTTTCCACAGGCTTTCTTGAACGGTGGCGTCCCCGGTGCATGTGGCGCTGGCAGTACTTCTGGTTGGGGACGGCATCCTTGAAGCACCGCCACTTCTTGCCGTCGGTCCGCCGGCAGCGCCCCGGCTCCGGGTCCATGCCGCTCCCGTAGTCGAAGCAAAGCCCGCCGCCGACGCACCCCATGACTGCGCCGGTTCAGAAGCTCCTCAAAGGCTCAACGCAAAGAAGGGGGGGAGGGGTTGGCTGGCCACGGTGGGCGAGGTGGGCAGGTAGGAACTTACATGAAGGGAGCGGGTAGTGGCCGCGGAAGGACGAAGAAGAGGAAGAAGGCGAGGAGCCCGCCACGCTCTTCCAGATGGGGAGAACGAGCTGGAGGGGCACGGGCACACACGCTGCCATGTACTTGTAGATGAGCGCCTGGTGCTGCAGCTCCTGCAGCTGCAGGAAGGTGAAGGCCGGCCTTCCCCCGCTCGAGCCGCCGCAGGGGCCCAGCCCCAGCCCGAGGGCCACGGGCGGAGCCAACGCCGTCGTCACCAGCTCTGCTACCACAGAAAGGAACGAAAGGAGTTTAACTGTGTAAATACAGAAGATGGGAAAGAGGAGGAAAGCTGTAATGGCGGAGAAGGTGGTGGAGGAGGGTAGGTACCGGCGTCGGAAAGACGAGCTGCTTTGGGAGGTGGTGGGTTCTGCCGCTGCTCCATTTTCTCAGCAAGACATGACGCGAGAAGTGGGAAAAGAAAAACCCACGTCTCTCCCCACCGCGCCACAGTCGACACTGCTGCAGGGGAAAATCTGTGTCTAACCTCTCGTTCGTTCCCCTGACCTCTCCTCCGTTCGCTCCATCCACCCCACCGCCCCTCTCTATTTTCTAGCTGCAATGGCTTTTGTTCTTGGAAAAAGAGAGAAGACCCCCTCACCCTCCTCTCTCTCTCTCTCTCTCTCTCTACCCCTCTCTGTCTGTCAGACATTTAAGAGCAGCGTTTCCTCTCGCGGGTGCAGGCTGACTATGCCCGCGACCCGCAGGACCATCGCCATGGACGGCGCGGGCGAGAGTTTTGTCATCCGCGGCGTGGCGCGATGCGCCACTTTGTGGTGGTCAGTCTGCTCTTGGGAGAATCTATGATTGGTGGGGGCGTGTGTGCCACGATGCATGGGCTCTGTTCGTAAGGAGACACCGCGACAGTCTGGGAGTTTTTTTTTTTTAAAAAAAAGGGGAGGCAGAAGCAAACCCGGGCTCTCTACCGATCGATCGGTCTATCTATCGTTGTCCTTCGCACTGCGATTTCTGGTTGGTCACGAGAACCAACGGCGTGACAACTGTCTCTCTGACAGTCGCTGGTTCCCTCCAGCCGTAGTTTGTCAGGTGCAAGGGGGCATCAATGATGGTGTCCTCTCCCACTACACACAGATCTAACATGCGGCCCCGTTAAAAACTGTTTCTAATCAGTACATGCAACTTACTCTCTCCATGTAATTTTAACACGATGAACCGGGTGATGTGAGGGCAAAAAATATGGTGCAGTTGGATCGGCGTTTTGGTCACAAGTCAAAACTATAGGTTAAGAGTGTTTGGAAGAAACTTTTGGTCAGAAGTCAGTCCTCAATTCAGTTTTCAGCATCAGTCATAAGAGTTTGTTATAATTAAGTCCATATAGTCATACATTAGGACTCCTAATAAGCTCAATGTCATCTCAAAACTTGTGTCGGAGTCAACCCAAAAACTTACAGGGATAGTTGTAAAAATAATTCTCTCATGTGATGTCCACCTGATCGCGGCCGCTTAGCACTCTTTCCTCTTTCGTGATATCAAAGAGGATTACCCCATTCCAGAGCAGGCGCGTAAGGGCCACTTTGATGTGTACGATGCGCACTGGTGGTTCAAAATCAGTAATGTCTTCAGACAACGAGCTGACACTATCCGAGCTGCAGAGGAACAATGTCTGAGAAAGGAGGATCTGCCTCTACTATTCCTTGACCCCGAGTTCGTCTGGTCTCACTTTTTCGGGGCTGCCCGAGTTATCCGTGAGATCGAGGCCCGTTGGAGGGAGAGGGGGCTTCCCATACTTGTTGACAGGAGCCAGTATACTAGGGCTTTGGAGCCTTTGAGGAGTGTGCCAACGGCAGGTTTCACTTCTGGGTCTACTCGTCAGAGGATGGCTCTATGACCTTCAGCGCCTTATTCCTAGTGGGAAGACTTGAAGGCCTCTTGCGATTTTAAAACCAAGGCTCAATTGTCAGAGTCAGTCCCTGAGGGGGCCTTTGCAGGTAGCACTTTCACAGAGTTGAGAGCCCACATTATCAATGCCGTGGGGTGTGCTGGCCTGGTGGAGTATATCTCGGACTTGGAGGTAGCTGTCACCCCCAATGCCATTTTGGCCATTGTCAATAAGGTGGCACAGGTTCTCCGACAGAAGCCCGAGCAAATCATCCTGAAGCCCGAGGGGATTATAAGGGTACCAGGTATGTGCTGAATTAATCAGTCTTGTCTCTTTGTTCTGCCGTTGAAGATGCTGACTTCATGCAATCTTTTCTCATCTGCAGAGCATAACAGTGGCTCAGCGGCTCAGGCTCGTGGGAAGAGGCCTCGGGCTGAAGATCAAGAGGGTGATCCACAGCCCACCGTCTGTTCGCGTCCTGAGGAGGCTCCTCCTATCCCGGCGAAAACTTCCAGTAAGGGCGAGGGAGTTTCATTTCCAATCAGAACTACAACCTGTTTAAGTAATGTTGCAGTCTAACTGTTTTTTTTTTATGCAGCCCCTCCTGAGACTCGGGCTGCTGCGAGTTTTTCTCCTCGCCCAGGGGATGTGTTCACAGAGGGGGGGTTGGAGGTGGACGAGTCCGTCCCCGATGTCAGTGTGGACATTGAAGGGTTGGACTCTCTCGCCGACGACTATACGCCTATGAGTGGCGACTCTCCTGCACTTGACACAGGCGGGACCTCCGTTGCTCGGGATTTGGGTAAGTGCTTTTCATACTTGAACCCTTTTTTCGCTCTCTTTAAAATAGAGAAAGTATGCACTTTGGCTAATATAGCCTTGCCTGTTGCAGAGGCTCCTCGAGTTCAGCCTACTCTCCCCATCGTTGAAGAAAGGGGAGGGTCCCCAGGTAGCGAGGAGACCCCTTCGCCATCAGACTCCTCTAGTGGGGGAAGCTCTGATACTTCATCGGGTACGGGGTCTTCCAGCACCTCCTCCAGTGGGGGCTCTTCTTCCTCTTCCTTGAGTTCTTCTGAACAAGGAGAGATCAGGATGAGCCCAAGTAATTTAGGGCTAGATTTTCTTCACGTATGGAGTCATGAACCCCTCTGACTTCTTTTGTTGCTCATTACATAGTCGCACAGACAACTTCCTCCCTGGATGAGCTCTCCAGGCTTATGGAAACAGGGTCCCCCGCTGACTTGCCAACTTATGACGAAGATGTGAGGGCTCTGATCGCCGGGGTCGAAGTCCCTAATGGGGGAGCCACCTCCCTAGCCGTAGGGCTATCGGCAGGTACTGCCGATGTTGTAGAGTCCAGTGAGGTGCCAGCTTCAGGTGTGCACAAAAATATTCTGTACATTCTTTCTGCCATATCTTGTTGCATATTGATGTTGTGTGATGCCTCTGCCTTGAACAGTTGATGATTATCCGGAGGAGAGACATTCCCCTCAGCCCACGGGGGTCAACATGGCGGCAGGCTCGTCTCAGGCACCTTCAGAGGAGCGGGGCACCGCTGGACAGGCCACGGGCTCCATTGAGCCAGCAGCTCTAGGTATGCTGTTGTCGAATTGGGAACTTATGCCATCCATTCGACAAAACTCCTCTCCTCTATGGCATCAGTCACCATTTCATATGTTGGTGTCTTCTTTCAACTGTCTCTCCTTCCATGGAACCCACGACAGGGGTCAACACAGCTGTAGCTGAGGAGGAGCTGCTTGCAGAGACCGGTACGTCTTCATCACTACAAAGTGCCCATTTTGGTTATTGGTGTCATTGGAGTGCTAAGACTTTCTATTCTTTGCCTCACTTGTAGAGAGATCGGTTATATCGGGGGAGGGGTTTACGTGGACCAACCTGGGGGTCCAGGCAGGTCCGCCTAAACCCCCGCCAGGGGGGGTTTAGGCGGACTGGCGCCAAGAGAGAGAGGGGGAGCGGTCTCACCCTATAAAATTATATTTTTACCCCTATTTCTCCCTAAATTAACTAAGAAGAAAATGACATTTTGACTAGGAGGATACGTGGAAGCCGAGACTTGTGCGCATAGACTGGAGAGTGAACCTGTCATGCTATCGCTCCGTGCTTCCGTGCGTTGATTTCTCGAACTGGTATGGCACACGAACTGCGTCGTAAGTCCACAAATGGGACAAATCAGAATTGAGTGGGGTCGAGGGACCTCCGGGCTAGAGGGAGGGTGCGGCCCCCAAGGAGGTTCACCCTCCCTGGGGCGTGCGACCGCCCGTGGGGTGAACTGGCCTCGGGGAAGGTCGTAACCCCGGGGGATGGCCCCCAGGGTCTTCTTGTATTGTTCAGGGCTATCCTTTGATGGACTTTGATCTCCGGGAGGCTGGCACAGGCCCGTGGGGGCACCATTCTTTGGGTTGTCATAGCCGCCGGCAAGGTGTTCGGGTAAATACCCGAGACACCCTGGATTGCCGAACGACTTGGGTTGGTGGCTGAGGGGCCGCGCGGTGGGCCTTAGGTTGACAACAGGAGTTCGTGGGAGCTAAGGGGAGGCACTTTGTGACTATGAGCCATGCCTCGGGCTATGTGTTGTGTTGTTCAGCGGGTTGTCAAGGTAGCCTCGGGTTGGCCCGAGTGCTAGAGTTAAGTGGCTTATTGCCACGTGTCTGGGTGTCGGGGTCGACCTTGACTTGCTGAGGGGTCATTATAGGACCCAACTGAGGGGCTGGAACCATGGGGTGGCCCGTGGTTTGGTGTAGAAGGGCTGGAACATACGCACCCACAAGGTGCTCGATGAAATGTTGAGCATGCCTGTGTGAGCCATACATGCGTGCGGTGGGCCTCCAAAGCTCGTGGTTGACTTAGTTAGGTCTCCCTTTGACCTTGGAGGGTTGAAAGATGTGCTTCTGGGTGGGCCCCTTGGACCTTTTTGCTGGGTGCCATGTGGCATGGCTCGACATCGGGGTGCCCCCGGGTTGGCCCGGGCGGCGATGCAGGATACGGGCAAGGCCCGTATGCGAGTGGCCAGAGTTGACTCCGGGGAGTTGCTTGTGTCACCGTGCATCACAGAAAGCCGGTCAGGGCCCTTGTAGGGACCCATGGGATTGTAGAAAGGGCTGGATAGCCCGTGCTTGGAGGGTGTTTGTTGAAATGTCCAAACCCTTATTTCTTGTGATTTCATCGGGAAATAGTCCAAGTACAACAAATGCCCCCCACGGGTCATGCGTCGGAGGCGGAGACGCGGGCGTACGGCCCGTGAGACTCCTGTTCTGGGCTATTGTAGTTGTATTTTGACACTTCACATGCCTTTATTTTTGCTATGCTTGGTGATTTACCGGTGTTCTGACCCTTTCTCTACGCTTTGTCTTGCAGCTATGACTCACTTTGGCAGAGATGGACGGGTCCTGAGACGGATGGCCCGTGAAGAGGATCACTGGGTGTGGTGGACCGATCGACAGATGCCCCCTCTGGGCTCGCCGATGGTTACTGTGGCTAGCATAGAGCAGCTGGATAGTGGGCATACAGTGGTGGCTAAGGGTCCCCTTGGCGAGAGAGCCGCTGGAGTCGGGACCGTGGAGGTGGCTAGGATTCAGGAGGCCGACAGCATGTACATCTATGACAGGAGTGGAGGCTACCCGTTGGAGCTCCCCCTGGACCGAAATTTATTTGAGTTTCTCCAGAGCTACGTTCCTCCTACCATGGAGGAGGACAACTCGCGGATTCCTAGAGCCCGTCGTCGGCTTGAGCGGGCCATTTTGATCGGCAGGGATAGTATGCATGGGGTAGCCTCCTACAGCTACCCTAGCTTCTCGGAGGACTATTGGAGGTAGCGACAGTTCCCCAGTGCTGAGTGCCTGGGGTTCTTTGGCAGAGCAGAGAGGTTAGGGGTCAGAGTTGGGCCACTGGGGCCCACTTCTTGGGATTTGCACAGTCACCATCGCGCTGAGACAGAGGGGACCGCCGAACTGGTGCTGGAGCCCACAGGCTTGCAGTATGCTGGAGAGGGCTATGATGACCATAGCATGCTGGATGGAGTCATGTGACAGACTGTCACTAGCTGGTACAGTCGCTAGGCTGTGATTCCATCGCACTACTATCGCCAGGGTGCCATGGAGTGGCTGATGGGGATTAACCATCACTACTGGGTGCTATTGGAGTGAGCAGGGATCAGGTACGCGGTGACTGTCGCCTTGTACGTGTACCCCTACTACACTGGGCTACTGCAGGGGCTGCTAGAGGGCTTCAACCGCCATTGGAACACGGTGGCCACAACAGAGGGGGAGACTTCACTGGACTTGTGGTCTCTGTTTAGGATTTTTGGACTGCCGATCAGCGGCGAGGGATACGAGGAGGTAGTGCTAGACGACCTCCACCGCAGTTACAATGATGGACAGGGGAGGTACTGGGTACCTTTCAGCTATCGGTACCTCCTGAAGACCTGGAGGGACTTGGCTTTGGTTTGGAGAGAGAGAGAGCGACACAGACTCCGAGAGTGTCACTGAATGTATGGGTCCGTCATTTCGACAATGGACCGTTCTGCTTCTACCAGGAGTACGCTAGGGACCAGACTCCCTGGGAGGAGTACACAAAGGTGGAGCTGCACTTCAGGACCTATAGCTGGTACATTTATGCTCCACGGGGGGGTGGAACCCTCACGGTCTGCCAGACGTGACACACCTCACCGCCCATTTGGCTTACTGGTTGGCGACATTCGTGGTTTCACACAGAGAGGATGGTCTGCTGAGGGCCGAGCTGCTTTGGCCAGCTTGTCTATTAGCTGAGGGGAGACAGTTGGCATTAGCTCTTGCTGCACTGGCCAACATCTACCAGAGGCTGGGATTTCTGGCGACGCACCTGGCGCCGAGAGAGAGGAGCATAGTCCTGCCGACCTACTACCTCAGTGTGTGGGCTGGGTTGTTATTTCCAGGCTTGGTGATGTGGGGGACAGTGAGGAATCCGATGGCACCGCTCTTGTTTAGCTTCCCCGGGCAGCCTGACGGGGATGCAGAGATGAAGCCGGAGGGGGCTAGGCGAGCCCTTTGTTACTTGCCTGCCAGGGGTGAGGAGGGGCGGCCTTTTGACAGTGCCACGAGGGACTCCAGCCTCTTCCTGGGGGCTTCAGGTGGAGGGCGACCAGTGCCCATCCCGGTTAGGAGGTGGTAGATATCGGGCTACGGACGGAGTGGATACTGAGTACCCGGTTGGCGGTGCTGACATTGTGCTGATCAACGACGAGTTCCTTGGAGCTATACTACCCACATCGGTTCGTGAGGAACTTTGGGTATGACCAGGGGATCCCACCGAACTGGGAGTTCTCTTTGATAGGCAGGCAGTACCGGGGCAGAGACACCCACCTACTTGCGGCAGCATGGTGGGACTTCTACAGTCGTCGGGAGCCGGAGCAGTTCCCAATGTCGAGACAGGGACATCGAGGGAGGTTCGACGTTCATTACGCTAGGTGGTGGTTCGAGCACAGCCACCTGTACCGTCAGAAGGCCTCCATGATCCGAAAAGCGGAGGAGAGCCACTTGATGAGGGAGGATTTGCCCCTTATTACGCTGGACGACGGGTACCTGAGGACCCGCGTCACTTGGATCCGTCGAGAGATCGAGCGGGTTATGGAGCGGTGGCCCCAGGGTGGCCGGGGTTCGACTTCTGGGAGTCAGAGCAGTGGTGGGGCACTGAAGCCCCTAGTGTAGACTTCGACGAGAGCAGCGGCGACAGGTGGGAAGGGGTCCCGACCGAGGGCACCTAAGGCCTGGTGGGCACAATTTTTGGCTGAATGCGGCTTTCAGAGCAAGGGTTCGCTGGGTCGGGAGCTCCCATACGGGAGCTTTACCAACTCAGCGATCGACGACTTGCAGCGGCACATTGCTCATACGATCGGGTCTACCAAGCCTGTGGAGTTCTTGTCCCTGATTGAGTGCGCTCACACTCTGTGGGACATCCGGGAGGCCGTGGCGAACCCGGCCCGGGTGCTGGCACTGAAGCCGGAGCAACTGGTACCGTTGCCATCAACCCCCTTCGGGGCTCTAGGTACGGCCTTGTTTGGGATACTCCATCTCTTTTTCGTTTGTTGCTTTCTGGTTATGACATTGACATTGCATAATGCTGTGTCTGTTCACAGGTTCGACGACAGAGGGGGATAACCCCTCCACAGAGGCATCCTCGGGGAGAGGGGACGAAAGTCCGCAGTCGAGGCAGAAATGCCCCCAAGTAGAGGCTGCAGTGGCCGAGACTGGCGAGTCTTCTGGAGGACTCTAGGATGGTGGGGCAGTCGAGGCAGAGATAGCCTTGAGTAAGTGTCGTTTGCCTTCTTTGCTCTTGGTCAATTTAGCCAGGGTGGTGGACTAATCCTGCTTTGCTGGGTTTGTGTCTTGTAGCTCCTGTGGAGGCTAGGGCAGAGGTGACCTTCTCGCCCCCTCGGGAGGAGGACCCTCCCTATGCAAAGGTAGCTGAGTGTGAGATTGACATGAAGAGTTTTCTCTGACTAATGAATGAGATAGCACCCAATGTTAAGGCCTTCCCCGACTTTGAGTCATGGGAAGGTGCGGGAGGAGCCCATTCGGGTAAGGGCTTCTGGTGGTGACTATAAGTAGTGACTTTATTTGCTTCCGGTCACTGACGCGACTGTCTGGATTATGCAGAGGAGGCAGAGACATCGGGGGCTAAGGTCCCGACTGAGGGACTAGGCGGAGAGCCGAGACAAGCAGGAGAGCTAGCACCCACAGTAGCTGGGAGCTGTCTGGGTAAGCGTCCAATTACTTTGGAGGGAGTCTTCCTGTTGCAATCGCACTCTTGGCAAGCCAAAGTTGTTGACCTGGTCTGAGTTGCTTGTTTGGCAGGTGAGGATGCGGCGGCCACCATGGTTGTTGGCCTTGCACCATTTGAACTAGACATCCAAGCCATTATTTTGAAAAGCCTAACCTAACTACTCTCTATTATGTATGCCTAACCTAACTACTCTCTGTTATTCTTTATTCTGATCTGATTCCATCTTTATACTTGCCCTCTTGTTCCCTTTGTGCCCCTTTTTGAATGCCAAGGGAGATGGACATTAAGACCAAATAAACCTCAATTGCTCAGAATGACCCATAAACCCAACAGATCAGCCCTCCTCTTTTTGATATCAGAAAACTAAGCAAACACGGGTTTGCTCAACTGTTCCAGCTTATGGGATCATACTTCATCTGCAACTCTACCTCTAGACTACGTTTCTGAATTTTGATCATTTCTAATCTGACTTCTTGCGCCATTTTGAAGGTCTTTTGGTATGTTAAGATTTTTTGTTTTTGCTTGTGGAAAGTCTTCTAGTGTGCCGAAATTTTCCTGTTCTATCTTTTGCTGCATATTCCAGGACTGTAATTTAGCTACTTCGTACACGAGAATGGAAGGAAAATAATGGTGAGATATCAATAGATCAGCGTAGTTAAAAGGGCTAATGGTTGATTTGCAATATGCATATGGAGACTTTCCTTTCTTTTTGGTGGGGGGTGCTCAGAATTGGATCCTCTCAGTCATGTGACTGAGAGGATCCCAGCAGCTCATGAAGAAGGGGTGGTGGTCCCCTATTCTCAAAGCAGCCCCCAAGCCAGCTTTGTAGCTGGGGCTAACAGAGGTTTTCTGCAAATACAGATGTACAACACTTTTCACTGGGGACCACAGGAGCCCCCTCAATCGGGGGACTGGCAGATGTACTCTTTTGGTGCTAGTAGGTATTTAGCCAAGCAAATCTGGATGAACACCATGAGCTGTTATGCTATGTTGTTTTCATGTACAGATTGTTACCTATCATGCAGTCTTGTCTTTTATTTTCGTTATTATTTTGATATCCCTTGACATCCGAGCATGACACATTTTGTATTGCCAGTGCCCACCTGCATATCTGAGTTATGTGTTGTTCATGATAGGTAGCTAAGATCATAGAAGTGGCTCCTATTCAGGTGTATGAGGTTGCCACATTTTATTCTATGTTCAATCGGTCAAAGGTTAATTAGCATACAGGGTTCTTGTTCATCTTTAAATTGCATTATTGATGAAGAGAACACATTTGAATGCAACTAGTTTACAATGTCTCTGTGCTGTGAAGGTTGGTAAAGTATCACCTCTTGGTATGTGGAACCACTCCCTACATGATACGTGGTTCACGAGAAATAGAAGAGGCATTGCTCAAACATCTGGGTGTCAAGCGGAATGGTAAGCTGCTTCACACAAGTCATGTTCATTGTTCTCTTTTTCTTCCTTTCTTTCCATTCTAACCTGCATTCATTTCCTTTTGCTAATACACAGTATATATATCTGTATATCAGTTTGGGATGAGTGTTGTTGGTTACCTAGTGTAAAGTAATTCCTTTATTTCTTCTTGGCAGTGGTGACTGCAGATGGCTTGTTTTCTATTGGGGAAATGGAGTTCATGGTGTGTACCTAGGCATTTAATTGTTTGAGGATTTTTCTTTCGCACCTGTGCAGAAGTCCAGAATTTCATTAATCTTGATTCTATTATTTTCTTGGTGGCATCTGATAAGATTGTCTTGTACTGAAGGCAGTGAAATGAGGAAAGAGTACATGCCATCTCTATCCAAGTGCTTCATGCTGTTTGATTTTAAACTTTTGTCTTGACTGTTGGTTTCCACAGGGATGCTGTGTAAATGCGCCCATAATCACTGTGGCTGACTATTCACAGGGTTCAGAAGGATACACTTACAATTACTACGTTAGTTCCTGATCAAACTCAAATTTGGAGTATCCATATATCCTAGATATTTTGTTTAGTGTCTTATGTTTTGGGCTATACGATGGACTCACTGCTTAATTTTTTTTTATGTGTCTCGTGTTTAACTATGAGTGTTTACATTGTTTAGGTAGACGTTACTCCAAAGAGAGTAATTGAGATCATTGAGATGTTGAGAAGAGGAGAAGCTCCACCTGTAAGTCTTCGACAGCATAAGACTGATATGTAAGGCATATTGGCTCCTGTTTGATATTTCCAGGGGCCTTGGGGATCTGAAGTTCACACTTTATATTGTTTTGGTGCATGCTAGCCATGGGACTCATTCTGGTCACTATTTCTACTTTGTTCACACTTCGAGTGGAATGTGGCATTCTCTTAATGATCACCAGCTTGAAATAACACTTTTTGTGTTCGGTCGACCAATGCCAACCCATTGGTCAACTGAAAATGGTAGAAACATGACCAGACTCAACCCCAGAGTCCGATTCCACGCCCACTCGACCCTGGTGGAGGGGGAAAACATCAGGGACCATCCCTCAGGTCCTAAAACACAAAAATGTGTGGAAATAAACGCAAACCTCATTCAATCCAACGAAATTCGTCGTACCCCCTAAACATGAAAAAAACCCTGATTTGAATGAAAATCCATGCTCAACTCACCTCGACCTACCAAATCCATGGGAAAGGAAGTACACAAGTTAAGGAACCTTCCCCCTATCTCCACCGGAGTTTACGCGCACTGTGGATGCTGTTTCATCATGAAAACACCACTCGAACCCTTGTCGATGCCCCAAACTCCTGATCATCACACGCCGCGCCTCCACGCATCAATCCTCGACCCATACTTGCGCTCCTCGCCTTCACGAACCTCGTCGTCTCGCCCTCGTCTTGCTCCGTCGGCCATCTGAGAAGAGGGGGGGGAAAGAGAGAACGTGAGAGGGAGAGGGAGAGAAATGAGAGATGGGAGATGTATTGGCCCGTCTTGCCCCCGCCTTGCTCTGTCGGCCTACCAAATCCAGGATCTTTTAACAAAGCCTACTTTATCATATGGCTGACGTATTGGGCTGTCGTGGGAACATGGTTAACCGCATGCCTCGGCTGAAGACACGTGGAGACTGGCGAGCCCACATTGCTGCCACAACGTAGGTCATGTTTACCTATGCACTGGGTTGTTTACTTTTGCATGAACATTTCACGAGATCCTCTCCCAATGCGAAACATCAACTCATTGGTGCAATTGAATTTGTTTTTTACACTGCACACTGGTGTCACACTCAAATCGGCCTTCCTCACCAGTCTTTTCTTATGCCACCTGACCTTCCTTTGATTAAGGAGAGGGAACTAGCCACCGAAAGGGATGCAAAAAACTATGAAAGCTATTAAGGCAGCATGGATGGCAGGTATTACGAGGAAGGTGAAGGTGCATCTAGAGGAGGATCGTGAGCTGTGGAGGGCTTATGTAACTTAATTGGGAAAGTTGCGGCCTGAAGTGCCCAAACCTTAATATATCTCCTTTTGTTCTAAATAAAAATGTGGACCTTTTCATCTCTCCTCGTGCCAAATGAGTGCAATTAATTTTTCTTTTGATTTTTTTGTTTGTTTTGTTTGTTTTATTTTATGTTTTTTATAGTTTCTTTTTTTATTTTTTATATTTTTTAGAGGGTAGAGGGCCCGTGGGATTTGAGGTGTTCTCGCGGATCGAGTCCTTCTGGGTCGGCTGCCCTTTGGCACTAGGAGAAAGGTGGCATTCAGCGAGCAAAGCATACCTGATGCCATGGGAGAACATGGTGCCTAATTTAGAAGACGTAGTCTAGATTGCCAGACTGCGTGTGGACGGGGAGGCAATGAGCGGCATCACTTACCTTGACTACCAAGACAGTGCTCTGGAGTTGTTAGGGTTGAAGACCAATGCCATTGAGAGGCATAGTTAGACGGTCACTCAGATGTTCGGGCTAGAGGCGTTCGGGTTCATCGATGCTCATCAGCATGTCGATAAGAGAACCCTCGAGTTCTTGGTGTGGCTGGACGTGAGCTGCTTGCCACGTCTTTTGCCATGACACGAGCAACCAGGGATGAGCGGCTCGCGACCTTGTTCCTCTTCTTCCTGCTGTGCCGTCTTCTACTGGGGACGAAGGGAGATGACATCCATGGTCATTTCCTGGGGATCCTGGCGGATCTAGACTGAGTGGGGCTCTACGCGTGGGGCATAGCCGCGCAATGCTTGGGTGGCGGAACTGGAGGCGGAGCACGACATCCGGATTGCAGAGTTGGAGGGTGAAGTGGCAGTGAGGTCGGGACGAGAGAAGGACACTAGAGGCCCAGGTGCTAGAGCTCCGACTAGGCCTCGAGGTTACAGAGCAGAGGCTATAAGAGAGTGAGTAGCGCCACCAGAGGTCACGGGAGCTGGGGGAACACCTTTACCAGTCTGCCTCCTTCTCTGTAGGCAGCTTCTTTGTCACTTTGATAGAGTAACGTCATCGCGTCGTCGAGACTGGTCAGGCGTCGTAGGGTGACTCTGGTACTACCCTGTAGAGCTCCATGAGGCCACCTAGGGATTCCCATCTTAGGAGGGAGGAGAGAAATGGCCAAGAGGGCGGTGATGAGAGTTAGTGAGTTGCTTATGCACTCACCCCCTTACTTTATGGTGTACATGGCACTTTATATAGACTCATGAATGAAATGTTCTCTCCTCCTCATTGGCTTTGGTTTAGAGTTCATGGCAGAGTGTTGACATCTTGTGTTATGTCCAGGGCTGGAGTTTGAGGAGGAGCGTGTGTCCGCTCTTGTCGAGGAGGATCAGGGAGAGCCCTCTGTCTCCCCGATGGTCACTGGGGATGACCGAATTATAGGGAAGCCTCTGCCTTCTCCGACTCTAGCAGGAGATGTTGCCGAGGTGGAGGAGAGGTTACCCTCACCGACCCCAAGCGGGGATGTTGCAGGTGCAGCGGGAGCCACACCAGGTGAGAGTTAGGACCTTTCTCAGGCTTTTCACCTTGTCTTGTCATAGGGAAGTCTCGAATGTTGCTGACCCATTTTGTGTTTGGTGGGGTCGTGTAGGTCCTTCCGATGTGTTGGCTGAGATGGGCCAATCCTCCCTGGAGCTGGGGATCGAGTGGCCTACATCTGTTTCACCACCGGAGCCGCTGCTGGATGCCGGCGTGGGTGCGACCTTGCTCCAACGAGCCCGAGGCTACGTAGGAGGCGACCCCCTACCTTCTCCAGAGGAGCTTCAGCAACGACTGAGGGACTGCACCCAGGGCTACCACGGCCTTGGATTCCCCCGCAACCTCTAGATGTCTGGCTTGGCTGGCATCTGGGGGGAGTACCTGCGGCTCCTAGAGGCTCAGGAGCAGAGGGCTCGGCGGCTAGCGGCCGTCGGAGAGGTGCAAGAGCAGTGGGCTCGACTCGCGTTGGCGGCTGCCAAGCAGAGGAGGTGCGCAGATGCGGCCGTGTCACTTGCTCGGGATCGCACCGTGTGGCTGAGCGAGGCAGAGAGCAGGGCCGAGGCATTGGCAAAGGCCATGGAGGAACATCGGCGAGACGTGGAGCTCGCTAGGGTCGAGTGGCAGACTGCCAAGACAGGGGCCGAGGTGAGCGTGCAGCTTGCGTCGACCTTGGAGGTGGAGCTGGCTGCTACGGAGTCTCGCCTGGCGACGCTTGAGGGGAGCGAGCCTGGGTTGTGATTGTATCACTTCTTCCCTTCTTTTTTTTGTTATCCAGACTATACATCTTTTGTTACCCCAAGGGCATGTCTTGGGCTCCCTTTTACAGAGTATCAATGACAAATTCCAGATTTTGACGATGTTATATGCTGAGTTGTTCCACTTCTTGTTCCATGGAACAGTGTTAGATACAGGGACTAGCGACCACTTACTATTAGTCTGCTTGATTCTTCCCTACCATGTACTGGTACAGGGGGTAATAGGCTGGGTTCACCCGATTTTCGGGCGTTGAAATGGAGGACTGGGTTTAGATTTTGAATACGTGGAGTTGAGTGTTTGGTATTGGGGAGTAGGGGAAGAGACCAGACGCTGGGGGCCACTTCCTGGAAGAGGAGGGCCCATGTTCCATGAGGTTAGCGTAGGTTCATCAAGATATGGCGGCCTATGGGGTTAGCATTGGAAATTCATTCTAGAATGCGTCGGTTATAGGTCGACACCTAAATGCTGGTTGTCTTTATGTCATTGACTAGTAGTGTAGTCTGCAATGGCTTGAGAGACTAGGGCTAGGCTGACCGGATGGTCTTAGAAGGCATCGCAGCCAAAAGGTAAGACTAGGGACTGGGGTTGGTCGACTGACCTGTGAAGGAATTGTAGTCGAGATGCTGGAACTGGCAACTGGCACCGGAATTGAGTGGTTGGCCTGTGGAGGCATTGTGGCCACGATATTGGAACTGGTGACTAGTACTGGGATTGCGTGGTTGGCCTATAGAGGCGTTGAAGCCACGATGCTGGGACTGAGTGCTGGTACTGGAACTGGCGTGGCTAGCCTGTAGAGGCGTTGAAGCCACGGTGCTGGGACTGAGAGCTAGTACTGGAACTAGGTGGCTGGCCTGTAGAGGCATTGAAGCCACGATGTTGGGACTGAGAGCTGGTACTGGAACTGGGTGGCTGGCCTGTAAAGGCGTTGAAGCCACGGTGCTGGGATTGAGAGCCGGTACTGGAATTGGGTGGCTGGCCTGTAAAGACGTTGAAGCCACGGTGCTGGGACTGGGAGTTGGTACTGGAACTGGCGTGGCTGGCCTATAAAGGCGTTGAAGCCACGGTGCTGGGACTGGGAACTGGTAGTGGAACTAGCGTGGCTGGCCTGTAAAGGCGTTGAAGCCACGATGTTGAGACTAAGGGTTGGTACTGGAATTGGTGTGATCCGGCTCTCGAGGGTGTAGTGGTCACCATCGACATGGGGTGATATTGAGGTCGCCTTTGATGGAATGTCGGGGTCGACGACCCTCGTCTAGATGATAAATGACTAACAACCAAGTGTTCCTTGGTATTAAACAATGTAAAAATATATACTAACCACTTCCATCAAGATCAGAAACTCCAAATGAAAACTTACCACTTTCTCCCAAAAATATACACATGCAAAGTGCCAAGTTCTCACCATGAATCTTGATACCTTTGTATATGGGATTGACATTGCTTACTAACCTGCATAAGAGAATAAATGAAGTTAAAACAATGCAAGTTCAATCACTTTGAAGCCAAGATTCCTATTAATAGTTTTAATCACATTCAAGCTCAAAAGCCTCATATAGAAATTGCATGACAAACCCATTCACAGCAGAAGTCGACTCTTGCTTCATAAGAAGTCGACTCTTGCCAAGGTTGAAGAACATGAGATGTATACATGAAGGTCCATTTGGACAAGGATCATTCAAGCAATATGAAAACCATTCAAACCTACATTTTTGCTTACCAAAAAGTAGGATCAATTGTCCAAGTTCTTAACTCACATGAATACTCAACATGATGCCAAAACACAAATAATGTTTGTTTCAGAACCTTAAACATATTTTCATCATTTAGAAACCCTTCATGAAAAGTCCATGTTCAATATGCATAAAAGCACTTTGGGAAACATAGCAACCACAACCTAAAATGAATATCATATGGCCATGAAATTTTTGCACTTAGAATGAACATGATAGACCAAATTTACATAAGTGGTATACAAATACTTAAACATGTATGAACCTTGAAAGACCAATCACACTTAATCAGTTGCTAGCTCAATAACTCCAAGTGGCATAACCATGAACCGCACACATGAAAACTTTATCATGCACAACTAAAGATGAAAATCACATAGCTATACATATGAATAAGGTTGAGTACTATTTAACCAATTCTACCAAGCTTCACATGAATTTCAAGCTTGACCACAAACACTTTACAATCTCAACCATTAGTAATCAAGAACACAATGGCTCAATTGAATTCGTGCAAGCATAGCAATGATCATGAGTCAAAAATAATATTTTTTTATCATCAAAGTCAAAACCAAGAGGAAGCACATCGAACCCAACACCTATGAAAACCATGCTCAGGAGTCCATGCATTCATGCCTGGGAGTCGGTGCAATCATGCTCGGAAGTCGACACCTATGGAAACTAAGCTTGGAGTCGACCCTATGGCTATCATGCTCGGGAGTCAATCAATCATACTCGGGAGTTGATCAATCATGCTTGGGAATCGACTCCACAAGCTCCTCCAGCAAGTCTTCAAGTAGGTTTGAGGTATGGAAATAGCACCTGGAATAGTCAACTGTCCTTTTCATGATTGGGTTACCACAACAATCCTTCTGGTGAATAGTTCTATCATCTTATAAAAATGGGAAAGGTCACCATTCTAGGCAACCTTCTTTTTGCATCCAACCATTCAAGAGGTGTTGTCTAGAAGATCCTCCAAGACAAGAGATCGTCCTTGGTGCACTCACCTAATGAGGAAGAAGATCGAAAAAGCTCTAGGATCAAGACCATCACTTTCTGCCTCAGTCAAACAAATATAGATCTTGGAGGGAAATTTTGTTGCCTCTATTGGACCAATCGAAGAAGAGGCTCATTTCAAAAGAATTATTGTTTACTCCAACAAATCAAGTTGCAGATTTCATGGAGGGAAATTCCTCCACCGGTTCTTCTATATATACATGAAGCTTCTTATGAAGAAGCGGCCGCTACTATCTTGCTCCAACCTGAAGAAGAAGAGAGGTTGATCGATAGAATAGAAGGGATCCCATGCATTATCAGAAAATCTAAGAGGAAGAAAAAGAGAGAAGATAATAGTGCGAAAAACACTCTTAGCATTAGCAACCCAGCCCTGGTTCGACCCAGACCAGTGCTGTAAAGAGAGAAAGAAAAAGGAGAGAGTAAGGAGAGAAATGAAAGCAGTCCTCATTGCAGCCAGCCAGCATCTGAGAAAGAAGAGTATAGATCGAACTAGTGTTCAGATCTCCTAATAGAGCTTCCAGACTTCATTCTAAAGCCACAGAGTGTTTCTTCTACTTTTGTTTCTTGTTCTTCTTTATGACCTTGCATCTGTAAATTCTGTGTCATGTTGTGCTTACAAAAGTGCATCTGGTGCCTTGTTTAGAGACCGAAAGTGGGTCTTGGCTGTGCTCAGTAATGTGTGTTCTTGGGGGTCTGTCCCTGAGTTTTTGCTGCACTTGTAGCTTGTTTTCTTTGTTTGTGTGGGGGGAGGGGGGATTCGTCCCTATGTGTGTTGAGGTTCGGAGCTTTACCGCTCTTGGGAGGCTTCACAGGTTCCAAGTGGTATCGGGTTTACCCGGTATCTGGAGTCTGGGTCGTCACAGTATTACTTTAACTGTGAGTCTAGCTGGTTGTCACCTGGGCAATATAGGTCCCACGCATCTTTTTTAGACATGCAAGGGACACTAAGTCATGTCTTGTGAGATACATGTGCCAAAATGGATTGGTCGTAACAATACAATGCCAACTTATGACCGAGATAAGTGAAAGTCCATCTCAGAATTCATGTTCTTGCTGAATGGCAGAGCTATCTCGCGGTAAAGATTAGTCACACATTATTTTTCTCCTTAGTAAGAGCACAGTGAGTGGCTTGTTTCGCTACATTCTGACATAGTGTAGTTGTGGAGCGTCCTACAATATTTGTCGAATACATCATGTTCAAATGTGAGATAACAGTGTATAACTATATATAGGCTACAGTGGGCATTGGCCTTCGCCAAGGATGCTAGATAGCAGAATATCATTACATCTAGTATGAGAGTTAGTAGAGCTTCAACTGATTTGTTCTGGCCGTAGTAACTGATCTGACAGATTTTTTCTAGTTGAAGATCATTATAATTCTATGGGACATCATTAAGAATATAGTTGGATCATTCTCCAAAGGAGTGTCCTTAGATTGAATGGTTGGTTTATACATCATCAGAGTGTCAGTAGGCTTGAATCAACTCTCTCACATGGGTGATTCACCTTGGCACTGTAGATAGCATGCGAGATGAAGCATTTGATATTTCGGCACCTTGGAGGTCTAGGTGCAAGTGAAATATCCCAAACAACATAGATATGCCGCCTTGGTTAAGGCTAAGATGAGATCTAATATAGATCGGCCATAAGGATTTGGCTGCAGTCCTATGGAGCCTGAGCTTCCAGATTCGTGAGTCGTAAGAAGGCACTAAGCAGGAGCGACTGATTTGCGAGACTCTAGTTAGCTACGTAAGTCGCAACTAGACCTGTATCCGTGTGGTGTTTCATAATCATATTTTATTAGTGACACATCCATGAAAATGAAAGAACACCACAACATGCGTATCATACCGCATGTGTAATATGACCGCATATAAGAATGATGAATGGATCCCTCTTCATCATCGTGTGAGCTCATGAATCACATTTATGTGATTCCTTATGTATCCCCAGTGACCTGTGATGAGTGTCCATTCTTCTATGATAATTCATGTCACACACACCATTTCAAGTGCATATAGTTAGGCAATTATGCATGTTTTACAATTATCCTTAACCTCCCGCATAAATTGGGCATTTCACGCAAATTAATTATTTTGGTGTTCTCATTCAATAAAAAGGAGTTGAGGGTCATAAGAATTAATTTTCATTGCATAATTATGAGCATTTTTAATTTATACGCATAGTGTGATAATTTTTATGGACTAAATCGAAATTGTGTGCATGCAGGACACTGATGGTAATTACAGGACAGGCCAAGGGCAAAATGGTCTCAAGACGAAAGGAGGGATGCCCTAGGGCAGCCCCCATCTCTCTCGACCAAGTCAAAGGCAACCGCCATCCATTTTTTGTGAGAGGAGGAGATAAAGAAATGATATAAATTGGAGATAATTGAGGAGAGAATCAAGGAGAGGAGATTGGGAGGATCGCCACCCAAATAGGAAAGGGAGAGAGGAGGGCACCCCAAACCCTAGAAGAGGGGGTGGCCAGCCCTCTCCTCCCTTCTTTTATCTCATTCCCTCTCAATCCTAGCCCTCCATCTTCTTCTAATGTAATTTCCACCCTCCATTGCACCCATTGCCCCTATAAATAGCCCCTTGAATGGAGAAAAAGAAGAGTTCTTGTTGTTGATTTTTTTTTCTTTCTCCCTCTCCCTAGGGCGTCCTCACCTCTCTCTCTTCCCCTCTCCCTTCAACTAGCTAGGTCGCCCCTCATCCTTGCTCCTACTTCTTCCACCTTGCACCATCACCCTTCCCTCTCTTAGATCTCCTTAGTTAGCCCTCTTTTCTCCACATATTTCCCTCTCTTTTCTCACCCTAGATCTCTCCTCTTCACTCCTAGAATCTCCCTCTCACAGCGATGTCCACTCCAAGGTGGGGCGGTGATCAAAGGCTTGGCAGCATGAATGACAGCGTCTTCCTCATCTTCTTGGCTACACTTTCTCTCTTCTCTTCTTGTTATTTAGATTTCATTTGGAGTTGTAATCATTCTTTTCTCAAGCATAATGTAAACATTTATTTTTAAAGCAATAAATTTGCTTGAGCAATTTCCCGCGCTGCCAGTCCGCGTACTGATCCGCGAACCGGATCCTCCAGTCCGTGGCCTTCGTCCGGCCACGGGTCTTCCTACCAATACCACGAGGCTCCGCCACCTCGACCCACTCCTGGTGGAGTCCGAGGGTCCTCATCACCAGTCGGAGGCGCAGGGGCTCAATCTCATTCTGGCAGTGGAGCCAAATCTCCCGCCCAAATAGAGGTCGGCCTGCGGCCACCCAGGACTGACCCTCCTCAGTCATGCCCTGGTAAGGTCTCCACACCACCTACATTCACATCATCAATAATTAGTCAGATAAACATCACATCATAAGCATACATTCATTTCATATAAATCACAGGGTAAAAGTGTACCAGTGAGGGAGGGAAGTCCCTGAACTCCCTCCGGAGTACGTGCAACTCAAAAGCATGTGGCGCCCCGCTCACATAGGGCAGCCACCTCTTCGCCAAGGGGAATGCACCCTCATTCCCCGGTCGCACATCTACCCTCCTCATGGGCATATATAAGTGGCTCCAGATCTGCATTGTTAGTTTGCATTAGTCACATGCATTAAGTTAAGACATTTTGTATTCATAATCATTTTAGAAAGACATGCATACCTGTAAAAATGGTGAGAAGCTGCTGACGGTCGTCTCACGCCCTGTCCCGGTGGACAGGTCAGCTATCAGGTGTGCCAACAAAGTAGCTCCCCAGGCCAACGCTGTCTAAGTCCTCCAAGACGCTCAGGAACCGGCAATTCATAATGTCGCCCTTGGTCCCGAGCATGAGCCTCCCCAGTAGAAAGAACAGGAATCGCCTCAAATCAATGTCAACTCTCTCTCTCTGAGCCCGGTCATGGCAGTAATTGGTGCGGGCTCTCTGTATAAATCTCTCCAACCACTGTGACACGGTCTTCTTAGACCTCTGTCTGTAATCCTCTAGGTCCATAGCTCCAGTCAGATCTGTCCTATAAATGGTTCGGCAATCTCCCTCGGCTATGGTCTCTAGGCCTAGTAGGCGCCCAGCTAGCTCTCCATAGTCGGGTAGGGTGACCCCGCTCACCGCCTCCCCATCTACCCTCAGGCCAGTAATCCTAGCTACATCCTCTAGGCTGGGGATCATATGCCCCCACGGCATCAGGAAGGCTCTACTAGACCTATCCCATCTCTCTCTAAGAACCTGAATCAGGGGAAGGTCGGGATGGATGGGCTCAATGCTAAGAAAAGCTCCAAAACCCATGGCATCTACCCTAGCCCGTTGGAAGTCGAGTAGACCTAGATAAGCTGCCAAGACCTGGATCTAGGAGATCCGGGTCCTCATGAGTCCCTGTCAAAACATGAAACATAGAGAGAAAATAAATTTGTGTCAAAAAAAGGGGCATTTATCTTAATTGATGACCTACCCTTGGTCGTTCTTCATAAAATTAATGCCCCATGACAGGGCGTTGTTTCAAACAGAAAGTTGGGCAATCTCAGGAATTCAATGCAATTGACGACCTGCTTTTGGTCGTTATCTGATAATTGACGCCCCAGGGATGGGCGTTACTTGTCACTTGGTTGTTCTTCATAAAATTAAAGCCCCATGACAGGGCATTGTTTCAAACAGAAAGTTGGGCAATCTCAGGTATTCAATGCAATTGACGACCTGCTTTTGGTTGTTATCTGATAATTGACGCCCCAGGGATGGGCGTTACTTGTCACCAAATTCAAAGTTTTTAAAATTGACGACAGGATCACTATCGTCCCATCTTCCATTCACGCCCCTGTGGGGGGCGTTGTTCCTTAGGGTTGTCATGGGGTTAATAAGTGGTTTTCAATTGACGACATACCCCATGTCGTCCGTTTATTAATTCACGCCTCTGTAGGGGGCGGTGTTTCAAAGTTTGGGCAGTTTCTCAGAAAGATTTTCAAGTTGACGACATGCCTCATGCCATTCCTTTATTCATTCACACCCCTTTGGGGGGCGTTGTCTCAAAGTTTTGTTGATTTCCAGGAAAATGGGTAATTGACGACAGTCCACCTGTCATCGGATGTTGAATTCACGCCCCGTGGGGGGACGTTATTTCTGAATTTCTGGGACATTACTTCTGAATTTTTGATTTTTATTTCTAATTGATGACCTCCCCGGGAGTCGTCAGTTGTTTAAATCATGCCCCTTTAGGGGGCGTCAGTTTCCTGTGTCTTTGGGTTTTACAGAACCCTACCCGGGGGCTATGAAAAAATACATAAAAATTCAAAAAAAATTAGAAAAATAAAAAAAATATAAAGGAGGGAGCATGGGGTACCTACCGAGGACCGCTATTTGGCTCTTAAAGGTTTCTATGTCGATTTCTATATGCGGTCTTATGACCGACCGCAACTTGATGTTGGCGGCTCTGGGCTGACCGCCAATTTTGTGTCAACAGTCCAAGGGAGACCGTTATCAGGTTTCAACTATTTTAAGTCGGTTCGGGGTAGCAGTTTAGCTCCCGACCGCAAATTGATTGGCGGCCCTAAGAGGATCGCTAATTTGGAGAAACGGTCCCAGGGAGACCGTTATATTTTTAAGTCAGTTCCTAGAAGTGGCCTTGCAGCTGACCGCCTTATGAAGTGACGGTCAGGCAGAGGACCGCCACCAGGATGGCTTATCATGCTTTTCAAGGAGTCTTCGAGGCGGTTTGGATTTGATGGTCTAGCCGTGACTGCCAATCTGAAGAGACGGCCATAGGAGGACTGCCATGTCCAATTGATGGCCTTGAGTAAGACCATTTCCTGCCTGTTCAATCGTGCGAATAGCGGCCCTGATAAGACCGCCAAAGCGTAGTAGTGGCCATGGGTGAGACCGCCATTTGTATGGGGTGTTGTGTTTCCATTGGTTTGGATTTCAGTTGGCATGGCTTCGACCCCTTGGTTAGCCCATTATTCCATGGATGTCTTGGACGTCCTATGAGGGCTGTGACCGTGTTATAGGGTGTCTAAAAGTGCCATTGTACCGTATAGTGTGCCTGTGTTATATCGAGAGTCATTATGATTTTTGGTCAACCCGGTTGTGACCCAGTGGTTGACAAGTGACCTCGTGAGTGTCTCGATTATCCCATGAGGATCGAGACTACGTTTTGGACGTTTAGAGATATCATTTTACCTTGGTTTACGTGCCTATGTGGTTTGAGGGATTTGGTGATCCCTCATTTTCCATGTTTATTTGTTATACGGAATTGAGAGTCTGATGTGCAGCCTAGGGGCCAAGGGCTTGTGTTTTCTCGTGATTTTTGACCCAGGGACTAGGCAGATTGAACAGTATATTGTCGTGATGTGCAACGATCTTGACCCGAGTTGTGTGACTCAAGGATCGTTATGTTAGCAGGTCTCGTTGACAGTCCTAAGTTCGACGGCTATTTTGTGTGCTACCTTGTGCTTCGTGGTACATGTGCTAGGTGAGTGCTTAGCCTGTTTGTACATTGCTATTTTGAGTCTCTGTGTCTAGTGAGCCTCCACTAGTCGTAGCCTAACCACACTTCATGTTAGCCCACCTAGGAGTGGTGGCGAGGTAGTTCCCGGTAGAGACAGTTCATAGGTTGGTTGTCATGGGCCCCTTTGTCTAGCCGTTAGAGTCTGACGGGAGGGAATAATCAGCTAGGGACCTGGCTTAAGATATTGGGCTTGTGTGTGCACACGTGGTCAGGGGCGTTGGACCAGCACCGACGGGCATGACCCTGATTAGTCACTCGTTATTGTTATTCCTTGGTTCCTTGTTCAGTGTCTCAATTACCGAGTTTGAGGTGAGTGGGAGATGCTTGAGACGTAGTGTAAGACGTCAGTGGACGCATCTGGCTTTTCACAGAACACTAACTCTTGTGACTTTTGTGACCGGTTTCCATCATTGTTGATGTGGTGCTTTGGATAGCCTGTGTTTGGCTTCTCCGTTACTTGTGTAGAGTACGCGACAGTGAGGTCGTGTGTATGTCGGTGTTTTAGATTAGGTGATCTAGTGTTGGGCCTGTCTTTGAGGACGAGCCCCCACGCCCGAGATATTGTGATATGTTTCCCCACGTCCGAGAGGCCGTGATGTGTTTTCCCACGTCCGAGAGGTCATGACGTGTTCTGGTAATGTAGCTAGAATTTCCTTGTATCGGTTGGTGATTCCTGATTGTGTGCCTAGAGATCCATGTTCTTACCGATTAAGAGTACTATAAGAGGGCCGAGATTTTATTGGCTGTCGTGTTTCTGTTCAGTACGGCTTTTCCTCTTTACTTTTACTGTTGTTCCTACTCCTGCTGTTACTCTTGTTGTTGTTACTATTGTTACCGCTTTGGTTCGTGGTTGGGATCTATGGGACCCCTACTGAGCCAGTGACACGAGACTCACCCCTGACTTTTCAAGTGTGGTTGCTATTCTTCCTTGTGATTCAAGGTGCGGTTCATGATTTTTATTGCCAACTTTGCCAGTGTCGGGCTTCCCCCAACTTGAGGGTACGTTTTCCTTTCTGTTGTACTATACTTTCGTTGGACTGGACTCTGCTAGCTATTGTAGTTTAATTCATTTGATTGAAAAATGTAATTTCTACCAATTTAGCAATCCTGATCCGGTCATTGCAGGGCCTCCACCTAGGATACCAGAGCGAATGCTCACCTTTACTGGTGCTGGGCTCCTCTGCTTTAACGTCAAAGAGAGAGAGAACACAGCCATCATGTGGATCACGTTGGCCGAATAGTGAACCACACACACTACTTTAGTTAGCCTGGACTACGTATGTGGCTGCGGGGGGTCGACAAGACCACTCTTCATCTTGATGAGGCCGTCTCGAATCAACTTCTGTGCCTGAGTCTTGAAGACATAGCAATCTTCAAGTGGCTAACCTAGCATGCGGTGATACGGGCAATAGCTGGGATCATCGATTTTCTGGGCCTCGTCCGGCTTGCAGACTTCTGGCAGCACGATAATCTTCTGGGCCATGCAGAGGTCAAAGAGCATCTTCGTATGTTCCTTTTTGAATGAGAAGGGTGTCTTCATACGCTCTAAGAAGGAAGGAGGGGCCGGCTTGTCTACTGGCTTCTTGTCAGAGCCGCTTGGCTCAGCCTCCTTACTAGCTTTAGCGGCGGGGGTGAACTCAATAATGTTCACGTCCTTACTAGGATGGCGTTCTCATGTCTGCTTACCCTTTGCTGATGTGTAGCCCTGGTTGTCGACGAAGAACATCTCTATTTTGGCGACTACCGAAATGAGCTAGTCGAAGCCTTTGATGTTGGTGCCAAGGAACTTTTTGCTGACCTCGGCTACCAAGCCTCGGTAGCATATGGTGATGGCATCCTCTTGGACTGGCTGGTTGATACACCACATGCTGAGGTCTCGCTATTTCTTGATGAAGTCGAGGGCATTCTTTCCCTTCTTTTGTCGGAGAGAGTAGAGCTCGACCATGGAGATCTTTCGCTCGGTTGTTTGGAAATAGTCAAGGAATTTCTTATGGAGATCCGCCCAATCGATGACTGAGTTCGGCTTTAGGCGGGAATACCACTGGAAGGCCATTCCCGCACGTGAAGTGGCGAAGTAGCGGAGGAGATATGACTCATCCAACACTAGCTCGCCCATGGCCATGATGTAATAGGCCAAGTGCTCATGTGAAGACCCATGCCTATCGAACTTCTATAGCTTCGGCGGCTTGGCGTACTTCGGAGGGAGCTTCTTCAACTGGTGATGCAGCGGGTAGGGGAAGCTGTAGAGATCTATAGTTGTGACCCCTTCCCCATACTGGGAGAGCATTGTCTCGACAATCCGCTCGATCATCTGGCACTGTGCCATGAGGCTTTCTGGCACTGGCGTGTTGGATGCTCGTGGTTGAGCTTCGGCTGGGGGCGTGCCGAACTCAGTTGCTATCGGGGTTTGGGCAGTTGCCGCTGAGGTGTTGGTACCATTGTGCCCAACTGGCAAGGCTGGTGCTTCATCTAGAGGCCTAGAAGGTGGCTGATGGTGAAGGTCACGTTCCAGAAGAAGGCCTTGCAGGATGGCCTTCAAGTGTTGGTTCTCCTTCATGAGAGTCTCGAGAGTCACCTCTTGAGCCTTATTATTTGGAGGATCATTGTTAACCGATTCTGCATTAACAAGAGCGGCGCGGTCCTTGGCTGGAACTTCTTATGCTCATTCTGATGCCCGAGGTCCGGCAGAAGTGCTGACGTGGCCTACCGGGGTCGAAGGCTGAGTCTGGTGACGAGGCCTCCTGAGTTGGGCCAGAGGTTGGTTTAGATCATCAGACTGAGTCTCGGATTGGTGCCTTGTAGCATAACATGCCAACACCCTAACTACGTCATTGATGAACTGGACTGTCCACTTCCATTGGGAATGCTTCTCAGGGTGGATGGGTGCCCCGAGTCTGTCGAAGGTCGAGGTTAGTTGTAGTGGAGACTCCGCTGGGGGATCAACCCAGGGAGAGCTCGGAGCTCAGTGCTGGCGGGACCTGGAACGAGCTCATCTTTGTTTTTACCTATTCAGACGGGGGACACTGGGTGGCTGGGCATCATCAGATGTTGCCGTCGTGGAATTGACTGTGTCTTGCCTGACGCCGCCCCTGAGCGTTGAAGGGGGTTTCTGGCACGTGCCCTTAGAATGGCTTGAGCTTCTTCTAGGGTAACCCAGATTCTTCTCAGGTTTAGTTGTGGATCTCCCTTGTCGTTGTTCCTTTGATGAGACTCGGGAGGCTGGGTATCAGGCTGGCGCGGGTGCGCCCGAGCCATTACCGAGGCACCTGCACCTCTAAGCTCCACTTTGTCCTCTTGCATTTACCACAAAAGGCCGAAGCAGTTGGTGGTGGGGACTGTAGGGATGGTTTGTTCTCGAGGTATGATTGGTTCGCCCCCATCGAGATGAATCCACTGGTCATCGATAAGTATGATCTTGTCGAAATTACTGGTTACGGCGGTGAGTCGCTTGTCTTTACGGCCGTAGCATCACTTCTTTTGGGGAGCCGAGGAAGATTCTGCTCTGAGGTGGTAGACTGAGAAGACATGATCTCCCATTGTTGGGGGCACAAGGCCGTCAACCAAGAATGCTGGGATTGGCCCCCGGGGCATGAAGTTCGTATCGGGAGCAGATGGCTGGGTGACTCGGGTGTAGGCTCTCGCCCGAGTCAATAAAAGTGTTGCGGATGCTCGAGGTGACACTCTTGCACCGAGAACCAACATCGCAGAAGGTGCTGGGGTGCAAGCAACCCGAGGTTGTGAACCTGTGTCGAGCGCTAGCGGAGCTGGAGTGTTGGACAGAGGACCCACAGCAGACATTGAAGTTGCCACATCCCATAGAGGAAGACCTGTGCTGGGAGTCGGTGTTGCTGGATGGTAGGAGGAGAGATCTCATGGCAAAGCTGGGAGGCCAGGGGCCCGATGCGAGGAGTCCACATCAGGGACCGACCTTGGAAAGCCCTGGAGTTGTGTGCCCTGGCTAGATGCTGAGGGGCCTCGAACTCGAGGTTGAGAACCCACACCGAGTGACGGCTCAGCTGGGACTCAAAGTTGAGAGCCCGGGTGAGATACTAGCTTGATTGGGGCTCGGGGCTGAGGACCCGGGCGAGATGTTGAGGAGTCGGGTACCCGGGGGTGAAAACCCGTGTCGAGTGCTGGCTTGGTTGGAACTCAGGGTTGGAGGCTCGAGCAAAATGCTGTGGTGGTGGTCGAAGCTCGGGGCATAGGTCCCGAACTGAAGGTTGGTTGAGGCTGGGCCCGAGGGCTAGCGCTTGCCCAGGAAGGAACTGATCTGGGACCCCCACGGAGGCCGGTAGTGAAAGGCCCGAGCCTAACACTCGAGCTGGCCGCAGATGCTGGAGGATAGCACGGTGTGTCTACCGCGCCTGTCAGTGCAGGTACTGAGAGCAGCTGCAGAGCAACCACGGGGACCACACCAAGAAGTAGGGTGATCCAACAATTAAGGTAAAACTGACAAATGCAATCGGCATCGCCAAATAGCCCACCTGCGCGTGGGTGGCGATGACGATGGGGCCATAAGTGACGGCCGCCATGGTAGTAGGAGCGCTAGATGCTGTCAAGGTGACTATCATTGACAGTCGTCGAGCGCGGTCCAGCAGTCAAAATGTGAGCTGGGAGCTACTGTGAAATGGGCGTGAGTACCCCCCCTCTGCCTCTCCTGCAAGGACAGGAAAAGGGCACCATGGCTTCAGGGCTGGCACAGGCTTCTCTTCAACAAAAAGAAGGAAGGCGGGAGACGTCCCACCAGGCGTGCCATCCTTTTTTATGCACGGTGGGATTTGCCGCGGAGATATC
Source organism: Amorphophallus titanum (assembly GCA_024336825.1). Classification (NCBI taxonomy): domain Eukaryota; kingdom Viridiplantae; phylum Streptophyta; class Magnoliopsida; order Alismatales; family Araceae; genus Amorphophallus; species Amorphophallus titanum. Next base: position 98,199 of record JANBPO010000762.1, read on the forward strand.
CAGTGACCGGGATGAGGGAAGGAATAAAGCTAGGAAGGTAAATATGGGAGGTCGATATGTCTCGGGCATTCCCCCCCTCCTCTGTAGCCGTATTCCTCTTAAGGTAGTACCGGGCACTCGCCTGCTATGGGGAGTCGCATGACGATTGAATGGCATGGGGAATTTTCAGGATTGGGATAGCTGGACTGGGTGCGGGCATGCCAGTTGATTTCTCGACAACCACCTAGGGAACCAAAGACTGACTGGGAAGTGTAGCCAGGGCGTGGCACATGGGCTTAGGAAATCAGGAGACACGAGGAGAGAAAGGAGGTTCCGTAGGGGCGAGTCCGCAGACAATTGTGGGGAATCATGTACATGACGTATTTCCCCATCGACCACAAGCAGTCGGTGTTTATTTACATTGGATTGAATCCAAACACCTTCGTTCTATGCTGGAGAGAAGTCTATATATGTCTAAAGACATGGATAGAGGGCCGGGGACATTCCGCAGCGATGAGGGTGCTTTCGACTGGGAGGTGCGGTTCACTGGAATTGGGGGTATTGGGTACACACTGGGTGATGCAGAGGAGGGTTGGGACCCAAACGCGGGCATGGAGACATACCTTCAGACTGTAACATGTTTCATGAGAGCCACGTGGGCTTTACAAGTAGGCCTAAGAGGCCAAATTACAACCGGTGGAAGCCATGGGACAATTCCGACATGTAGGTCGGTCCCCGGGTCAATGCATGATAAGGCAGATATCCACATGTTTTTACAGAGGCTCTCCATGAGGCGAGGGACCTACCCGATTTGCCAGGGGAGGACTGGACTAGATGACCAGGATACAGACTGGTCGATGCTTGGAGATGGGCCGAACGTGACTCGAGAGGAGCAGTTGGGTACGGATCCCTAGGAGGGTGAGCATCTTCATACTGGGAAGTCGAGGCCGATTCCGAAAGTGCGACTTCTGGGCCAGGGTCCGGTTCTCTTGGATCGGTGGTCAAAGTGATAAGCGACCGGCTTGGTACGAGCGGTGGGCATGCATCTCCGTGACAGAGGCAGGTGCGGCATCATGGCACATGTGCGGCCATCATAGGTTGTCATACGCCGACAGACCCGAGATGCAGGTGTTTTGTCATTATCATAACGCCTTATATGTGATAGGGAATGACTTGTGTGACTTGGCTAGACATTGTATGAGGGGAGTGCGAGTGACATAACCTCAACGTGTGTAAGCCAATTAACAAGCCAACCGCACACACTTAGCTCCTAGCGTCTGTCCTTACTTGCTGGAGGAGAGTGTATGTCTGTATGCCTATGTCTGTGTGCCTCTATATGCTGTAGGATAGATCCCTGATCCCGTATTTTTCCCACCCCATTATCCATCTCCTAAATTTCCCAAAAAATTCATACGTGTCCCTTACATACCCCCCCTTCCACCATAATTTTTCTGGAGTCTAGATCTATTGTTTTCCCTTCGATCAAAATTCATTTTCAGGGAAAACTCAGTCTGTCCTGTGTGTCTGTCAGTCTGAGCCAGCAGAAAATCTTTGAGGAACAGTCATTTTCATTTTCAATCCATTCACTTGATGGATCTAAAAATTTTATAGGTTGTATCCCTCTGAGTCCTCTATCCATCGATACCAACTTTGCATCGATCCGACATCGGATCTGGCTGCAAGAAATCTTTTCGTGAAGGCGCGCAGAGCAGATCCGAGGACAAGCCAACAACTCAGTCTGGGAATTAATTCCTCGAAAAATACGCTGACTCACGTTCGGTGATCACCGCTACTTGAGATCGATCAGCAACCCATCAGAAGCGTCTCAGCCAGTCATCGCAGCAAGGAGTCGACAGGAAGCTGCCGTCCCAGTTGCTGAGTTCCCTTGCTGTACCGAGTTGGAACAGTATCGAGTCGGACTAGCAATCCATCTCTGTCCCAAATTGTTACCCGTCAACCCGAGTTCGCTACTCCCGGGCCCCACAATTGTAACCCTTTACCTCGTTGCGTGGAGTGGGCGATAAATTTATTTTGTAATTATTGTAATATTTGTATACCGGGAGTACGAGCTTCGACCGGGGTCATCTTCCCCACGCCCAGAGCGTGGAGGTAAACTCGCCTCCCTCTTTATCGCATTTGCTTATCTCGTATACTTTTGAATGCCGCTGCTAGAGTGATAGGAACGTAGCCCGTTATATCAATTTTATCACCGCTACGAGAGTGAGTGAGTGAGTGAACCCGTCCCGTGACTCAATCCGAGTACACGCGGAAAAGCCGATACCCGAGACTCAGTGTCAGTTCCTCAACCGCGCACGGTCCCACGTTTCCCTCACTTAGGGACGCCAGCGAGCTAGAGTCCCAGGTTCGCTGTCCGTCCCGCATTAGAATGCTTGACGCTGCGGAGGACCATCCGGAAGATCCAGGGGAGATTCGCCAGTTGCAACTGGAACAGAGGCGATTGCTGCAGTTCCTAGAGAGCATTGACCAGTAGCTGGCCACTTTCCCCTTTGGCCCATTTGCCAGGGGGTTAGCTCCAGCTCATATACGGGAGGCAGGTGCATCACCTACCGGCCGGGCTCCGCTCAGGGGCTGGCTCTCTGAAGAGTCCTCAGATTCATCTGAAGACAAAGAGGACTCACCTGAAGGCGAGGAGCATACATCCGCAGACGGACAACCCAAGAAGTTGTACTCCTTCCCGCTCGAGAAGACTCTCGACATCTTCCTTGCATGCCAACGCGCGGGATTGATCACCCCTTCACCCATTGAGCAGGCACTAGGGGCCGCCTTCCATCAAGGCTATTGCCCATATCACGAGGTGGTTGGTCATATCATTTATAATTGCCAGCCATTTAAGGACCTCGCCGAGGACTTAATTAGGCGAGGGAAGATTAACATGGGGGAATCCCTGGTCGACCTACCACAGCCGCACGCACGGAGGAGTCTTCACTTCTCCGTCAATGTCATACATGCTGCAGCAACTTTCCAGCTCCTCGAGCCGCAGGAAGAGGGAGTCAGTTCCCAGGGAGCCAGTTCCCAGCCACCTAAATCCACGCTATGGTATCCAGGATGGCGACCTTCTCATCAGTGTTTTTTTCCCAAGGAAGACACTGAGAAGATTTTTGACAAGCTTCTGGAGGACGGTCGAGTGTTGACCCATGATTCAACGGCCTACTACAATGAGACGGCCAAGAGTCACCCTCGCTATTGCAAATACCATGCTCGGGTGTCTCACCCTACCCGGCAGTGCCCAGAAGTCCAAGACTACATTGAAGTCCTCATCCAGAGAGGCGAGATCGATGCACAAGGGAACTCTATGGCATTGCGGCGTCTTAAAGAGGCCGTCGAGAAGACTCTCTAACAAGTTTGGCAAGAGGTTGAGATTTTCTCTCAATTAGCCGACCGAGTGAGCCTGCGGAGAGCGACAGACCTCAACTGGACCCCAAAGGTAAGGCTAGGTGCGAGGGGCCTAAGGCCCAGAGCCCAAAAAGCAAAGCCACGGGAGAGGGTTCCAAGCCCCGCCCCAGGCCGAGGCAGCTCGGCATTGCCATAAGGGAAAACCCTCTGCCCGACAATAAAGGCAAGGCGAAGGTGAGGGAGCCTCCAGTCAAAGT
>JANBPO010000766.1:0-14087 GCA_024336825.1 Amorphophallus titanum
CGGCCTCATCGGCACCTTTGACGGAGATGCTTTAGTTGCCCCCTGACATGCCCGGGGGATTGTATGTTTGAGTGGTTAATGGAGGATGCCCCCCGTATCATCATGTACTATTCGGTGCATGGCTGGCCGTGCTGAAGCTTCAGGTGAGTTAGCACTACCTTGTGCTGCCTCATGTACATGTCCTTCGGCCTCTGATTTGACTGGGGTGAATGGCATCCTATCATTGTTGCTGGACGCATCCAGTTTCATTGAGATGAACTCCCTAGGTTTTATGCCTTCGAGTCGAGAAGAAACATGGTATTGCGTCCCCTTGTTAGCTGGCGGGTGTCTTGACATTCTCCCAGATTTGGCAACATGGTGGGAGGCAGAAGCTTCAGCTTGATTTGCTCCCTTTGGTATAAAGTAAATTTCTTCATCTTCTTCATCAGCAGCTTGAGCCACACTAGATGGTGCTGATAGCATGTTGCAGGAGAGAGCAACATATTTTATTTTCGCTTTTGTATCCTTCTTTTCCTTCTCCCTTATGGCTAGCATCTGCCCCGATAATGGGTTGCTCAGCACATTGAACACCCTCGCCTTTTCTTTAGTTCTTTTTATTAGCAGGTGGGACTCATTGAGTCTTTGAGGGGCTTGCTTCTTGAGCTACATAGGTTGGCTCTTGAGCTGCTCCTGCTCGTCTAGCCTGCCTGTAACGATTTGTAGCCATTCCATGACTAAACTGATTTCTTCGTGCACCCGCGCTGGGGCTTGTTTCATTGTGTTGTCCGTTAGCCTTATGATGGCCACTGGAGGGGCTATTTGATGCCAGAGAGGAACTATAGGGTACGCAGCGGGCCAGGCCATGGCTCCACAAATTTGGACTTCCGGAGCCAAGCGAGGTGCCGACCTTGTTCTTTTCCTTGTTGGCATTGCTTGCCAATTTCCTTATTTTTCCTCAGGTGCTAGGACACAGTCTTTATTGATGTGTCGGTTGCAAGCCTTTGTCACTTCTTCAGGCAGTTGTTGATATATGGATATCATATTGATTGATGCCCCTATAGTAGGAATTTCATGGGGTCTTGGGGGATCGACACTGTACTCCCCCATTTGTAGCTCCCCCTTTTTGATTAAGCCTTGGACAATGTCCTTGAATATTTAGCAATCTTCAATGGGATGTCCAATGATTTGATGGTAGGAGCAGAAGCAAGGATCGTCTTTTCTCCTGATGTCGTCAGGTCTTTTTGACTTTTGAAGTGTGATCTTATCAAGCTTGATAGCCCACCCGAACAATGCACGAGTTTTGTTCCTAGGGAATGCGTAGAGCTTCTTTTCTTTGTTCTGTCGAGGCCCTCGACGCTTGGTAGGTTCATTGGAAGGAGGACTGTGCACCCATTTATGCCTTTTCGCCGTGAGGCTAAAAGCATGAACCACTTTCAACATTGGCCGTTTATTAACCTGCTTGGCCTGATGACTTGAGTCGGCAGAAATGGAGGGATATCTTGTAAAGAAATCTTCATTCTCCGTGATAATATCAATTAATCGGTCAAAAGACCGGGTCTCTATCTCGATCATCTTTTCCAGAATCTCTTTCTTCAGATTTTATTTACATATTTGTATTGCATCTTATGGATGCGGAGGACGCTGACACCTCATGCTGAGATCCTCCCATCTCTTGATATATTCTGCAGTCATTTCATCATCTTTTTGCTTGGCTACCAGTAGCTCAGCCACGGTCACCTCTGCCTCGTTGACGTGAAATCTTTCAGTGAACTTTTGCTGCATATCTGACCAGTCTTTAATAAATCCGGTCAGTAGGTTAGAATACCACATATAGGCAGGTCTTGTCAGTGAAGACCCGAAGAGCTTCAACAAGTACGACTCATCCACTGCCAAGTTATCCATGACTGCTATATAGTGTGCAATGTGTTCTTTCGTGGAGCCCTGCCCGTTGAATTTGTCAAATTTTGGGAGTTTGTTAACGCCGGGTAGCAATCTTTTGACAGCATGGTGGGCTGGATATGACACTTCATATATATCGAAGGGGGTGTGATCATCACCACCACTCTTTGCCAGTCTTGCCTCAACCATCTGCCCCACCATTAGCTTGTTCACCATAACTGGCTTTGCTGGTTAAGGGTAGAGGTGGGCGGGCCACGCCAGTGGTGTGGCTGGAGCTATAGCATCGGGAAGCAAAGGCCTTGACATGGGAACTTGCTGCTACATCTGAAGGGGCATTGGCCGTGCTGGCTGGAGCCACTGGGAATAATGCTGGGGAGTGGCATGGTTCTGAGCCGACAGTCGATAAAACCACGACTCTACAACTACTCCTATCGAAAAGGAAGTCAACACCCTAGACCCTCAGTCGGGGGACCACTGGACAACTAACTGCCCTAGTCACGCTACTAGGAAAATGTCACGACACCTCTATCGTGGAGACGTGCTCACACACGAAGGCCCACACCAAGACACACGGCCCGGAAACACGGTCACGACCTCACCACCATAAACTCTACGTCGTCTAGGGGGAAACCATTGGTGACGCTCACCAGAAACCCTAGACCTCGGCTTCTGGGAAACACCCGAAAACTACACGTAAAACCACATCTCGTAGACGAGAAACAGAACCTCGAGTCACGACAAGCTCACGTCATGTGACGGGAGTACCTACCCACCAGAAGTAAGGCCGAATACGTCCACTGACGACTTAGTCTGCAACCTCAGATGTCTCTCTACTGCGCCCCACGTGGAGACTAAGACACCGTACAGTAATCAGGAACACAGAACAAGGACTAACTGGGGTCGCACTCGTCAGCACGGGTCTGACGCCCCCAGCCACGTGTGCACACACAGACTATACGCCCTAGGTCAGATCCTCTAGCTGGTTCTTCCTCAAAGCCCGGACTCAGGCTGCACAGAGGGGCCCTATGGTAACCAACCTAAAAATCATCTCTCTCAGGTCACGCTCTCCACCACTCCCAAGTGGGTCCGCACACGCGTGCACAGGAAAGCTACAACAAGTGGGGGCTCACTAAACGTGAACATCAAAAACCACGCACGCACCCATCGCAAGTTACACAGAGTAACAGGTGGCCCGAGGCCACCAGACTCTGGACAACCCATTAGGCCTAATAAACTCAATGGTCCTTAAGTCATGAGACTTGGGTCAAGATCGCCACATGTGACGGCACGGAGCCATAGATCTGGCCTAATCCCTAGGTCTGAAATCACGGAAGCACAATTTCCAAGGTAGCTTACGAGTCGTCGAGTTGATCCCTCATCCAAGGGACGCACGAGAAACCTCCATCCCCAGGTTGGTTAACTGGACTCACAGTCCGAGGCCACACACATGGCCCACTCAGAAACCACTTTTCGGAGACACCCACATCGTGTGAGGAAGACCCACCACACTCATACCGACTCACGGCGACTCGATCTAGAGAAAACACGAAAGCCCAAAACACATGGGGTCACCCAGACCCCTAAGACCCATAGGCACGCTAATCAAGATAACTCGGCACCTTTAGACACCCCCAAAAATACGAACACGGGACTCACGGGTGTCCGAGACATCCACGAGGCCTAGGGTCAACCACTGGGTCATAACCAGGTCGACCGGGGCCCAAGACAGCTCGAATGAAGCATAGCGACGGAAGAACAGAATGCACCCAACACTGGCGCCGCGTTCCCTGAACGCGACCCTCATGGGCACAGCGTTTTGACAGAACGCGACCACATCGATAGCCGTGATAGTAGGGTAATGCGGTCTCCCTAAGACCCGCGACTGTGGTCATGACTTGCGTCATGATCGCATTAGACCATTGACGTAGGGGTCACCTTAGCCGCGCTAGCACATTGACACAGCAGACCTAGCAACTGCGATCCTAGATGCGGTGGTCCCCTTGACCGTGACCCTAGCCACCTTACTATTCATCTTCTCCGATGAACGCGCCCACATGATACACCGCATTCCTGAAGAACGCAGCCCCTGCTACGACTGCGAAACGAAACCATCCCCAAAAATGGCGAACCAAGCGAAAAAAGACATTCCATGCCCCAATCACCCCTAGGTGACGGGGAAGACAAGGGGAAACCATTCCCCAACCTCTCTAGCACCGAGAGGACCCATTCAAATCCCAAAATACGATCGAAACGAAAAATTAGGCTCACATCCCAAAATCACATGTTTTCACCCGGGTGGGAAAATAAACCCTCTTGGCTTGCCTCAGGCTACCAAATCGCGAGGAAATGAACTACACAAGCTAGGGAACCATCCCCCTACCTCCATCGAAGATTCCGTGCGTCGAGGACATCGATCCACCATGAAAATGCCATTTAACCCACCACAGGCTCGCAATCCCACAAATCACCTCCACCATCACGATCCTCGTCCCGTCCGCGCCGCTCCTCACCCCACGAGCATCGTTGCCTCGCCCTCGCCACCTCCGTCGGCCACTCGGAGTGAGAGGGGGAGAGGAGAGAACATGGGAGAGAAGAGAGAGGGAAAGGAAGAGAAATGAGAGATGGGGAGAGAGAAAAATGGAGGGGATTTATATAGAAAATTCTAAGAAAAAATTAGTGTGACCGTCCAGAAACATAGAACGAATTTTTCACCGAAGTACGTAGGAGATCATGAATGTGCGCACATTAAGAGAGGTCCCGCAGAACCCAGATTTCTTGGCAACAGAAAGGTAACAAGAGCTTTAGGCCGCGTCCTCCGCCAGCCTCCTTCTTGATGAAGGGATGGAGCATACGCCGGTCTTGGAGAGCTCGATCGACCGAGGTGTGTGGGTCGGTACGTGGGAGAGAGGAGATATGGAGGGCTTTGTTTGAAGAAAACAACTTTAAAATACATACACTGGAAGAGACAACTCTTCGAGCAAATCACAAGGGGCGGAAGATGGCAGCTATTGCTTACTGAACTGCATCTTCTGACATCCCATGCCAAAAACCAAGTTAATTAACAGTAGCATTGCCTCATTGCCACACGTACGGGTCATTTAAAATACAATTGATTTCGTACGTTAACCTTCTTCGTCGTCAGTCGAGCTCTTGATTCTTCTCCACGATCCTGACTTCCTTTGCGGATCTCAGCAACTCGGCCTAGAAAAAATTAAAGACAGAGATCTCTTTCACTCTAGGTGTCTTTCGACAGAAATTATTGGAGAGCATAAAGGAGATGGGGAGTCTTTGGCTGTACGTAGCAGAAGCTATTATCACCTGCTCGTCGGTTATTTCGACGGCAAAGCCATCAACTATGAACAGGGAAAACCTCTTCCTGTAGGTGTTGGGTTCCAACAACTCCGCTAGCAACTTGTCGTGCTTCATGCTGAGATACATGTCGAGCTCGGGTTGCTTTGAACTGCCACGGGAGAACCATGCACAGCATATCACATTATGATTTATGACAACACAACGAGAAGGAAAGAAACCAAGAGAAGACATCATCACAACGGAAGAACCTGGATAAAGTGAAGGTTTTTAATATTCAGGATACGAAGCAAATTAATGAGGTAGGAGATGACGAACCGATCCCATCGGAGACGCTCGTACTCGGGGTCAAAGTTCATGAAGACGAAATAGGGCGAGGTGGTCGTGGATCCCATTTCCCTTCTCTGTGGCCTCCTTCCTTCCTCTATGATCACCTCTTCTTCCCCTTATCCTGCTCTGCCTTCTATAACCTTGCTTTTGCCTCTATTTATGTGCAGGTGCCAACGGAAGCTTCTGCCCTACATGGACTCAAAAAAGTTTTCAAGCTGCTTTTAGCTGCCTTCCAGTACTCTTTCCTTCCTTTGTTTTTTAACCCATCGGAGAAGACTTAGTCGTAACGACGTCGGAAGAAGTTAACCTAACCCAGCATCCAGGCGCCTCTGTGGATTGACATTTTCGGACACTGTCATCTTGAAGTGTTGGAGTGACTCGAGGCATGCAGTAGCATGATAGTCATCAGAAGTTTCCGAGACTGCTCAGAATATTAAAAATTTCAAATAGTGAGGGGGTGGGTATTGACTAAAATCCACTGGAGGAACCAGGTGAACGCCACCACATGGTGAGGCATTTCTATTACATTAGGTTGTGAAGTAGATGAGCTAAAACTGACCATTTGACCTCCATTATTCAAATGAAGTGTTCAGTCCGCGTCACTAATCCATACCGACCATGCCCAGGAGACTCCACCTTTTGGGCCACACTACAAAGAACCAGCCAATCGGACTGCCAGGTTTCTACGTCAAAACGTGGTCCAAGAGTTGGCAATACTAGCGAACAGGTAATCGGCGGGCTTGTGTGATAAAACTATACTAAAATTAAGAAAGCACACCAAGGACAGATAATTAAGAAACATCTTTTGATCAAATAATGAGCATAGAGCAGATGGCTGAACAGCGCGACGTGCCACTTTCCATGGCCGATGAACCATCTACCGACAACGGAATCTGATAGGGAGTCGGTAAGAGGCTCCGCAGGAATGGCGAGACGAACGTGTTGACGCTCGCCCACGTTGCATCGCCGCGCCAGAACTTCGTCGTGTCGTTCGGGTCGAGGATGTAGTTGTGGATCACGAATGAGCTCGCGGGCTGGACCCAGTAGCCGACTTCGGCAAGCTTCTTCTTTTCTTCCGCCGAGACCGCCTCGCTGGCGCTGACGATGTCGGTCGGCCGCACGTCGAGGCCGAAGGCGAGGCGCGGCACGGCGCGGTGGTTCGGCACCGCGATCGGCCCGCAGGCGGGCGAGAAGGCGCCTTCGTCGACCAGGCTGGTGAGGTCGTTCTCGATCTGGCCCTGGTTGGTCAGGTCGGTGTGGACCTGGCGGTCGAGGTTCCACTGGTTGGGCAACCAGATGAACAAAATCCGTAGCTAAATGGGACTAAAATTAATGAGATAAAAATGCAAAACACGTGTACCTTGGCACGCATCTCGGATGTCTCTCCTTCTCAGACCCTGGACACGGGGACATATACGGTGCCTCAAGATATCGGGCTTGTGTCTTGGGAGTTTCCCCCAATATGGCCATGGCCTGATATTACCTCGAGCCAACATCTTACTAAAACTGTCCCTTTTCCATTGGAATCTGAGCCCACGCTCTTATTAAAATTGCCGCATGCTCGGCAAACATTTGCACGGGTTCACTTCTATTTTTGTCGTGCTTTCTACATGGACTTTTGTCTGAATATGAAATGGTCCATTAGTGACCAACACGATTCGAGCACTTACACCCTAATGTGGGTCTTTTAATGTAATTTAAGATTCTCATTATCTCATTTCATTAACATAATTTTCTAGGCCGTAGGGCCCTTATTCCTGGCAATTAATCAGGGGTATTCTCCCTTTTGGAGAGATGTAAATGATACCGTGGCCTTTATGGCACGGTGAGTTTTGGTCCCGACCCGAACTACACAATCATCTGACTGAGTCAGATTGAGCGCACCAAAGGCTTATTCGAAGTCCGAATAAATCATCACTTTGTGACTAGCACGCCCACGCACTTAATAACTAATAAACAAAAAAACCAACGATTTAATAAAAAAGTGCGTCCACAAGTCTGGCACGCCCGGTGGGACCAAAACTGCCCCTCAACTCTTTGCCGGGACTAAGGGCACTGCGGCCCATTTCTTGTAATATTGATTGTTCGGTTTGGAAATGCAGGTTGGATTCCAACAAATGATGAGGTCACTTACTTTCGGCCCATAAGTCGTGGAAAACCATGTCCGAGACAGATACTTGGCCATCCCCACCTGCTTCAGGAGCTTCCCTCCCACTGTGGCCTTTCCCAACTTCCTCGGGTTGGCCTTTGTGAACTTGCTGGACGTCGCGACATTTGATGTTGCTGAGATCAATGCTCCCACCCAGGGAGCCGTCAACATTGCTACTGGCCGGTCACCGGCCAAGACTACTAAGAGTGTCCCAGCAGGGACGTTGAGCTGCAGCGTGCACCATGTGCACTCCACTGCCGGCCCATCCAACCAAGGGTCGGCATCACACCGAAGAAGGCTCCGAAGGGGACGTATGGACGTTGCTGCTCCTAGAGGCCAGATTTCCAACACCAGCAGTTCTGTTGTCATTAGGAGTGTCCGGGTCCACCTCAATGGACAACGAGCTGAGGTAATCTCGAAGCGGGTCGTACCTGTCATTTCAATACGGAACTCTTTCCAAGTGCTGGAGAAAATGAAGGAAAAGAAGTGACACACCATCCCGACGGGGGTGCTGAAGAGTGAGCCAACCCATAGGCCGGCCAGATCTAAGCATGTCTGGGTCCCCAAAGGAACCTAAACCATCTCACATGTTCAGGCAAAACCCAATACAACCCATCCTAAGAGGGCAAGGCAAGAAGATCGGGTCAAGTTAATGACCCCACTGCATTTGCCAGCGTCTACAATACCGGCACCACCGAGGGATACTCGCCACCGACATCACAGGTGCCACCACCAAGTTGCCCGTATAGGACATTCAACTTACATTCCCGCTGCGGCGACAGGAGCATCGCCACCGGCCCTTTCCTCTATTCAGGCCGGAGAGGAAGCAGAGGAGGCCATAAAAAATTACCTCTGGAGCCCAGAGAATACCCCTCTGGGTCGTCAAAGACTATTGGGGGCAGTAGCCACTGCCTATGAAGAAGATGAAACCCAACCTCTACACAGTGCGGAGTTGGGGAACTGCTCGGGGGAGCGCCACGAAGCACTGCCTTGCGGAGATGCGAAAGCACGAAGATCGATCTTTGAGAGACTGACCTCTCCAAGCAAGCCGTCGGGAAAGGCGGTAAGAAAATGCATGAACATGGCGATGTACACCTGTAATATGGCCGAAGTATTCGATCGACATGGAGCTTTACCCACTGACCTTGAAGAAGTGGCTAGAGTTTCCGAAAGGCAAGGCCCTCTCACTAGAAGGGGGAGAGTAGCGAGCGAGTTATTGCATACTCGCGCTGAAGAAACCACCCCTGAAGAAGCTACGACAGCCTTAACTGCCAACGCTGTCACTACTGGAGATACTAGCGAGATGCCATCCACTTCATCCCGGGAGGTACCGGAAGAAGAAAGAGGGGGTGCCCCCAGTCTCTCCACAAGCGACCCCGCCATATTACTCCTGTTGCAGCGATATCGACAAGAGGTCAAAATGAAAAATTTGTTGAAGGAAGTGATAACCTGAATGCCCTGTTAGGAACAAAAATAAAGTTCAACAGGGAAGGACTTGGGTATGAACCAACCAAGAAAAAGTCTTTCGGGCTAAAAACTACCACCTTTGTCTCATCTTCCGAAGCATCAACCTCCAAACCATCAAGCCAAAGAAATGATAAAAACAAAGGAAAAGAGAAGATAGGAAGTCCATCAAGAAATATTCCTATCAGTCTAAAAAGGATCACCAACAGTCCCAAACAAGCCAACACAAATCCAAATCCAAGCCTACACATCCCACAGGTAGGAATGGGTTGAATGCTAGAACAGGTCGGGACTACCCTCTGGAGAGGTCGACACCTTCATGGTCAAACACCGCGCAACACCCTTAGAATACTCCAACCGGTCGACACTTTCACTATAGGAGGTCGACACCTCCTTTATCCAGAGACCGTTACATACGGCCAGATCTGTGGACAGGTTGACACCTCACTTCCTACAGGTTGACACCTTCATGGGACAGGGGTAGTTATGCTTCCTATGATCATAGGTTCTACCAACCTCGACGACCTAGGTACTATGACACCTTCAACCCTTCTAGATCAAAAACGTGGAACAGAAAATCCAACAGCTAATCATCTTCCACCATTCCTAAAACCCAAAAAATTCAAGAAGCCACAAGAAGGAAAAGAAATGTGCATGAAGAAAAGAAAAACTAGAACTTCCAGCAAAACAAGAAAAATAATGATGTCAAGAAAGTCTGGATTTCTAAATCTGTGTTATCTTGCTTTACAGAGATGAAGAAGTTATTGGGACCCAATTGGTCTTGGGTTCCAAACGTTATCACTTAACTCTTTGTGCAGGAGTGTCTTGCAGCCGTGCACAATCGATGGTATCTTGACAATGGCTACTCAAGACACATGACTGGAGATAGAACCAAATTCTGTCTCCTAGTCAAAAAGGAAGGAGGACATGTCACGTTTGGAGAGAACAACAACGGCAAAATAATTGGCACAGGTAAAGTTGGTAAGAATCCCTCCAACTCAATTGATAATGTACTACTTGTTGATGGTCTGGAGTATAACTTGCTGAGCATAAGTCAGTTGTGTGATAAAGGTCATACTGTAGTCTTTGACTCCAATGAATGTAGGATCTTGCAACCTAATTCAACAGAAACCAAGTTTTCTGGTAAAAGAGTCAACAATGTGTATATGATTGACTTAGATGACCCTGCTCACATAAATCTTTATCTTGCTGCACCTAAATCTGATTTAGCATGCTTGTGGCATCGTAGACTAGGACATGCTAGCTACAATACCCTTCATAAATTGGTGAAATACTCTATTGTTAAAGGACTGTCTAAAATTAAATTCAAACTAAACTCTAAGATCTGTGATACATGTGCTCAAGGTAAACAAACCAGAAAGTCATTTAAAAGTAGAATCGAAAGCTTATCTTCCAAACCACTTGAACTAATCCACATGGACCTGTTTGGTCCAACCAAAATAGCTAGCTTGAGTGGTAAAAGATATGGCTATGTTTTAGTTGATGACTTTACTAGATTCACATGGGTGTTTTATCTTGCATATAAAAATGATGCATTTGATGAATTTCAGGCACTGTTCATGCAAACAAAGCAAGATGGTTAAGTTCAAAATCTCCAACATTATCTCAGACCATGGGGGTGAATTCGACAATGCTGGATTTGATCATCTTTGTAGGTCAGAAGGAATAAACCACAGGTTCTCATCACCAAGAACCTGTTGGGATGATGCAGTGGTGCAAACCTAGATTCAGAGGGGGTGTGAATGAATCTCCCTCTAAAAACTTGAGAGAATTGAAACTAATCCTGGACAATTTAAACTTATGCGGAATTAAGAGCGTCTAGGCGAGTAGGTTGAGACGTGCCTAGCATGCATCTAGTAATAATCACACTAAAGATCAAACCACAGTACATAGAGAATTTTTAGGTGGTTCAGTCCTCCAAACCTACATCTACCCCACAGTCAACCATGAGTGTGGATTACTGCTACCTAACAGCTTGAACCGCTGTGCATCACAGCTTGCGTCCGCTGAGCCTCACATCTTGCTTACAGACCGCTGAGCAACACAACTTGCTGTCCGAGGTAGCCACCTCGCCCGCTGAGCATTACAGCTTAGCTCTGCTCACACACAGCTTGACAAAAGTGTAGAAAAGCAAAAACTAAAATCCAATAAGTCCAGCAACGAAAAGCAGATGATTAACACAAACCGAATTACTCGCGCATAAGCAAAGTGTCTTGGATCTGATCCAGAGGGCACAGTTAAGAATAGATCTTCAATGCCTGCTACAAATGCTTCTCCAGAACTCTCTTCCTCTCAGACTTCTCTTCTTTCTCTCTTTGATTCTCTCTTCTAAGTTCCGTCCTTCATCTATCTTCTGCTCACTATCTATATATTTTTGCACGGCTGGATCTTCAATATATATATGAAGCCCCGTGAGAGAGAAGCGCGTAAAAGGCACGTTTCCCGCCCAGAGATTTCATCGAGAGCAAGCTTTTCAGAACCCACGTGTCAGATGTCAAATAATGGTGGCTAGCCACGTGGCAGTGTTCTCCAGTTAATAAGGCATCCTTGGATCATGAGCGTTTGTCTTGATATCATGTGACTTTAAGTTCCTACCAATAAGTCACAAGACATTTCATCAAACAGTTGATAGATCAGGGTTTATTCTAAGGTAAGACTTAAAGCAGCCTTGATCTATCATGTGCATCGACTTGAAGACAAACCAATGACTTAAAGTTCAGTCAAGCAGAGAAGTGCACAGATGTTTATTAACATATGCAATGCATCCACGGACCTCTGTGCACTTTATGCAAAGTATACACAAACCTACATGTGTTAAATGCCAAAACATGCACAGACGTTTATGAATCAGATGTAGAACATGCACGGTCCTCACATTAAGTAAAACAAATAAATGTACAGACGTTGTTCTCCCTAATGCAAAAGTGCACAGACTTCAGTGTGCACGAATGAGAAAAAATTGCATCGACTTTGACATGTAAAAAACATAATGTGCATCGACTTCAATGTGCTCATGGAAAAAGTGCACTGACCCTTTCATGCATATATCAAAATATGCACTAATATCTACAGAGAAAAGCTCAAACTTTATCATGCTTAATGCAAGACCTGCACAGACCTTATTAAGACACAACAAGAACTTGCACCGACATTATGTGCAAAATGAGCCTATATGCACCGATCTTATAAGCAGGTGAACAGTGATATGCATGGACTTCAAACATGCGTTGAGTTGTATGCACAGACTTGAATATGCATTGACCTGAGTATGCAGTCAACAAGAATTGCACCGACCTCAGTCAGTGAAGTGCACAGACCTTTATGCTTAGCCTAAGACTAAACGTGCATCGACTAGAATAATGGAGTGCACTGACTTGACCACATATTATGCAAATGTGCACGGACTTTGAAAGCTGCACGGACCTTGTATTGCACTAAGTGCACTGACCTGAAAGGCATGTGTGCACGGACCCAGAATGTGCATAGACTTAGCAACGAGACATGCACCGACCTAATATGCATAAAGCTCAAAGTGTGCACCGACAGCTACAGTGAAATGTAAGGACCTTATGTGAAAGAAATGCATACTAACTACGACCTTAATATGTACAAAGATAAAAATGCATCAACCTTTTTGCATTCAGACAAAACTATGCACCATCCTTAACAAAGCTCTTGAAGGATTATGCAACAACTTGTGTTGTGAAGCAAAGACACACAACAGATTTGATTGAAGTGTTTATTCATTTCAGTCCTAACATGATTCATAGAATGTCATTATCAAAATCAGAGTTCTAACAAGATCTGGGAGAGGTCCAGACCATCGTGCCCTCAACGGGGAGGCAGCCTCGGGGAAGAGTAGCTCCATTCTCACCATCATCGAGTTGCCTGCTTAGACTTCAGAGTGGCACCTAGGAGTATTTGCCCGCTGCTTGCAAGTCCTGTTACCCTACTCTATGTGCTTGCAATGTTTGGAATGCAGGGAGGCTAGGGAATGGAGACACATGGCATCTATGGGTGGGCCTGGACAACCAAACATGGACCTATCATGCATGGGGTTCCTACCAATCTTGAATAGTGTAGAAGGACCAGGACATCCATGTATGAGCCTATTATGCATGGGTTTAACAAGTGTTGGGGGGTCAAGACACCCATGTGTGCACCTATCATGCAAAAGTTGGACAAATGTCGGGGGACCAGGACATCCATGTGTCTATCTATTATGTAGAGACTCAATTGGGACAGGAGGACCTGGGCATCCGAACTTGTTGACTTCCATACCCTTTGGACTCATGATTACATGCATTGTGATCCATATGGGCATCATGCTCCTAAGGATAGGTGGGATTTGTGCCACCCTTGTGTTACCCACATAGGTGGGAGTGAAGGGACTGACACTTTTGTTGGGTTGGAGTGGGAATGATGGCCTCAAGAGTTCCCAAAAGAAGGAATCAAAAGGATTGAGGAAGGATGGGTTTTTAGGGAAGCGTGCCTCTTCCGACACTTGGTATATGAGTACCCCATCTGATAGATCGTGCGGAAGGTGAGCTAGAAGGGGGGGTTGAATAGATCACCCCTGATTCAAAAATTTCAATAAAAATGGCTTCAATAAGATAACAGATGAACAAATATACAGATACCAATCGAGACAGCAAAATAGAGGTGCAAAAGATCACAGTTAACATGCTAGGGCCGAGAATAATAGATCAGATGAACAAACCACACAATAGGGACATAGAACTTTTTAAGGTGGTTCGATTGTGATCTGCAATCTACGTCCACCCCTTACTTCATGCGAGTAAGGCTTCCTTGCACTTAAGCAATCAGAAAAATCACAGACTCAGTCTGTAAACAAACGCTGCCTGACAGCTTGCCCCGAGGAACACTTTCCTCGCACTTCTGAATACCAGAAGTGACACTGGAGGACCAACCTCCC
>JANBPO010000769.1:0-45891 GCA_024336825.1 Amorphophallus titanum
TCTTGCTCTTCCTTGTTCTTCCTTCTCCCTTCTTGCAGCAACAGATCTAGGGTGTGAAGCCCATTCTTTAGGAGTGATTCCCACTTCTATCTCTTCCTCTGGATACCAGGATTTATCACCGCCGCATCCGCCTCCATTCGTGCCGCCGTCGAGCCACCACGGGCCATTCTCCGGTCTGTTGTCCAAACCTGCAACTTGCAGAACAGAAGTTCAAAGAAAAGGCTATATCTCCAGATCCAGCCATCTGATCGAGCTGAGATTTTGAGGGTTTGTTCTCCATTTTTCCCATTCTTCAAGATAAATTTTCACGTCGATCAGACATTGTTTGCCCCTCCTCTCAGTTAATTCTTTCCACCCCTTCCAGTCTGTCTTTCTACAGATCTACGAGATAATAGTCTGTAGACCTATTTTTCCCACCCCCAAAATCACGTCAAAAAATTACAAAAATATTTGTGTGTGTTCTTCACTTCCCCCCCTTCTCACCCATAAAATTTCCAGAGCCCAAATCCACCAGTTTCCCTTCGGTCAAAATTCATCCCCAGGCAGAACCCGATCTGTCCTGCTTGATCTGTATTCTGGGCAAGAAACAACTACTATGTTGTAGAGATTTTCATTTCAAATCAGACCGTTGGATGGACCTGAGATTCAGTTATGTTGTAGCTCTTTGCGTCTACTTTACAATGGCACTAGTTTCATCCCGATCCAACACCGTATCTGGGCGTGGTGGCCATTTTCGTGGAAGCGCGCAGATCTGTCCCGAGACAGGGCTGTGGGACAGTGTTGGGAGTTAATTCCCAATAAAATACCCCGGCTTAGATTCAGCAATCGCCGCTTCTGGGAGTTGACTAGGGACCCTCCACCAACGTCCCGGTGAACCACTGCCTTTAGAAGATCCCCGGAGGATGATGTCCCTTTGAAGGCCTTTGTTCACTGTCCTACCGGCCAGCAGATTTCAGATCCGGAGTCGCAGCCCACAACCACCACGGATCCCGCCGTCTTGCTGCCCGTCAACCCAGGATTGGTGCTCCCGGCGTCGTTGTGTAGCCTGTTACCTCCCTGCGTGGAGTGGGCCATAAAATCATTACTGTAATTAAATTTTACCACTGTACCGGGAGTCATGGGTCTTGGTCGGGACGTCGTTCCCACGTCCCGAGCGTGGAGGTACGCACACCCCCCCCTTTTGTTGCATTACTTTTCTAGTATAAGTTCTTTATGCCGCTGCTAGTGAGCATGTTAGGATCCTAGCTAGATCAATTTAGTCACCACTGTAAGGATGAGTGTGTGACCCATCCCGTGTCTCGATCTGAGCACGAAAGAGAGTATTGACCACCCAAGACTCTGTGTCAGTTTCTCAACAGTGCCGATCGATGTGTTTCCCTCGCAAGGGACGATTGTGAGTGATTACTCCTTGTTGGAGGGGTGTTCGCCTCTTTTGGAC
This sequence comes from Amorphophallus titanum, assembly GCA_024336825.1. Lineage (NCBI taxonomy): Eukaryota > Viridiplantae > Streptophyta > Magnoliopsida > Alismatales > Araceae > Amorphophallus > Amorphophallus titanum. The sequence goes on from JANBPO010000769.1 coordinate 1,439, forward strand.
CACTTTAGGTGCCGAGTTGTTCATGTCGTCGCTGGTCACGTCATCCAATGAGTCGCATCGTCTCCTAGAGTCCCATATTTGCAGTAAATTGATCTCGAGTCACATCCCGTCCTGCATCAAATTGGTCTCGAGTCGCATCCCATCTATCCGAGGACTAGTTGGCCCCAGCATTGCGACCTCTCCCAGTCAGGGGATGGCCGGCCCACCCGCCTTGTCCTCGACACGGGCCACTACCTCTTCGACTGCTCCTAGCAAAGGGGACCCTCCACCCAGGAGGTTGATGATGATTAGTTCCAGAGAGATGGAGCAAGAGGTGACCGGGGGTAGCCCTATCCTTGCTATTATTGTCCTGAGAGTGGAAGATGTCGCCCCTAGGTTTGAGGATGAGCACCCCCCGGAGATAGCTACGATCCTGTGGGAGTTTTCAAATGTCTTCCCGAAAGACCTCCCTAGAGGCCTTCCACCTATGCGGGATATCCAGCATGAGATCGATCTCGTCCCGGGCTCATCTTTGCCCAATCTTCCCCACTACCGGATGAGTCCCACAAACCATGCTGAACTTCAGAAGCAGGTCGAGGAGTTGATGAGTTGGGGATCTCTTAGGGACAGCAAGAGTCCATGTGCTATTCCCACCTTGCTTGTCCCGAAGAAAGATGGCACATGGAGGATGTGCGTTGATAGCCATGTGATCAACAAGATCACAGTGAAGTATCATTTTTCCATTCCCTGACTGGATGACTTGCTGGACATGATGCCGGGAGCCACTATCTTTTCAAAGATAGACCTTCGTAGTGGCTATCACCAGGTGCGGATCAGGCCTGGGGATGAGTGGAAAACAATAGGAAGTCTCCTCCTCACGAGCCAGGATGAGTAAACTCTACTCCTTTTCTAAGGAGAAGATGTAGGTCCTGTTTGAATGGGCCACAAAATTGAACAAGATTACTCTGCCAGAACCAAAGAGACCCAACGATGTCAGAAGGAAAGATGATCCCCGATTCTACCCATATCACCAGGTGCTTGGGCACCCCATTGAAGATTGTTATGTGTTTAAAGATGTTATTAAAAGCCTGATTAAGAAAGGGGACCTCCAGATGGGCAGACATAAAGTGAATCCTCCATGCCCTCATGAACTGCTTGACCTCAAGAGAGCAGTCAACATGGTATCTATATATTGACAGTTGTCTAAAGAGGTGTTGGAAGCTTGTACAACCCACACCTATGCATATGTCCCACGGGAACACTTCGAATTCCCAGACCTGATAGAAGATGCGAAAAAGAAATCAGGAATGCCAAGAGCACCAGATGACCCGCGGTGGGGGTAGATGTTGGCCATAGAAGGGAAGAGGAAGAAGAAGTCAAAGGATAGAAGAAGAGGCATTGTTCTCTCTTGCAATACACTATCGGCCTTGCCCGACGTGAGCTAAGCTACTAAAGAAGGAGATGAAGAAATATGTCTTCCATCGCCTGACGTGGAGGCATGCTATCATACCCCTCCTCCACATGAGGGTATGGGGGCAAAAATGTCAGCCTCTGAGGGACAAGATGTTTGCGGCGATGATGATAAGATGAAGTTGGTCTTGCCTAAAATCGAGGCGGAAGATAGCACTACTGGCTCTTCACAACCTGAGCCTGCTGTGGTAGCAGAACTATTTCAAAGGCTACAAGAAGTTGAAGTGCTAATAAGAAAATTAAACCTGATGGGTTTATACCTGGCTATACTCGAGCAGGTTGGGCCCTCATTTGAGGCTTCGTAGGGTGGTGCTGAGCCACTCGAAGCCCCACTACAGCTAGATGTGCCCCAGATAGCAGATGATTATGCAGGTGGCACCTCCTTCAAATAGCTACAGCCCACACCCTCAGCACGTCCTTCAGCTTCTCGGGGACGTTAGGAGGCAGATATGATGCTCATACAATGCCATAGATAAACCCGTTTCTACAATTAGCTGACTCGCACCTGAGTTTAATAGCCCCTGCGGTGATGAACAAGCCAAGGGTTGAGCGAGTAGCTAAAATGAAGCTGGCCGAGGGAGAAGTCACAGAGGTCAAATTACAAATAACTAAGCAAAGAGACGATGAGTCTGCCCTGGACTACATAAGAAGATGGAGAAATCTCCGTGAGAGATGCAGGTGTCCACTGGGTTATGAGGACGCCGTTCAAATCTGCAAAAGAAATATGAAGAATGAAATCCTACAAAGGGTGATGGGCATTGAAGTCAAAACCTTTGAATTGCTAAATGATCTAGTGGCCGATATTGAGGCCTTCCTGACAAAATATTGCCTGGTTACTGTTGCCACAGGTTGGAAGAATGAACCAGTCAATATGCATCCAACGCAAGAAGAGATTTACACCTCAGATTTTAAGGCCTTCGAGCAGCAACAAAAAAGGGCAAAAGAGGCAGCAGAGGCTCCTTCCCTTAAGCCTGCCAAACAAGGACCCTCATTAAGGGATAAAATGAAGGGTCGGGGCGAGGCTGTGAACAGGGACTCTGTTTCCTGCTCATGATTGTCTCAGAACTGCTGCAGCAGCAAGATGAAACTGCCACGGGTGCTCCCAAACTTCAAATTGAGCGCGGTCAATGACGTTGGAACCATTGACGAGTTGCCTTCGAAACGTGACCCACGGGGGTGCCAGACGATGTCAGAGTAGGTCGCAGCAGTCCAAATAGTGACAGGGTGTCAGTTCAGTTCTAGGAAAGATAGAACTGCGTACTCTGGGGAGAAAATGGAGAAGAATTCGTTCGGGTTGCCGAATGGAGTGTCGCTTCTTGGAGAAGGAAGAAGACTCATCATAGAAGGTCCTGGCCAAGCCCCGTCTTCAGATCTTCCGGTGGTGGGACGTGGTAGCCTCTGCAAATCGTCTCTAGCTGACAGTCAGGATGCAGCCGCACAGTCAAGGGAGATCGCCTGCCTCGGACAGCCACGAACTCAAAATGAGACGAGATGACTGCCGATGCGAAAAAGACTCGGAGACGCTTCCAACGGTACCACTTGGGCCTCTTGAAATGTCGAGATGAAGTCGCAGTTATCTCTGCAAGCTGCTGGTACTCTACTACCTCCGAACTGAGAACTACCAATTGAAGCTGATGGGGGGGAAATAGGGTTTAGGGAGGATGTGGTCCCTTAGAAAAATTATGGTGGGAATTATGAGATTGAGGATTATAAGATGTGCTTGGTTGTTCATCCTCATGATTGTATTCTGGATTAGACATGTTAATTTGATTGTTCAAGTGAAACATCATGTAAGCAAACAATGGTTCAGTCAAAGTAATGTTGCAAAGATATCAAACAACGTGAGATGTTTATGCTTGATTTTTTTTATTTCTTCCTTGATGTGAATTAAGTGAGTTTCGACAATGTTTATGTAGTCCACTCAAGGTAGGAACCTAGTTTCAATGTGATTTACTTCGGTGCCAACTAGGTTGATTCTCACCATGTATAGGCCAACTAAACCCAGGGAACTTCACAGGTATAACCAGCCTGACGTCCGTGAGGGAATTCATGGGTGCGAGAACTTATGGAGGCCTTTGTTAAAGAATTTTTAGTCCGATGAGATAGAATGCTCAATGGAGCATCCTTCCTTTACCAAGAGAGGGTAGGAGATCCTAAGAGTGTAGAGAGAGGAGGTCTCCCAAGCCAAAATGCGTGCAAAATCTAAACTAAATCAAGAAGATGGTAAGAAGAACATGGCAAATGAATGCATAATAACATACAAGAAGTGTACAATATGCAACCAGAGAAGCTGACAGGCAGAAACCTGATGAATGATGTGACAAAAGAGCTCCCGGGTATGGACTTACCTGAACGTGGTGCACACAGGGAGCACGATGTGATCGCGGTCAAGATATTGACTGCGTCCTGAACAACTCAGAGTGATGGCAAAATAACACAGGACGGGCACGACAAAGCAATGCAATGACGACAAATGAGGAACTATATAACGCGATCTGAAGAATAGCCACGATAAAGACAGAGAGGAGAAAACTGATAAAACTAAAAGAAAATCATACACACACATGGAACAAATCAATATGCAGGTAGGAAGAATAACGGACGTGATGGGTACAAAGTGTCCCACCGTGATCGCCAAAAGATGTAGATGGGAAAATCGACCACCCCAAAAGAAATAATGATGATAAGTGAATGATGAAAGGGGGTGGATCACATGTAATATAAGATAGATAAATAAATAAAATCTATGATCGCCACCGAAGCCTATAACATGCCAAATAGCGTAAGCAACTAAGAAAGTGGAATGCTACTTACCTCGAAAATTGAAAGAAGGCCAAAGGAGGGGCCTGACTATTAACACGGTTCTTCGTACGGGCACGTTCTTCAGGAACGCAGTAAAAGTGAAAGGCGTGTTATCAGAGAAATAGCGGGGTGTGTAGATCCATTCCTTCCTTGCTCCAAGGCCAGCTAAGGTGCAAGGGCCTTACGTCTTCTTCTTCTTATGCATGTAAAACAACGAGAACCATCAAAAGAAAGCCTATTAGAACATGATTAAGTGCAGGATCTATCCTTATTTTCAATAAAAACATACAAAAGGAGGGCTAGATCACCTGGGGGTTTGGTGGTTTTTAACCCCTATGGAGGGCAAAAATAGGTTTGGTGTATGTGTGTATGCGTGTATTTGGGAAAAGGAGTTGACTTGACGAGCAGATGCGATGCAATGCAGAGATTAGAATGAATTAAAAGACATTTAAAGGGGGTGAAGAAAGAGGAAGAACAAAAAGCCCTAAAAATACTCCCTGAATCAAGAGAAGGGCGAGGGATTGAAGGTCCTCAAGGAAGCATAGCCTCATCCTCCCCTCTGTGGTTGAGTCTCCTGGGTCCCATCCCCTGCGATCTATGGCCAGGGGTCAAATTTATAGAAGAAGGTGAACCTCGAAACCCTAGGTCAGAATCCAAGAGATCTGAGTAATTGGAGGCCCAAAACTAGGCAATCCTGCCGATTAATGAGGGGGAAAGACTCCTAGAAGGATTAGGAACCTTCCATGATTGATTCGAGCTCTGAAACATACCCAAAATGGGTTCAAAAATCAGAAAGGGCGAGTTTCGGTCAGACAGGGTTTCCGCCTGAGAATGCGGTCAAAGAGAGCACTGCGATAACAAATAACGCGCCCCCACGATCATTCGCGACAGAAGCTGACTGGTCAAACCTGACTGGTCAACAAGTCAAAGGATTTCAGAACGCGCCCCATGCTTTGACCACGATTATGATTATCATGGTAATACCAAACGTCATGTTCTTGAAATATCAGAAAGATTTAACGCCAAGGTGCTTGGCACTAATTAAATGAATTTTATTTGAAAAGAAATGGCAGCTTTATGAAAAGTCGTTAGATTAAGAATCAACGTCAACCACTTTGGAATATCTTTCTAAAATTTCTTTTCAAAGTTTTCCCAATGGAGTGATTCCCAGTAGGCCATAAACCCTCGGGGAGATACCAGGGACCTATGAAGCCATCACATGGCCCCTGGACCTCTTTCTCACCAACCTGAGGAACAACCAAATTTGATGCCCCACTTCGTTAGGTTCGTGGAATAAAATATATATCTGGAGTCTTGTGCTCTTCCCCTAAACTTCCTCTCCGTGGTTTCTATCCGAAGTTTCACAGTGAAGTAATCCCCAGTAAGTAGCAAACCCTCAGAGAGACACCAGGGACCTGTGAAGTCATCACATGGCCCCTGGATCTCTTGTTCACCGATATAAGCTATAATGAGGCTCTCAGTCCCTTTCTGTGGCTTGACATGTTCTATTCACTGAACCAGTGAGATTTATAACCCTTGCAACCCAGCAACTCTACCTGTTTGCATACCTTTTGACCTCCATATCCTGCCTCCAGGAGCAATCAGGCCACTCCCCTAGCTTAAAAACCCCTGAATCCCCATTCTTTGGCCTTCCAATGCATGAAGAGCCCTCGATACAGCGGCCAGGAACTGTAGCTATAGCGCCAGCCACCGGCTATCTCTCATGCCGCACTGTAGCCACAGTGCCTTAGCCACCGAAGTTCTCTCACATCTCACTCCCACCCAGCTGCCGGTTGGCACCCCTCTAGCCGCCAAATCGGGCGCTAGCCACCACCTCAAGTCCCTTGGTCGCCATATTGAGACCCTCCTCTCCTTAGCCTCCGTATCAAGATAGCAACATTGCCGCCGAATCAAAAAATTCAACCTTTTAATCCTGGCCGCCATGTGCCCCTCTCTCAATGTAGCTGGCCGTCGTATGGCCCTTCTATTGGTTCATGTTCTATACCTGATCTCCTGATATCCTGAGTCAAAGTCGAGTATGGTACTTAGAGCCACATCAACGGGGTTCTCACTCCTACAGTATGAACATTTCTCTGAGTCACCTTGTCAGGTTAGAGAGATTCACCGCTTGCTAGGCCAGGGTGTGTTCTTCTTCGACCTTGCATGAGGGAAAAGGAATAAACTGCCTCAATGATTAGATGATGTCCCACAGTTGGGTCTTAGGCTTCTGTATGTCTACCTCTCATGGACTCCATCTCGGCACTTCGTGGACGGATATCCTATGTGTTCCTCGGCATGCTCCTCAGCCAAGGGGAAATGCTACTAGAATTCATTATAGAGGCCAATATATCATACTGTGATTTTTCGAATTACCGCTTTGGGTCACGAAGGTCTACCGACTCCTATGGCATGTTCTTCGATGACTTCATTAGGGAAATAATTAATAAATTTCTCTTACAGGTGATATTATCTCATTGTTCTCGCCCTTGTGGCCCCTGAGCTCCGGTATGCTCATGGGTTATGGATCCCATCTCGGTTCTCCATGGAGGGGTATCCTATATGACTCTTGGCATGTCCCTAGATATGGGGAGATACTGTCGGAATCGAAAGGGGGTAATGTCATGTCGTACCTTCCCCTGTATTACTCTCATCCCATCAAACCATGGAGCTTCATATGATGTCACAACATGAGCTCCAGTGACATTGATGGAGACATGGGACTCCAATCGCCCTTATGATGAATAGTGCCCAAACCTCATACCTCCCATAAGCTGCAGTCATGCTCGCCCCCTCAGGAGCTCTTAAGCATACCCTGCAGCACTAACGAGCCAAGAATAATTTACAGAACTCGTCTGGGCTATCATCTTTGATATGTCCGTCTGATCTGGGACCCATCTCGGCACTCTGTGAATGGGTCTCCTATGCTTCTCCCCCAAAATAATCTGGGACAGGGGGAGATGTTGCAAAATTCCACTAAAAATTTGTGATTTAACTCCGCATTATGTTACTCGGGTTTTCCACTCGATTTTCACCCCCTTATTGTAGTAGCGACCTCACAGCTACTCACGCCGAATTATGAGAGCCACGTACCCAATTTAAGGGAATAAATTGTTGATAGGTGACGTTCCCGGCATATATGGTCCCAGCAAAACATGAGTCTGCCAAACGCGGCCATGCCAGATTCACATTCGTGGATCCGTATGTGTGCACTAGAATGCTATGAGCGGTCTCAAAATAAGAAGGTAGCCACTGACCTACAACCCTGTGAGTGATATGGACTGCTCAGAGGGCTAGCCCTTGGGTTCCCCACTCATCATAGGGTACGAGAGTGCCGTCTGGGCATGATCGTCTTTCCGGAGTTCATATCGACATCTCGTGGACGCACCTCCTGTATCCTCCTTGATAATGTCACTGTTGAACCTTTCAAAGCATGGGAGGTGGCGCAGATAGATGGCCCCAGTAGCTTATTTTACACAGCTGAAGAGCATCTTATTCAGGAAGACATTGATTGTCATCTGCCCGAAGGCATAGAGAACCCGTCAGTTCCTGTCCAGGGTCTGGTGTTCACAACAAATCGGATGGCCAAGATGTTCCAGAAGCAGCACATCCCTTTTGGACAATCACGCAAAGAAAAGGAAGCATTCCAGAAGATGTGGTATCCCATAAGTTTGGACAAAGAACTGAGACGTGTCTCTCAGCATCCAGGGTTAGGCTTCATCCTTGAAGAATACTATTATAGTGCGTGCTATGAAGTGGACACCATCTCAACTTTCTACCCAATTGAAGATAGCTCACCGGGGGAAACTTTCGATGAATACCCAGCAGAAGCTGAACACATGGAACTGACTCGACCAAGAGACTCAGATGCAGAGGTCATGACTCCTTGCCGATGCTGGGAGCAAGTCTACCCTGAAGAAGTGGCCCTTCAAGCCAGATTTGACACGGCCAGCAGTAGCGAAGCCGAAGATGTTGAAGAAACAGGGACGTCTCCCTCCAGTGGACCCCCTCTAATGATGGTCTCAACACCTCTCATACCAATCATGGAGGCTTTTGCCGAAACCGGTCAAGAGATGTGTGCTACTAAAAGGGAAGAGGCCACCTCCACTGAGGATATGCCGGTTGAAGGGGGTGAGGTCTTCTCACCCTCCACTGTAAAGTTGCAATGCTATTCCAGCCCAACAATAGGCAACCGCCAGCCTTCCATGGCTACAAGCCTGTCTGCGGGGGATGAAGCTATCAACTCACCCCTTGAAGCTGCGACGGTAGTGGACTTGCTAATAGAACGATCCACACAACCACTATTGGCCGGGGTAGAGGTCTTTGCTGAAGCCCAAATAAAATCAAATGAAGAGATCGAGGTCTTTGACATTGAAGATGATATTTCAGACTTTGTCGACCTTCAGTCGGCACCCCTGGAGATAGAAGATGGAGGCCAAGCTATAGTCGACGAGCTGATAGAAGTCAACCTGGGAGATGAGCACGACCCTAGGCCGACCTTCCTCAGTGCCCAGTTGTCTGCTAAAGAACAGAAGTTGTATATCCAGCTGCTACAAGAATATCAGGACTGCTTCACCTGGACTGATAAGGAAATGCCAGGACTAAGCCCCGTAGTCTCTCAATATGAGCTAGCAATAAGCCCCGAAGCCGAGCCAGTGAAGCAGTCGTCACGACGCATGAGGCTAGAGCTCATCACTCAGATATGCAAAGAAGTGGACAAGCTCATTGATGCGGGTTTTGTCGAAGAAAATTAATATACCACGTGGTTGGCTAATATTGTGCCTGTAAAGAAGAAGAATGGACAGATCCGGATATGTGTTTACTTCCGAGATCTAAATAAAGCTTGTCCTAAAGATGACTTCCCGGTGCCAATAATGGAGGTCATGATTGATGCTACAACTGGCCACGAAGCCCTGTCATTTATGGATTGGTCATCTGGCTACAACCAAATATGGATCGCGGAGCATGATCATATCCATACTGCCTTCTGAACTCCCAAAGGCATTTATCACTACAAAAGGATGCCATTCGGACTAAAGAATGCCAGCGCAACTTATCAGCGGGCGATGGCCAGAATATTTGATGAGCTGCTCTACCACAAGGTCGAGTGCTACATAGACGACCTAGTAGTCAAGACCAGAAAGAAAGAAGATCATCTGCAGGACCTCCGAGTTGTATTTCAGAGGCTAAGGTAGTATGAACTGAAGATGAAGCCTATGTAGTGCACGTTAGGAGTGTCGAGCGAAAAATTCTTGAGATTCATTGTCAGATATCGGTGAATTGAAATAGACCCCGCAAAGATCAAGATAATTCAGGAGTTACCCCCACCAAGGAACCTCTCCGAGCTGAGATCTCTACAAGGTCGCCTGGCGTACATCTGGCGATTTATATCTAATTTGTCAGGGTGATGCTAGCCCTTTCACAAGCTAATGATGAAAGATGTTCCCTTTTACTGGGATGAAGAATGCCAGATACCCTTCGACAAGTTGAAGAACTATCTGAAGACTCCTCCAGTGCTGGGCGCACTGGTGAAAGTACCACCGCTAATCCTATACATAGTAGCCACATACAACTCCCTGAGGGCAATGCTAGCCCAAAATAATGAAGAAGGGAAAGAACAGGCCCTCTACTATCTTAGTCAAAGATTAGTCAGAACTGAGGAGTACACCTACATTAAGAAGATCTGCCTGGCGCTAGTCTTCGCAGTCAAGAAGCTCTAACACTACATGTTGTCGCATGAAATTAGGCTGATCTCCAAGGCAGATCCGCTTAAATATATCATGTCCCAACCAACACTCAAGGGCCGCTTAGGCAAATGGGCGGTGATCCTTATGAAGTTTGATATCTCCTATGTGCCACAAAAGGTTGTTAAAGGTCAAGTCATCGTAGACTTCTTTGCTGAGCACCCGATACCAGAGGATTGTCCACTGGAATAAGAGCTCCCTGAAGATGAAACCCTGGAAGTCAGTCAAGTGCAGCCCTCTTTGTGGCAGTTGTATTTTGATGGCGCATCCAGAATTGATACCCCAGCTACTGGATCAGCCAGAGTTAGAGCGGCAGAAGGCATAGTCCTGAAATCTCCAGAAGGAGAAGTCATCTATACGTCTTGTTCAATAAACAAGCCTTGCACCAATAATGAAGCAGAGTATGAAGCCCTGATAATCGGGTTACAGATTGCTCTGTCCATGGGAATTCAGATGCTGGAAGCATTTGGGGATTCCATGCTAGTCATAAAATAGCTGGAAGGAGAATTCGATGTGCGGAAGCAAGAGCTCCTCCCTTACCACCGGCTGGCACTTTGCTTGATGGCAAGGTTCTACTTCATTAAAGTCAAGCATATCAATCGGGGACAGAATGCTCAGGTGGATGCTCTCGCAAAGCTGGCTAGCTCTTTGGAGATCCCGTCAGACACGAGCCTGAATGTAACGATAATTAACCGACGACAGGCCCCCAGTGTGATAGAGATCCTGGCTGATGAAGGAGAAAATGAGGTGGCAACTGCAAAAGAAATCCAACAGTCAGATTGGCGGGAGCATCTCCTGTCTTGGTTTCAACACCAATAGCTCCCGAAAGAAAAAGAACAAAGAATGAAACTCCTAAGGGTCAAAGACTGTAACGAGATGAGGAACAGAACCTTGTTCCGAATAATGGCGGATGCCCAGAAGAGAGTCTTGATCCATTGCTTATCTTCAGCAGAAGCTTGGCAAGTAATGCAGGAAGTCCATGCCGAGTTAACCAGAGCGCACCAGGCTGGTCTGAAAATGAAGATTGAGATAAAGAAATTGGGCTATTACTAGCCCTCTATGTTTGACGATTGTTGCAAGTTTGCTAAATCTTGCCAAAAATGTCAAGAACACACCACTGTGTCAAGAAGACCGCCAGTGCCGTTGCATCCCACTATACCTAGTTGCCCGTTCGCTCAATGCGGCACATATGTGGTGGGGCCTCTGCCCGCATCATCATCAGGATGCAAATAAATCTTAGCAGCCATAGATTACTTCTCCAGATGGGCAGAAGCAGTAGTGCAAAGAGAAGTCACGGGGGAATTGGTCACCAGATTATTCCAACAAAATATAATATTTCAGTTTGGGATCCCTAGCCGAATCTTCTCCGACAATGGTAGTCACTTCAAGAACCAGAAGGTTTACCGACTGGCTGACAAATACAAGATTGACTGGAGAACGTCATCTCCCTACTACCCTCAAGCCAATGGACTTGCAGAAGCCTTCAATAAAACGCTATGCACCCTGCTGGCGAAGACTGTTAAGTCCCATAAAAGAGATTGGGAGGAAAGGATGTACGAAGCACTCTAGGCTTATCGTACAGTCTATAAAACCCCAATTGGCTGCTCACCTTACTCCCTCGTATATGGGTCTGAGGCTGTGGTGCCAATTGAATTGGAGGTCCCCTCGCTACTAGTCGCCATTCAGCATGGGTTGGTTAGTAGCAAGTAGACTAATTTGAAAAGAAGACTAGAAGAGCTTGTCGAGCTCGAAGGAAAGTGCCTCCAAGCGCAGCAGAATATCCAATTATACCAAGCTCGCATGACCTGTGCTTTCGACAAGCTAGTCAAAGGGCGAGAATTCAAGAAGGGTGACCTCGTTATCGTCAAAAGAAGAGAAGTAATGGCGACTAACCCCAAAGGGAAGCTGGTCAAAAATTGGGTAGGCCCGTATGTCATGCATCGGGTCTATAAAGGAGGTGCTTATGTTCTGGTCGACCATAAGGGTGCAGTCCAGTTCTCTCCTCTCAATGGAAAGTACTTGAAGTTATATCGAGTGGCTGAACTGGCACTTGAAGAATGAACGAGACTGAAGGCACCACATGGCAAGCCGTAAGTCCCACCATGATGAAGTGCCCCCGGTGGACCCTACGTCCGAATCGGCAGAAATCCTTCCTTTGCGTTAGCATTACCTTCTTGCTAACGAATAAACCCCTCTTTGGCGAAAGACTTCGTGTCCTAGCCAATCCTTTTCGCAATATTTTCGTTACGAACCCTACGTCCGAATCGGCGAAAATTCTCCCTTTGCGCTGGCATTATCCCCTTGCCAATGAATAAACCCTTTCTAGGCGAGAGACTTTGTGTCCCAACCGACTTTCTTACAATATTGCCATTACGGACCCTACGTCCGAATCGACGGAAACTCTTCCTTTGCGTTGGCATTATCCCTTTGTCAATGAATAAACCCCTTTTATCGATGCAAGGCCCCGTGCCCCAACCAGTAGTCATCTGCTGTCACCAAGGGTCGAACATTGCATCTTGACCTATCATCATTCTTTTGTTAAATGTTCAAATAATAATAATAATGAAAAGAAAAATGGGGCTTAAAATAGATGTGGCCTGCCAGACTTGTTCCTATACCAGAGCAAGGGTAAAAATGGCTATAACCCGGCTGCGGTGACTCACCACGCTCACATGATTGATATGAATAAGATAGTCAAGCACTTCACAATCACACAGTGCGAGACAGATTTTTTAGGTGGTTTGGGATCACGACGGGCTCCCTACGTCCACCCCTCACCACATGGAGTTCCCACTCCAAATACATGGAGACGTCGTCTCCTACACGATCCAACAGCGGATCACTAACCACACGGACACTGCAACACACGCAGCTCCGTTCACTCACAACAGTACGTAGATAGTTCACCACCGAGAGATATTCGGAGTTCAGAAAACAAAAAGGATATTCAATACATGCTTAAACTCAGAACAAATTGAGGAAGATAAACTAAGGAAGGATGGAGAAATGTATCCTTGGTATGTGAACGGCCTTGAGATGATCCTCTTTGAAGCTTTCAAGGTGAGGGAGGGTGGAACTTCAGCAGGTCTGAACCCACATGAACTGGTCGCTGCAGATTCAACTTCTTTGACTTGGGAGACCTTAATGGAACGGATGTAGCTTGAAGATCCTCACTTCAAAGCGTCCCTACAAGAGAGGAAACATGTTAAGCTCTCAAGAAAACCCTCATTCTCTCCCACCTATGGCTAGGCCTTCTGCCTTCCTTGTGTTTAGATCTAAAATTCACTGCATATTTATAGTAGCACAATAAGATGTTCAAAAGACCATAAACCCCATGCAAAACCCTAGGAAAAACCTTCTCGGATGTGTATCTTTAACCTAAGGGCAAAGGGGTAAAATATCATCCCAAAAGGTGGCCACACGGATGGGTTCTGGAGGCCAAAGGAGAACACGTGCGGACCTGCGAAGTGACTGGGTCGACCTAGTTGTGGAACTGGGACGTCCCAATTGTGGGATAGTTTCTATCTGCAGAAACTGTCTTTACAGGGGTCGACCCAGTTGGGCACTAGGTCGTCCCACTTGCAGCAGCAGGGCTTCTATTTGGGCTATTTTCTGCCCAGGGGTCGACCCATTCATGAGGGGGGTCAACCCATTTTGTTCTAGCACAATGAAAAACCAATTCTATGAGACCCTAATGATGTAAACATGCAACCCATTAATATCAAACAACCAATCATGGGTTTCTATGCTTAAAAACAATTTAAATCAATTGGTTTGCATAAGAATTAAAGACCATGAAAAGAAACCATTAAGATAATGCATAAAGGCACAAGTCAAGCCCGATTTTCATTAATCCAACATTCAAAAGCAATATTCCTCAATCCAAAGTTTAAGAGCAATATGCCATGCACTCAATGTGTGAGAACCATGTGAAAGCCACTCAAACTACCTTCACTCATTCATGTTGCAAGCTTTGTATGGATAAGCCTAGCCACTATACTAGCTCAAAGGCCCCATTAGGAAAATACTTGAAACACAATCAAAGCTTTAAAACTCCCATAAAAAATTCATGAATCACATGTAGAGTCGATGCATAACTAGGGAGGGGTCGACTCCATTGATGAATGCTACATAACAACCACTAGGGTGAGGTCGATGCAATAACTTATCCAGAAATCACCCAATGAAAGATTTGAGAAGTTTAAGCCTTACCAATCCTTTTTGATGAATATAAATAGGTTTTACCACCTGTTTTGAGTCCTTAACATCAACATGACTTGTTCATCCATTCATTTGAGTTCCAAGTTGTCCATTAAGGATTTTAGTCCTGCAAAGCAAGATGATCAAACTATAAGCTTCTTAATCATCAATGAACATTTTCCACAACACATGCACACACGATTTGTCAACCTTAAAACTAAATCACCAAAATCAACTCGGGGATCTAACAATCTCCCTCTTTTTGATGATGACAAAACAAGCGATGTGTGCGTGAAGTTTAATTTCAAAATTTTCAAGACCGGAGCAATGAATGTACACTTAGAGGTTTGAAAGTGTATGCTATGGATGAGCTTCAGTGTGAACGAACGAAAAACTACGCATTCTCAAGTGTAGTGAGTGAATTCACATTATTCTCCCCCTTTTTGTCATCAACAAAAACCGACTGACAATGGGGTTATTTAAGCTTGTTATGTACATGTATGATCTGAAGATGTATCTATGTCTAATGAAGTATGATATGTGGAAAAGTAAGCAGGCAAGCAAGCACGCAAGTCACAAGCATGTAAAGATTTATATCTCCCCCTCAATGGGGTAAAAGGAGAGCAAGTGAACAGTATACTCAAAACCAAAGTGTGAGACATGACGCATAATTAAAAACATTGTGCTTGCATAAGCTAATAAATCATGATAAGGACAAATTCAAGATATGCATGTGCAAGCGCAGGTGTTTCTTTACACTTAATGTTCTAGAATTCGTATGGCTGCATGTTTAAGAATCTCTGGAGGCGCATGCATGCACATGTGCATGTGCAAGCGCAGGTGTTTCTTTACACTTAATGTTCTAGAATTCGTATGGCTGCATGTTTAAGAATCTCTGGAGAAATGAGCTCCATTAGAATCGAGTCTGCTGGTAAACCTCTTGTGCCCCAAGCCTTGTTCAGTTCATAGCCTTACGACCCCAAATCTCATGCGAGAGGTTTGGAGGGATATCTTATCTGTCGTCTGGCTTCCGCACGAGCAATGATATGCCTTTGCCTTTATTGAGTGGTGAATAATTTGTGTTACAGCTCCATCCCCATCTTTACTTGTTTTCCTTCTCCTCCCTTCTGCAGTCATGCCCGTTAAGGCTGGCGCAGGGACTCTAGTTTATCCCCCGAGTTCTGATGTTCAGGTCCACCTAGGGGCACCCAGTTCCGCATCCTTGAGGGATTCACATGGCTGTCCATGGACTCTGTTCCTGTCCTGGTCGAATGGAAATAAAAGGTGTCTTAGGAGCTCATCCTCACACAGCTGAGGCCCACTGGCACAGCCACCTCGGAAGACCAGCTGGTGTCTGCTGGCAAGGTGTGAGGGGAGGTTCTACCCTCGATTAAGTATCTTCATAAAGCTGTCGAGACCAGGTTGCCAGATAAGTTTGCAATGCTTGGGTCAGTCTGGGTTGAAGATACAGCTTACTGGTTTTAGGTTATGCTATGCTCCAATTGAGGTGCAGTGTTGAGCAAATCCATGGTTGAGGTTGAGATTACTGTCTAATGCTAAATCTCAGATTGGGCATATATATTTCTCCAAAGACTTGCGAGAAAAATTGATGAATAACCGGATGGTTGGTCTCAAGTACGACCCATTAGTATCATATGATTACTTAACTCTGGAGAAACTCTGAGCATGTGATTTTGGTCACTTTGGCAGATTGGGAACCATCATCTTTGGTAACAAATTGATGTGACGGATAAGCTAACTGGTTGAACCAGTCAGTGCTTGTGGGCCTGTGGCATCTCGGGGCCTTCCAATTTGTTTCCCTCTCTCTTTTTCCTTTCTAGTAGGAGTCGTCTCGTCAGGGAGATCCTTTATTTACTCACATGTTATGAGCTCGTGTTGGCATGCCTAGCGTAGATGGCCTGGAAATTGTTGGCAATTTCTCTACTCACTGCGTTTGACCTGTGTCACTTCACTCTCCATGGTTGTCAGCTGTCATGCTTGTTAAACCGCCTCATGTTCCAAGTGAGTTCCCAACTGTGGACCACCCATATCTGGGAAGGTTTGAAACATTAGAACCTTCAATCCACACAAGCTTTAATGGGATGTCGTCGGTTTTCACGGGTGTCTAATAATCTCATGTCTTTCATGTTTCAGAGATAGGCGACATGGGTGGATGAACCATCTGCTTCCCCCGTCAGGGATTTTCACCTTCAAACATTGGAGCTGAGCAGCTGAGAAGTGTGGATTCACCTAGCCTCATGGCCATTTCGTTTTTGATAGTTGGGTTCTCTGTACTTCGAGGTGGGGGGAAGGCATTTATGTTTTGAGGGACATCACTGGTGTTCTATCTCTCAAGACAAAAATTTCAAGCATAGTTTCAAAATAAGTGAATGGTAATTAACTTGAGTGGGATTTTTCACGTAGGAAGAATATATGCCTGACAATGTCATATGAGATGTCACAGTGGCACATCATCCCTGTAGTTTAAGTTTTTGTGCAACACTTCTCTTTTAAGTAAATACTAAATACAACACTCGTTATTCTCCTTCCAAGGCATACACGTAAAGGAATATTTAAAGGGAGTACATGTGGCAATACTAGATTCGAAAGTTTAATATTTCTCATGTCTCGCAGGATTTGTGGATCACACCACAGCAGCCATGCTGTTTGCTAGCTCTCAGGGAGAAAAGTTCCCATTTTTTCTTAGCTAACCCAGAGTGGTGGTTGAGGAATATTTGTGGTCGGTGTGAAATTTGAAAAATCAATTGGTCCCTGTCATTCCATTAACCAAATAAACTTTTCCCACAAGAATGATATTTGCTTTCATTGAAACATCGAAAATATTTGAATCCTAAGGATATACACCTTCGTACTCTGAAAGGGTCAACAATATATCCCATAATCCATCTATATTCACTTTTGAGTGCCGCTAAAACGGTACCTGTACACGAGGATCTCTCTCTCTCTCTCTCTCTCTCTCTCTCTCTCTCTCTCTCTCTCTTCGCTGGAGAGCGTCATCGAGCAGAGCAAGGAGGGCTATTATCTCGCGCTCCGCCAGACCCAGGGCACGATCCGCACCGATCGTCCCGACTGGCAACCGTGGTTGCGATTCTTCCTGCGCGCGCTGCAGCAGCAGATGCGGCGGCTGGCCGATAAGGTCGAGCGCGAAAAGCTGCTCTTGGCCGCCATGCCAGAGCTTGCGCTGCGGATCGTCGATCACGCCCGAGACCATGGGCGCGTGACCATGGGCGACGTCGTCAAGCTGACCGGCGCCAGCCGCAACACCCTGAAGGAGCACCTGCGGATGCTCGTCGAGCACCGGCATCTCATGCAGCACGGCGTCGGTCGCGGCACCTGGTACAGCCTACCCTGAGGCGGTCCGCGGACCGACCGACCCGTGCGCCCGGCGGCGTCCCATCACGACGAAGCGGTAAGGCGGCCTCGCCTCGTCAATTTCTGTTTGGCCCAGAGGCGCGGTCGCGGAATTGAGCTGCCGCTCGCCAACTGGAACCAGACGAGCGTCCGGCAAGGCAGTGCGCCTGCGGCGCCTTTGAACTGTTCAGCCCAGTCGCCAACCCAGGCTTGCCCTTTTAGCCGTTCGAGGCGTGGTCACATGGCCCAGCTTCTCTAATTACTTAGTCTGGCCTGGCCTGCACCCTTAATCGAAGTAGGCTGCTTCGGTCTCCTAGCAACTGTAGTCTTCCAGCAACTCTCTGTTAACTTTGTCTTACAGCAATTCCAGTCTCCCAGCAACTCCCAGTTAACTCCGTCTCTCAGCAATTCCAGTCTCCCAATTGACCTACTATCTCCCAGTAACTTCAGTCCCTCGGACCCAAATTACACAACTATCCCAGTTGATACAGTTGTAGTTGTTCCAGTTGACCCAGCTCCCCCAGATAACTACTCTCCAGTTTATCTACTCGATTCATCCAGTCCATCCAGTTTATACAACTGTCCCAGTTGATACAGTTGTTTTCACCCCTGAGCCCCTAGCTTGTACAGTCAACTAGCTACTCTAGTTTATACAGCTATTTGACTGTCCCAGTCCACCCAGTCCCAGTTCATTCAACTGTCCCAGTTTATACAGTTGCCCCTACATATTACCTATTCCAATTCGCCTAACTACACATATTTCCTATCGATGGACTATTCTCATCGGATGGCCATCTCATTAAAAATCAGTCATCTTGTTGAAACCATACGTTCAATTATGGCTTAGGCTGTAATTTCTCCCGATGTTTACTTCATCCCAGCCATACCATATTGTTGACCTAAATCCGGTTTTGCTCTAGGTCAGTTATGATTCGGATGTCTTTCAACTCCCAGACTCGAGTTTTGTTCCGGATCAGTTACATCCCGGTCGTTCCTCTTACAGGTACGGTCGTGCCTGCTTCTATCTGCAAGCCTTGACAATGGTACAGTGCCGTGCCCCTACTAGAGTGGCATATATGTTGTTCTAGCACATGGCACTTTCGGGCTTGCAATCATTCGTGTATGAGCGCACACCCTGGGGTCTCCTACAAACCCATTCAACCCCAGATGTGCTGCAGAAAGGGGGTGGCACTCTCGGGATGTATTCCTACTCGGGAGACATGCAGTTCAAGCATGCTGTCCCCGAGCACGTTCATGTCGGTGTTCTAATGCCCGACCCGGAGACTTACGCGGTCAACTGAACACCAACAGTACTGTGCCCAGAGCTGACATTTCCCAGTTTATTGTCCCGCTGGGATGTTACGATAACGCACAATCAAGTTCCTTTTCGGAGCAATGACCTGGGGACCATCACTCTTGACGGACTTGTCTCGTGGCTTGCACATAATATAAGGAAGAGCTCATGTACCTCTGGAAAATGCCTTTCACGGCTTGTTATCAATGAAATGTGGATGATTATACACTTTTATTCCCACTTTCATGATGTCAATGTTATATGAGCAGCGTGCACATGGCCCCTCCTTTGTCACAGTCACTACAGCGTGTCATCTCCCTTTGCTGACGAAAGAAACAAGGTGTTCGGATTCGTTCCAATGTAAATAAACACCGATTGCTTGCGGTCGGTGTGGATCTCGTCCAGTATCCGATCCCGCATATTGCTTGATACCTTTCCACGCGTAGGTCTCTCCCTCTTTCCCTACTCTTCTCAGTCAAGGTCCTCGAGTGAAAGGGAGATTTAGAGAGAGAGTACTCCAGAAAAATCACCAACCCCCGAAACCTTTCTCGAAACAAATAATAATAAAATATGGGAAACAAAAGGGGGGGTTAAACAAAAGAAAAAGACCATGTCTAACTTTCAGTCACCAGGATGACAGAACCCTCATGTCATGCATTTTACTATACGGTATCTATGCTACTAGAACACGTCAAGGACTTTCTGGCTTGGGCAAATCTGGAGTTTGAGTTCCCCTCTAACAAAAACAATGATAACTCCCAGAGGAATCTGGGTCACACGGATAGGCCGTTAAGTTGTGAAAGTTTGGGGATGATGGTTCCGTTCGTTGGGTTGGTACGTGGATAAACGAACCCCTGCTAAGTATTGATTCATCAAATAAGTATCCTGACCCATGCTTAACAACTTAATAATATTGTCCTCGACTATTTTCTATTTTTTTAGTTTATTTTACTTTTTCCTTTAAACCCAACATGCATTCATATCATTGAAGGACATCACTCAATTACCTTGATTGTGAAAGCCACTACGCTCTAATTTCCATAAAGATGAGAGATTCCACTCCGAATTGAGAACTCAGTTTCCTTGGGGCCACTTTGGGCTGTTTCTCTGGAAAAAATCCTTGTTTGGATTTGTCTACAACTATTCTTTCTCTTTTATTCCCTTAGACCCACCTTGGCCGCAGCACTTCCACAATGGCTGGTAATCACTCCCCAATGGTGAAACCTGCAGGTTCACGACCTGGGTACTTCCACACAGAGAAGTTGGTGTCATTTGTATCTGTGCCTGAGCGCACATTATCTCCTTATTTGTTTCACATCCAAACAATGGTTGATTTTGGGGAACCCTCTTCAAGGATGCTTCATTGAAACTCCAAAGAAAATTCCAAAACATGTAATGTTGTGAGTGTGTCTCATCACACCTTGGCGTCTACTCTTCAGTCCATTCTCACTTCATTACACTCTCATTACATTCCATACTGTGTCACTCTCCTGCAAAGCAGATGTCAAGGCGGGACAGCTGTAGACACGTCGTTTGCAATGTTACGATGAGCAAATCTCATATTATATCATGATGTCCCAGCGTGGATTTCACATTAGAGTTGTTTAAAATATTCCCTAATTTTCTAAATTTATTGTGCATTTTTTTAGCATCTTTAGGAAGAAATTTTGATGCATCTAGCGGCTAGGACGCTTTCTTTAAATGCGTCGCCATCGTCGGATGCGTACAAAAAATCATTAAAAAAGAGAGAGAAAAAGAAAAGGAAAAATAAATCAATCTAACACGTCCAAATGGCTGGACGCGTTTAATGAAAGTGTCCCAGAGGAGAGATGCCTTCATGAGCCCCTCGTGCCACACGCGGGCGGTGCCAACTACGCCGCTCAGTTTGACGAATCGAATAAATCCAAAATGAGAAACGTCTGGCTGTCCAGACGTAAATTCATAAGTCAAGGTTAGGCACTAAAACCTCTCCCTTTCGGTGCTTTCGGCGATTTGTCGTGGATGTTAGTGGGCGCGTCCTTGAACCCAAACACGTTTAAAGGATGCGTCTGGATTCTGAGACGCTTAAACTAAAATAAATTAATTTTTTATTTTATGGAGGCATCTCTGTCAAGGACGTGTTAACGTAAACACATCCCTGACCTAAGACGCCTCCTTTAAAATTTTGCCTATAAATAGAGGCCCCCCTCCTTCAAAATCAGAGAGCTTCACATCTGAAAGAGGAGGGGGAGATTCTGCCAGGTCCTGTTCCAGATTCAAGGTGTCTTCAGGGGAGGTTCTGTCGATCTTTCGGGTGCCCGGTGCTAGTGAAAGGAATGTTCCTTCGTCCTCTGTGCTTCCATGCCGTCCTCCTTCTGCCGAAGTGCTGCCGAAGCTCTGCCAAAGTGCTGTAGAAGCTCTGCCGAATCCCTACCTTTGGCGCCCCCAATAAGCTTTTCTTCATCTTTGCTCTCTTCTTTTCTTAGTCGCATGCATCATCTTCTACATTCATTCTCATAGGCTCTCTCTACTCAAGATAATTACTTCATTTCATGCATCCTCGCATGTTGTCTAATCCATCATAGCATTATCCCACCCTTTGCACCAAAAGGGGTTTAAACGACACCAACTAGGTGTGTGTCTATTCATGTTTTCATCCTTATTATAAGGGATTGATACTACACAACCTTCCTTCTAATTCATTTGGTGTTTGCTTCACTTTTTGCAAGGGTAACCAAGGAGAGCCCTCTTTATCGGCCGACCGAAGGAAGAGGAAGAGAAGATCCACGCAATCTCCCGCTTCTCTTATTTCGGGGTGTTGTACCCCGGCTTATCTTGATGCTGTTTGTTTTGACGAAGATTTTTATCTCAGATATTGTTGTCATTATGATGGTTTTAATGGTCAAGCTATGTAGCTTATCTTCTAGGATCAAGTGAACTTTCAATAATTGAATGGGAAACCATAAGATCATGGCTTGCAAAAGACAGGAATACAATTAGGGTTTGATTGTAGCACTAGCCATCCATGGCCTAGCTACCGAGGCACCCAAGAACACACGAAAAACATGCTTCTAGATGAGTTTCGGTCATACATGGGCCGCAACAAGGCAAAACGGTCGATCATGGACCGCAACAGTCGATACTGGGCCATAGGGACAAAGTCTAGCGCCAAAGGATGAAAATGGTCTTCATTGGGCCACAAGAAGACAAGGATGGTCTTGGATGCATCGTTTCCAAAAGGAAGACGGTCCACGATGGGCCGTTTAGAACGGAAAGGTTCCTGGGACACAACAAAATGAAAATGGTCTCCATTGGGCTGCCCCACTACACAGACGATCTTCAGAAGCCCATTTAGTAGATAAGGACGGTCTAGTGATAACTGCAACTAATTTGGGCCCAGCAAGACTAAAGTAGTCGACTTAATGGGCTCCCAGCCCGCCTGAGATATGGTGGAACCGAACCAGGATCCAGCCCACACCTCTCAGGTTGAGTTAGAGGCTATAGGTCGACTGGAATTCTAGGAAAATCGACCAGCACAACCTGGCACTTAGCCAGTTAAATGCGGTCACAATAGAGCCGCTTCAAGGTTCAGGCGGTCACACCTGGGCCGCAACCTGATGGTAGCAGTCCCAGAAGGGCTGCAGTTAACAAGATAGTCCTAATTCTGGGCTGTAAAATCATGTGATCCAATCGAGTCAATAGGTGCAGGATTTAGGGGTACAACCCGCCCGGCGTCCTAGTAGGAATTCGAGGCTCGTGAGAACTTACGGAGATCTCATAATAGAGGTCCTAGTCTGACGGAAGGAATATTCGGTGGAGAATCCCCACTATTACAAGATTTAGGCTAATCAAGCATCGAAAAATAGTGTATAACGGTGAGCCAGCACCACCGGAGTGGCGTGATTGTCAAAGCAAACCTAGTAAATTTTCCACATTGCGATAATATAAGCGATGTAGCCATGACTTACAATTTATGCTTTATTCATTCCTTGTAGAAGAAACGAAATATGATTGTAGAGGAACAAGGTAAAAATTCTATCATGAACATAGTTAAAACAACATGTTTTGTATATTCCAATTGTTTATGTGCGTTTCCACCGTACAGATGTAGCCGAGCAAGATGAACATAATTAATAAGTATTAATTGTTTTGTTCTTAATAAAGAAATGATTCGAGGAGGTCGTAGTGGGAGTGGGAGGAGATAGGGCAGTGAGAGGGGCTCAACTCCCTCCTCTTTGGCGTCTTCTTCGGGCACATGTATATCTATTCAAATAGTTAGCTATATAAATATTTTAATTATTTACTAGCTTAAAAGATTTTTTTTACAGGTCCAAGTGTCGGCTCACGACCACCGCAGCAGACAGGTATACATGTCTATTTTGAAAATGCAATGAAATGTTGTGTGATTATATGTTTTACTTATGATATTTAATTCTTATAGGGCCCAATGCCCTCTTACCAGCCGTGTAGGGCACACCCCCACCACCACTCGCTCCAGTTATGTATATTTTAATTTCTAGCAGAATATTCTTTGATTATATTCCATTTACTTATGATATTTAATTCTTGCAAGTCCTAGTGCCCCCCCACCAACTATGCAGGGCACACCCCTACCACCTCCCGCTTCAGGTATGTATATTTTAATTTATAGCAAAATATTGTTCGATTATGTTCTATTTACTTATGACATTTAATTCTTACAGGTCCCAATGCCTTGCCACCAGTTGTGCAGGGCACACCGCCACCACCTCTTGCTACTGGTATCTCTATTTAAATTTATAGAAAAATATTGTTTAATTAAATATTATGCTTATGACATTTGTTTCTTAGAGGTCCCAATGCCCTCCCACCAGCTATGCAAGGCACACCCGCACCACCTCTCGCTATAGGAATGTCTATTTAAATTTATAGCAAAATATTCATTAATTAAATGTTATACTTATGACATTTAATTCTTATAGGTCCCAATGCCCTCCACCAGTTATGTAGGGCACACGCCCATCACCTCCCACTAAAGGTATGTCTATTTCAATTTATATCCAAATATTATTTGATTAAATGTTATGCTCATGGGATTTAATTCTTACAGGCCCTAGTGCCCCTGTCGGCTCCTCCACCTAGCCGCCACAAGATGTCAGTAGTCATCATGAGGGCGAGGGAGGCAGGGCCCATCACATGTATAAAGACATATGAGAAGATAGTGTCGAACCAATATGTCTTAATGTTGATTTAATCATTGGCTTGATTATTGTTTTGAATGATAACAACAATTCATGCAAAAATATCTCTCCAAAGATAAATGTAAACTCAATGTGCGTGCTCTTTAGGATAAGCTTTGAACATTGTCCACAATTCCATATCATAGATCTGTAACCTTGCCTAAATCCAATTAAACTCCTCTCGATCACATATGTACTTCCCCGATCATATTTGCCCAGCTAAGTTCATTATAATCCTGTTTATAGTTGTTTCAGTTTTATCTTAAGTTCTCTACCTTCGATCTGAAAAAATATTATTTTAGTGTGCGTAATGTAGTTGCTCTAAATCAGCTACACATTATTAATCCATGCTCTTGAGCTGATTTTATGCACACTCGTATGACTATGACGCTTTTCATACTTTCCTACTCAGCCTTCTTAATAAAAGATTTGGTTGATATATACATCAACTATTCTCTTAATGATCATATTTTTAGTTGGTTCTTTCTAATAGCATGCTTAAGTCCCTATCTTCATTAGTTAATTTATCTTTGACTTCACCATTGAAATCTGTACAAACATTCTCTGCCTAATAAGACACACATATTTCAATGATTAGCTGAGGTATCTGTTGACTGATTTCCATATCAGCCATATTCGTTTGTCTCTTCTGCATCTGCATCTGCTGAGCTAAAGCACTTCCCAAAGATAATCATTACTTGTCACTGGAAAGAAGCAATGCTCTGTCATGTCTGACCCAGAAGTTTATCATCTATTCAAATCTTTATAACCTCAAGATTTCTTATTTGAATAATGATTATATCTAACGGTAGATCTAATTAAGATCAACGTAATTAGATGTAGCATGTTAAGGTCATATCTTGTGCAGATAGCTTGCATGCGCCGCCTGACTACCATAACCGCACATTCTTGATGCAGTAGCGCTTCAGACTAGTGACCTCTCCCGAGATGGACTGGCTACTATAAACCATGCTCGTCAATGACGAGATGCCACTCGTATGCGAACGATTAATCCAGAGGAGAGGATCAAGTTACAAGGCACCATTAGACACAATAGCTACCTTGCACTGGGAACTTAGAAATTCAAAAGGGTTGTTGTTCAATTTCAAAGAGTGCCCAACGAATGTATTGAAGACGGCCATGTATGTCAAGGCTGATTTCAAAGGAAAATGAGATGACTCTGATCACAAGATCAAATCTTATGGAGCATCCTAGGCGTCTCAAGTTTATTGATCACATCTCTTAGAGCGTCCAAGTGTTGAAGCGACCCAGTCTAGATCATATTGGTACTCTGTAGGAAAGAGTTCAATTTGAATTAGCCCGTGCAACATCAAGATGATCCAAAGCTGGAGCTACTACGAGCTTAAAGTGTCAGCGAGTGCTGTTTATATTACCCTTGTTTATCTCGCTCCTTACTCTTTCTGCCGGTTGAACTTAATTGTCTCCACATCTGCCTATTATTAGAGGCTTTCATTGAGTGGGGGCACTCTTGAGTGATTGAAGAGTTAGGTGAGCTGAACACCTGATAAAAACTCAGCTAGTGTGATGTGTCAGACACCTTATAAAAAATTGGTGGACTAGTGAGTTGAACACCGAATCAAAACTCAGCTGATATGGTGTGCCAAATACTTGATCAAAAACTGGTGGGGCGGTGAGCTGATCACCTGATCAATGCTCGGCTAGGTACACTTATTGTAAGAAGTTAGTGAAAATCCTAGATGTGGCCTAGGCACTGGATGTAGGAACCCAAGAGGGATGTCCGAACTAATATAAAAATCTCGGTGTTCTCCATGGTGTGGTATGACTTAATTTATCTTTGCACTCTTTAGTTAATATGCCCACCTTGCGCTTAACTCCATGATTCGCTTGATCATATCACTCTTCATCATTAGCTAATCTAATTTTTGTGCTTTAATATCTTAGTTCACATTCTATTCAAGTTTTTCTTTTGCGAACATTATTTTTGAAAAGGGTAAGATTATTGTGGCACTCCTATGTTGGAATTTGGGCATAGTCTCTTGGGCAATAGTCCAGTATTGGTTAAATATGTTGGTGTTCATGTGCTTATGACCTCTGGGCCCTTGTATCTCAACACCGTGATTTTATGGATTCAACATGGTATCAGAGTATGGTCTTGGCCCAACTCCTCTTGCCACCTCCAACCAATTAATATCCATGGCTTATCTTGACCGTGAGGGGGAGTGTTGGAATTTGGACATAGTCCCGTCTTGCAGTGGCGAATGAAGAACTCGCCGAACTGCGCGATGCGGCCGAGTCGGTTGACCGGCTGTACCCGATGCATTGGGACACGACTGGCGGCGGCGCGCTAATCATGCCGGATCGAGTGCCAGAGTTTGAGGCCCGGTTTCAGCGGCTGCATGAAGCCCTGGCTGCGCTCACCGCGCAGGGAGATAGCCATGGGTGAGGTAATCAATCGATATGACGTGCAGGGCTATCCGGCTTGGATGGCCGAGGAAGCGGACGGCGGATGGGTAAAGTACACAGACCACGCCGAGGCCATGCGGGAGAAGGAGGCGGAGATTCAGCGCTACCGCCAGGCCATTTGGGATGCTCGCTCCATCCTGGGGTTCGACAACGATGGTGACCCGACTCCTGGATCTGTCACGTATCCGCACTTGGCTGACTTGCTTCGGCGCGACGCAACTGAATTCAGATCAGATTATGACGCTGCAATCCGCGAAATTGTCACGGATGAAAATAATCTTGCCGAGGCTATGCGAACGATTGCTGAGCACGATGGCGATATGCAGGCCATGGAATCGCTTGCAAGCGAGCATAAGGAAAGCGCCGAGCGCGCCGAAGCCCAGCGGGATGCGTTGATCGCGTGCGCTCGCATGGCACTAGATGAGCCCGAGGCCACGCACGACTGGATGCCCGCATTCCGGCGCGCGCTGGGGCTTGACACCGCCAATAAACCCCTTTAATCTCCACTCACACCAACCCTCCCGGAGTCTGACATGTCAACCCTCGACAACGACCTGAATCAACACATGGCCGACGAAGCAGCCGAAGACGAGCGCCAGGCGCGCATTGAAGTCCTGGCCGAGCAGTACGCCACCGACCCTGACCGCGTGGCCGAGGCCGACCAATGGTTGGAAGGATCGCTGCCGGAAGGCTGCTACACCGGCATCGAATCCATGCTGGCGGATATCGGCGCTCATGGGTTGACTGATGACCTGCTGGAAAACCTGCTGTGCCGCGCCAAGCTTGCCGCCGAAGCGCGCGCTGAGCGCATTTGGTGGCTCGCGGAGCGTGACGCATGACCCCCGCCGGCCTGGACCTGCTGCTGCTCGGCAACGCTGACTTGGAAGGCCAGGACGTGTGGACTGGCACGCCCGTACCCGAGCCGACGCCGCTCCCCATTTACCCGGAGCCTGACCATGCCCCGCACGCTGACTGAAACCCTCGCATTCGCACTGTGCGCGCTTGCAGGGCCGGTGCTGCTCGCCACTGCCATCTACCGAGACGGATGGGCGCTCGCGGCCTGGGCGCTCGCCTGCGGGCTGCTGCTATGGGATGGAGGGCGCCGCCGTGGTGCCTAACTACACCCGACCCACCTGCGACGGCCGCTTGGCCTGCCAACTGGACGCCCAAAAGCACTGGCAGTCCCATATGACCGTCGCCGGCCGGGTTGCCCCGCTGCCGGCGCTGACCGACATCAACGAGCTGGCGCGCATGGTGCGTGCGGCTAAGAACCAGGAGAGCCAAGAATGAACACCCCCAGCGATAGCGCGATTGCGCAGGCGTTTCGAGATATTGCCGAGCAAACAAAGGATGGAAGAATCCGCTTCTACGAGGCTTGTGAGATGCGCGACTATGTAGAAGAGCGGGCCCGCGAACTCGACGCCGCCCAACCGGCTGCGGCGGGGGAGTTGCCGGAGCCGTATGCGCTGGATTGGCCGGAAGAGGGACTGACCAAGGAGCCGCATGCAATAGCCATGTGGAACGCCCACATGTACGACACCGGAGCGGAGCCGTTGTTCACCGCCGACCAACTCCGCGCGGCTGTGGCTGGGGCACAAGATAAGCTAGACCGCACGCTTGACGCCATGGATCGGCTGCATGCCCGCGCCGTCAAGGCAGAGGCGGCTGTGGCTGAGCTACAAGAGACCATCGACGAAGGCAAGCGCCAATGGGACCAGGTGGCCGCGCTGATCGGCGCCGTCGGCGATGATGTTGACGACGTGCTGGCAAAGGCTGCGCCTGTGGCTGGGGAGCAGCAACTTGCTGCGACCTATCGGCTGGATGCGGTTGACAAGTTGGTGACGGAAGCACTACAATCGGCACTATCTGAACTGCTTAGCTCTCATGTACAGAACAACATGGGGCGGATGGGAGTACTGGGCGTTATTGCTATCAATCGAGCTGAGAGCTATGTGCGCGACGCCCTAGAAGCTGACGCCCCGCACATGAGGGAGGGCGAGGCGGTTGCTGTGTACCAATGGCGCAACGGGCCGCACGATGGATGGCACGATATGGAGATAGAAATTCAAAAGGGCTCCAACATCTTCAATCCCTCCCTACGACCTGTGAGTTGTTAAAATCCCTTGAAGGCTGGTCCTCGGGCTTCTGCACTCGCCTTTGGGTCTTCAGATAGTCATCTCTGGCTCCTCCAAATTTTGAGGGTCATCCCGGAATACTCCGTTTGACGATTCCCTGTTTCACCTCGCAAATCCCAGTCCAGAGGAGGTGCTGCCCAATTTTTACCAGGAATG
The DNA here is from genome assembly GCA_024336825.1 of Amorphophallus titanum. Classification (NCBI taxonomy): domain Eukaryota; kingdom Viridiplantae; phylum Streptophyta; class Magnoliopsida; order Alismatales; family Araceae; genus Amorphophallus; species Amorphophallus titanum. The sequence continues at coordinate 30,231 of JANBPO010000769.1, forward strand.
CGAACAATAAGAATAAGGAACATATACGCAAGGGCGAATGAGCGAACATAACTCTTTGAGTATAAGAACCATGTGTGCTTGAGCCCCTCGGAACTAAACATAAACTGAACTTCTGAGTTCTAGAATACTCGCACAACAAACCTCTAATAAAACACCTAAACCTTCCTATTAATTCCTTGGCAAGTGAATAAGATGCTTAAACCTTCCTGTTAATTCCTCTTAATAAGTGAACAAAACATTTAAACTCTACTATTAACCCATCCTGCAAGTGACAGAAGGAAGAACAGAATAGAACTTACCAAACTTGCCCTCCCCCCTAATCCTGCACGGCCTAATCCTGTGCCCTGGGGTACCGTGTCGGTGTAACCCCTCTCAAAACCCAGCTCCACAATCTCACCCGACACAATGGAAAAGCCTGAACCAACATTGACGGAAATCCTAAAGGCTATGGATGTATATGGTGGATCATTCGTCCAATCCTTGGCTAAAACAATGAGGGTCGCAGATGCGGAAAATCTTCATAAATTGTTAAACACTTTCTCGGAAATTATTGTAACTTATAAAAACCTTTGTAAGTTTAGAGACCAATAAAAACTAGACTATACTGGCAGCACTATGAGCAACATCAAAAGCAACTGGTTGGGTTCTAAAGTCTCCGCTCCTACGAAGTTCCGTCCCGCCTCCAATGGGAAGATCTTCACCCGTTCGGAGCGTATCACCATCATCAAGGCTGAGAAGGTTCGCAAGGCCAAGAAAGCCGCCATCACGGAAACCGCCGTTGATGGAATCAAGCGCGAGGCGGACAAGGCTGGCGTGACGTTCGAGGCTGCGTTGCGCATCTGCTGTGAACGCGGCTGGGCAGGGTTCAAGGCCGACTGGTTGACCGGGCAGCCAAACCAGCCCGCCCCCGCCCGCAAGCTCAAGGAGCTGAAATGAACGCCGTGGCCCGCATGAAGGAGGCCGCGCCGTCGATCTTGCGCATGCCGCCGCAGTCCGTTGACGCCGAACAATCCGTGCTTGGCGGGCTGATGCTCCGGCCGGACGCCATCGAAACCATCGCCGACAAGCTGTCTGAGTCGGATTTCTACCGCAAGGATCATCGCCTGATCTATCGAGCCGTGCTGGAGCTGTCGGCGCGTGGTCAGCCGTGCGATGCCGTGACGCTGATGGACTGGTTTGATGACAACGGTCTCGGCGAGCTGATCGGCGGTTCTAGCTATCTGATCGAGCTGGCTAACGGGACGGTCAGCGCGGCCAATATCGCCGCATACGCCGACATCGTGCGGGAGAAGTCCCTGCGTCGTCAGGTGATCGACGTGGCGACCTCGCTTGCCGAGTCGGCATGGGCGAACGAAGCCAATGGCGTGGAGCTGATCGACACGGGCATCGCCGACCTGATGGCGATGCAGAAAGTCGAGGCGCGCAGCGAGTTCACCTTGCGCCAGGCGATGACGATGGCGTACCAGGAGGCGCAGCGCGCGAAGGAGCTTGGCGGGCGGATTCCCGGTATCCCATCCGGCATCAAACGGCTGGACGAAGTGTTGGGCGGTTGGCATGACTCCGACCTGATCGTGATCGGCGCACGTCCTGCGATGGGCAAGACGGCGCTGCTGCTGAACTTCGCAGTTTCTGCCGACGTGCCGTGCGGCATCATTTCCGCCGAGCAGCCGGTGCAGCAGATCGGCGCGCGGATCATGTCGATCAAGTCGCACGTTCCGGCACGCCGGATGCGCAACGGTCAGTTTGAGGCCGATGACCTGCGCAAGCTTGAAGCCGGCATCGGCCAGCTTGTCGAGCGTACCTGCCTGATCTATGACCGCAGCGCGCCGACGATTGCCGACGTGGCTCGCATCGCCCGCAAGTGGCGCAAGCAGAACGCCATCCGCGTCCTGTTCGTGGATTACATCCAGCGCATCGAGTCGTTTGCCACCAACAGCAAGGCGAACAAGGCCGAGCGCGTCGGCGAGGTGGGTCGTGGACTGAAGAACCTGGCGCGTGATCTGGAGATACCCGTGATCGCTCTGGCTCAGGTTGCTGCACATCCCTTCACCGTTTGACGTGAACTTTAACTCTTACCTTAGGAGAAGCATGCTCGGTTACTAAGATCCAATGTATTTTTCATAATTTTTTTCTTTTTTTTTTCAACAATGTGCTTTGCACATATTTGATAGGTAACTGGGCCGATAGTGTTTCAAAAATGTCACTTCACTAGTAGATGGAGAGTATCAGACACTATATCAAAATAACAGAAGGCTTGTCCTACCTACTTCATTAGTGTGCAAGTGATTTTTTTTTTGTTGTTGTGAAAGTGCTAATAGACTTTAAGAGATTCTCAGTCAATTTTTCATGACTAGATCAAAAAAGATTCCATTGTCCTTCTCCTTAGTCTTCTTCATTCTAGAGTATCTTTCATGAGAGCATGAATCATAAAAGCTCAGTTGGGACTTCTTTTTTTTCTTTTTTTAACAAAATGCGGTATCAGATTGTATGAGATTTTTACAATGATGACCCTTACCCCCCAACTTAAGTAATATTGTCTTTGATGATATGAACAATATAGAAATAGAACAATGTGTACATGAATGCTTGGGAAGGAAAGGTACAATCTAGGGGGGCAGATGTGATTTTCACCAGACCTCCTCCTGGTGCTACTGCTGACTCCTACAAACACACAACAAAGGAAACAATTTATTAAAACAGTAAAGAGGAAACATTGGGCTGTCTCCCAACAAGCCATTTATTATCACAACACTCCTAAAAAAAACTTTGAGTTGTCTCCTAAGAAGCGCTAAGTTTAACGTCTTCAGCCAAACGTAATGTGGCTCAATAACTAATGGGTTGATATCATGATTAGCCACCATAAGATCTCATCCTCACTCAAATTCCAGCCCTTATTCCATTGGAGGACAAGATGAAAAGCATAAGCATGGGGGCCAGAGGTATGCCAGGGGAGGCCCTGGTTAGAGACTGGAGGAGGAACATTGTTAAGGATCATGTCTTTAATTATGAAATATTTCTCCTCATAATTAAGGTCTTTAAAAATATTATATGCATTAATGTCGACCTTTTTATTCCCCGCATACTTCTCTTCAACCTCAATTTTAAAATTTTCAAGCACAATGTTAAAGTAAGGAAGAGTAGGAGTGTGAGGAGTTCCTAAAGATTCCACATAAGGGCTAGTGTTTAGGTGACAAGGGAGATCGAGAGTGAAATAGACGTGCTCCTCAACACACAGATGATCATGAGGCTCAGGTGGAATCGACCGATCGACTAGTTGCAGGATGTCAAGGATGTATATAGAAATGCCGAGGTCAGGAATAGATGAAAGATCAACATCCTTCCCAAAATTGTGAGATGCCCGGTTAGAATAGATGTTAAGCGGGAGATCTGGCTTCCCCTTTACCCAAAAAGAATGGTCCATGCAAACACTCAATTATCTCTCCACCATTTTATCTTCTTTGTCTGTCACTTGGCACAAGGGCTTCTCAAATATACAATAAGAAATTAATGAGATTTGATTATCAACAAGCGCATCCACTTCCTTTTCCCCAACTTAAGCTCATCATACTTCTCATAGCCCTTTTCGAAGGTGGATTTGGGCATGGGCTATATGGGTGACTCTTCACTAGCTTCCTCTAAGTCTTCCTGATGTGACTCCTCCATGATTTCCTTTCTATCAGGGTTATCAATGCTTGGGAGGGGTTAACCAGAAGGAGGCGATGCCGGTGGGGGGGAGACACAGAGGGGAGAGAGGGAGGAGCAGGGAAAGGGGGTCGCCGATGCATGTGCGTGTATGTTGAAGAGGGAGAGAGAGTGCGTGGGAGAGAGAGAGAGAGAACACGTGGGAGAGAAAGGGAGAGAGAGAGATCCGACGGGGGGAGAGAAGAGAGAGGAAGAGAGAGTGTGTATGTAAGAGAGAAGAGAAGAGAGATAAGGAGAGAGAGAGCCTATGAGGGGAAGAGAGAGAGAAGAGAGATAGAGAGCCTAGGGGGGGGAAGAGAAGGGGATAGATGGGTGAGAGAGAGCCTACGGGAGGAAGAAGAGAAGAGGATAGCTGGGTGAGAGAGAGACTACAGGAGGAAGAAGAGAAGAGGATGGATAGAAAGAGGGAGAGGGGGGTGTGGTTTTGTATGGGTGAGGGGATAGGTCAAGTAAATTTATTTTTCATAAATTTTGATGTCCATACCCATGCTTCCATAATTCTTGCCCATGCCCTACACTAATCCGGAGTATGCCCTCCTTTGTCACCACTGTTCACAATGTTAAAAAAATATAAAAAATTATATTTAGGCTCCTCTAGCATAACGAGCTTTTCCAGCCGTTGACGGTAGTTCTGCAGAATCCGCCCACGCATCTCGGCACTGACGTAGGGCACATGCCAGGCCACGAAAGACGGCAGCACCGTCAAAAAAGGGCAGATACTTTACGAGGTGGACAAAAGCCGCAGCCAGGCCAGCTACGACCAGGCGGAAGCCTCCGTGCTGCAGGCCGAGGCCGATCTCGCCGCCGGCAAGATCGACGGCGTGCTGCTGTTCTCGCCGCGCACGGCACGGCTGTTCGTGACCCGCCTGGCCGAAGCCGGCCTTGCCGACAGCGCACGGCACCTGACCGCCTGGTGCCTGAGCCCGGCCGTCGCCGAGGCGCTCGACGGCGCGGGCTTCGCAGACCGGCAGATCGCCGACCGGCCGACGCAAGACGCATTGCTGACACGGATCCACGATGCGATGCTATCCTCGCCCGCCCCGAACGATTCCGGATCGCCCAAGAAGGATGACTCAGTGAGCGCAACGCCGCCCCCCTCGACCACCATCGACGCGCCCGGCCTGCCTCCCGGTTCCACGCCTCCCGCCGCCGAAGCGCCGCGCCGCGACCGCACCATGATCTATATCGGCATCGGCGTCGTCGCGCTGGCGCTGATCGGCGGCGCCACATCGCCCTTCTGGGCGGACTACCTGCCCTGGGCGCCGAAGCCGCCGCCGGAAGCCGCGCTCTCGCCGCCGGCGACACCGCCCGAGACGGCATCCGCCCCGGAATCGCCGCCTGAGGCCGCAGCGCCACCGGCGCCCCCTGCCACGGTACCGGCCGGCGCCATCCCCATGAAGGCCGCCGGACCGCAGGCGACGACCGCCCCCATGCCTGCTGCGGACGACGCGCTGAAGCGCGAGGTCGACCAGCTCGGCCAGCGCCTCGCCGCCCTCGAAGCCCATCCGGGTGCCGACCGCAGCCAGGTCCAGGGCGTCGCCTCGGACGAGCAGAAGCTCGCCGCCTCGGTCACCGCCCTCGACGACCGGCTCGGCAAGCTCGAAGCCGCAGTACAGGGCATCAATCGCCAGGCGGCGGCGGACAAGGCCCTGATCCTGCTGCTGGGCGAGCTGCGCGCCCAGCTGGCCGGCTCCGGACCCTACGATACGCAAATTTCCGCCATCACGGCCATCGCCGGCGGCGATGCCGGGCTCAAGCCCGCCATCGCCATGCTGCGAAGCCATGCCAAGACCGGCCTGCCGAGCCTCTCGCTGCTGGCAAGCCGGCTGACCTCGCTCGCGCCTGCCCTGACCATCGCGCCGGAAACGGCAGGGGCGCCCTGGTGGCGGCGCTACCTGATCGATCCCGTGCTGCACCTCGTGCGCATCAGCCGGGTGCCGGTAGACGGCAATATCCAGGCCATGCCGGCCGGGCCCGATCGCGTGCTCGCGGAGGCGCAAGCCGCTCTCGCCAAGGGCGATCTCGCCGGCGCCGTGCAGCTTGTCGGATCGCTCGACGGCCGGGCGACAGCCACTGTCCGGCCCTGGCTCGACCAGGCCCAGGCCCGGCTCGATGCCGAGGCCGCCGTGCAGCAATTGACGGCCGCGGTCACCGCCCGCCTGGCCGCCGGAGCGGCGCCTTGATCCGGCTAGCGCTGAGCTTCCTCCTCGTCGTCCTGGTCGTCGCGATCGCCGTCTTCTTCGCCGACCGGCCGGGCGAGGTGTCGATCGTCTGGCAGGGCTGGCGCATCGAGACCTCCTTCGCGGTCGCTATCGCCGCCCTGACGGTCGCGGGCGGCCTCGCGCTCGTCGTGCTCGGCTTTCTTGTGCGGGTCATCGCGACGCCCGGCGCCCTCTTCCGGCGGCGGCGGGAAAAGCGCCGCCTGCGCGGCTATCGCGAACTCACCCTCGGCCTCGTCGCCATCGCCGCCGGCAACGGCAAGGAGGCGGAGCGCCAGCGCCGACGGGCCGAAATCTCGTTCCGCAAGGGCCGGCTCGATTCCCCGCCCCTGGCGAAGCTCCTGAACGCCCAGGCGGCGCTGCTGCGCGGCGACGCAGCGACCGCCAAGGCGGAATTCGGCACCATGCTGGAGGATCCGGAGACCGCCTTCCTCGGGCTGCGCGGCCTCATCGTCCAGGCGCTGAAGGCGGGCGACGACGCGACCGCCCTCGACCTCACCGAAAAGGCCCGGCGCCTGCAGCCGAAATCGGCCTGGGTGCTGCAAAGCCAGCTGGCGCTCGAAGCGCGGTCCGGCGAATGGCGGCGCGGCGCCGAGACCCTGCGCCAGGCGATCCGGCGCAAGGCCGTGTCGGCCGATACCGGCAAGCGCTACAAGAACAAGAAGGAGTGGTGCCAAGACCAGACTCAGACGAATAAAGAGAAAAGGAAGAGAGGTGAGGGCTAGAACTCCCTCACTAAGGCGCAAAGGCCCTGATCACATGAAAGGTCTACAAAAGAAGTGGAAAATCAAGAAGTGGAGTGAGGGCTAAAGCCTCGGAAGCAGTGGGAGAAAGGGCAGATGCCCAGAGCAGCGGATGCGAAAGAAGTCGGGTCAAACCCGAAATCGTGTGAAATCAGGCGAAGGAATTGATAGATGGAGAGAGGTGGATCCGGAGGGTCCGGAGGTAGCGGAAGAGGATCACGATAGGAAGAAGAATCCGGAGGCTCCGGAGGGAGAAAATATCGGGGGTGATAATGCCTTGAGAAGAGACATGGAAAAAGATGATTTAAGAAGAAGAACAGAACAAAGGACGTGACATCCCGACAGAGAAGGAGGATAAATCGGAGGAAATGGAGGAGGTCTGGAGGCTTTGGAGGGATAGGATCGGAAGGAGGATGATGGAAAGGGGTGTGATGCCCTGGGAAGAAATCCAGAGGCTCCAAGGGAGGAAAACACCGAGGGACGCGATGCCCAGAGAGAAAATCTGGAGGTTCTGGAGGAGAATCACGATTGGAAGGAGAATCTGGAGATTCCAGAGGCAGAAAATACCGAGGGTCGCGATGCCCTGTGAAAAGGTATGGAAAAAGATGATGATTTAAAAGGAAGAAAAGGACAAAGGACGTGCTGTCCTGGAGAAGTAAGAGGATAAATCGGAAGAAAGATGGCAAAGAATGGGCGTGACGCCCGGAAAGGATGGTGTGGTAGAAAGAAAAGTTTGGAGGTTTCGGAGGAGGAAGATAGGAAAGGGCGTGATGCCCTAGAAGAAAGTCCGGAGGTTCCGAAAGTGGGGGATAGAAAAGGGTGCGATGCCCTGGCAAAGGGGATAGAAGATCTGAAGGTTCCAGGGAAATAGCATGCAAGGGGGCGCGATGCCCCGAGAGAATTAGGGAGAGAAAATCGGGAGGGACGCGATGCCCTAAGGAGGGTAGGTTAGAAGAGGAAGCAGGGTCCGGAGGTTCCGGGGGAATAGAATCATAAGGGGCATGATGCCCAAGGTAAATCAGTGAGAGGCCCGGAGAATCCGGACATGAAGGTGTAGAGGGGCGTGGCGCCCAAAGAGGGAGGTCTGGAGGTTCCGGAGGAAGAATGAGACACCATAAGGGGTGATGCCCCAAGGAGATAAGCGAGGAATCCGGAGAGTCCGGATGCAAGAGTTGGAAAGGGGCGCGATGCCCTGAGAGGAGATTGGAGGGGGCAGAAAGCCCAGACGATCCAGAGGATAAAGACGAATAAGATGGGAAGTGTGGAAGATCCAGAGGTTCCGGAAGACGGGGAAGATACGGGTCTGGAAACCCGGGGAAGAGGGAATGCAAATGCATGCAGATGCGATGCGATGCGATGGATGCAATAGATGCATCTAATGCAAAGAATACGAGGGATGAGATGATGAGATCCTCCTCTTCACCCGATGGATGGCCCATTTAGAGGAATCAGTGATAGGCAACAGAGTGGATGAAGTGGAATGAAAAATAGAGAGGGTAGCAGAAAGCCCCTTAATGGTAGAATAATCGTCCTGCCATAGCAATGAAAGCGTACAACGAACCGGCCCAATGGATAAGACAACAGCCCATGACGAGGCTTCAATAAATGATAACTCTCTAGGAGGGTGATGAGCCATAATGTGAGGGAGTTGAAAAGTTGAGATAGGAAGCGTCGTCACGCCCAAGGATTGTGGCGTATAAGGAGTTTTGAACAAAATGGACATTCGCCCCTTGCACGGAAGAATGGGAATTTGAAACAAGGGGTGCCTTGCTTGGCCCTTGGGCGTAGACTCATGCGGCATCAATGCTTGATATTGTCTTTTGGCGAGCAACGGCGGGGACTTGACCTCTTCAATCGTGTTCGGCATGAAAACACGAATTGGCATCTGACAAATAAACTCTTGTAGCACGGTCGTATCTGAATCCTTCTTGCTTGGCTCTTGATTATCTTCGGCACAAGCACTAGTAGAAGCGTTCCCATTTCGAGTGGTAAGAGAAGGTGAAGCGGAGGCGGAAGGCTCCATGAGTGGTGGTGGAATGAAAGTTATTGAAGAAAACACGTCAAGCTTCTCCCCTTGCTCGGGAGCAGTCGGGGTTGGCTCGAGTGTAAAAAGGGGTGGATCCTGCTCAGGATTAGCCACGGGTAACGGTGAAGGTGTAACGATAGGTAAAGTGAAGACAGTGGCCTTCAAAATATTAGCCTCTCCGTGGATTCGACCCATATTCATCAATATATTTAAAATCTTAATTTTAGTGTGAGTTCAAAAATTTTAAAATTGATAGCCATTGTGTTTAAACGACGCACATTAGGATCCATTAGGCACCTCTTTGCGAGTTAAGATGAAGAAGCTTTACTCCTTCCCCAAGGAGAAGACTCGGGTCCTATTTGAATGGGCCACTAAATACAACAAGGTTACCCTACCAGAGTCAAAGTGACCAGGTGACACCAGTAGGAAAGACGATCCTTGCTTCTGCCCATATCATCAGATGCTTGGGCATCCCATTGAAAATTACTACGTATTCAAAGGCATCATTGAAAGTCTAATCAAGAAGGGGAGCTACAAATGGGCGAATACAAGGTAGATCCTCCACACCCTTACAAAATACCTACCCTGAGGGCATTAGTCAATATGATATCCCTATACCAGCAATTGCCCGAAGAGGTGTCAGAAGCTTGCACTAAGCACACCTACAAGGCATTTATTCTAACCGTCGTAAAGGACGAAAAGGATTAGCAAATAGTGCCGATGAAGACAAGAAGGAGGTCGACACCCTACCCGACTCCAGCAATCTTGATTCATGGCGCCACGCCTTGGCCAGCTCTGCCTGTTGTAATGCACCCCTCAAATGGTCATTAGAAGACTGATCAACAATATGAAGAAGCAGACCCCATTACGAGTACATAAAGAGGACAGTCCAACTGTGAAACAGCTACAGAACATTATAAATGGGTCCAATGAGTATGAACAGCCCGAGATACAGCCCGTGCAGCTAAAGGAATATGTCTCCTGGGAGCACTTTGAGTCTCTCGAGCTAGCACAGGAAGCTGATGCTAGGGCTGAGAAGGAGGCAACTATCCAGAAAGACCCTCCACAGGGCCAAATGTCAACTATGAAGAGAAAGCAGAAGCCAAAGGATAAAATAAGGGGTAGCCTTGTCTCCTGCAATACACTTTTAGCCTTGTTAAACCTGGCCCGAAACTCCAGAGAGGAGGATGAAGAAAGATGCCCTGTGCCAATAGAAGTAATCTAGGCCGAAGCTTCTACCTCTTACCATGCCACTCGGTCTGGGAGAAAATAGGGACGCCCTCTCCCAGCTAATCACAACATCTTGTTCAGTGGTGAGCAACCTTATGGGATCCCTGAACTTGAGATAAAGGGCGTGGAAGCTCCGCCTCCGTTGGGTCTTTACCCCGAAGATACAAGCGGGCAAGAAATTCTCTTGTTTGCCAAGTTTTTACTCTCAAGAAAGGGTAAGCAATCATGCCAGTAGGCTGAGTCGAAGGCTAAGAAAGCCTTGGCCCCAGCCACAGCTGCTCCACCTCCCGCAGATGAAGATTATGGTAGTACTGTTCCTATTGCTAAACCTATCTAGATAAAAGAACCTGCTGAATAGATACACTGGGGCAAAGGACGCCTGACGAAGACAAGTCGTCATGTGAGCCGATTCCCCCGATATTGAATGACGGCTGACAAAGTAAAGCCGAAGAGGTAAGATTGGCCAATGTCAGAGCCGACATCAGAATATTAAAATAGGTAAAAAGGATCCCAGCAAGGTTTAGTGTTTGGGAGATACTTTCTTTAGATGAAGAAACTAGACAGGCTATCATCGCAACCTTACAAACCCCAGCACGCTTTAAGAGCTACTTTGTTGAGATGCGCTCAGATACAATAATCATTTTCACTAATGAAGACATGCTCCCACCCTCAGCTGGCCACAACAAACCCTTACATATGAAGGGGCACTTAAATGGGCAACCGATAAATAGAATTTTAGTTGACCCAGGGGCAGCAGTGAACATACTCCCTCACCGGGTCTACCAAAAGTATTACTTCAATGTGCACTTGACAAAGGTCAGAGATATGAGAATTGTTGGGTTTACCCAGATGTTTGAAGTCCCCATGGGCACAGTAGAGTTTGATCTTTCGCTGGGAGACTTCACTACCAAGGTGTAATTTCATGTTATCAACTTTGACACTTCGTACAAAGCACTACTGGGTTGACTGTGGCTACATCAGAACTGGGTGGTACCTTCCACACTTCACCAGTCCATCAAATATATATGGGATGGGAGAGAAGAAAGGATATTAGCTTATTTACACCCTTTCGAGGTGTTTAAATTGTTGTGCATCCCTTGAGTTTTGATGATGACATAAGTGGACAAAAGTTTGATTGATTACATATATTAAGTTGCACTTGAACATGAATCTAAGACTTAAGTTAATTTCAGGATCAACGTGGATCACCCCGCACCATTTAGAGTATCTTGGGTGGATTCCACTTCCATCCCGGTCAGACTGTAGTGTTTGGTACTGCTATAGTTCCAGGCATACCACGATGCGATCTGGTGCGATGTGCTGCCTGTGGAAGTGGGAAGTATCATCCTCGATAGGTCTTGGCTCTTTGATTGGGATGCCACCCTTCATGGCCGGTCGAACACATGCACCTTCGACCATGGTGGCCACAGGATTACTCTCCACCCTGTCCAGCCGAAGGACCCATCTATCTAAGGATCAGCTGGCCCTAGCACTACGGCATCTCCCAGCTGGGGGATGGCCATCCTACCCACCTCATCCTTGGCACGTGCCACTACCTGGGAGGTTTATGATAACTAGTCCCAGAGAGATGGGGCAAGAGGTGACTGGGGGTAGCCCTATCCTTGCTGTTGTTGTCTGAGGAGTGGAAGATGTCACCCTTAGGTCTGCGGATGAGCACCCCTCAGAGATAGCGGTGATCCTACGGGAGTTTTTAGATGTCTTCCTGGAAGACCTCCCTGGAGGCCTTCCACCTGTGCGGGATATCCAGCATGAGATCGACCTCGTCCTGGGCTCATCTCTGCCAAACCTTCCCCACTACCGGATGAGTCCCAGGGACCAAGCTGAACTTCAGAGACAGGTCGAAGAGTTGATGAGTCAGGGATCTCTTGGGACAGCAAGAGTCCATGTGTTGTTCCCGCTTTGCTTGCCCTGAAGAAAGATGGCACATGGAGGATGTGCATTGATAGCCGTGCGATCAACAAGATCACAGTGAAGTATCATTTTCCCATTCCTTGACTGGGTGACTTGCTGGACATGATGTTAGGAGCTACTATCTTTTCAAATATAGAACTTCGTAGTGGCTATCACCAGGTGCGGATCAGGCCTGGGGATGAATGGAAGGAAGCATTCAAGACCAAAGATGATCTCTATGAGTGGTTGGTTATGCCCTTCGGACTATCCAATGCCCCTAGCACCTTCATGCAGTTGATGACCTAGGTTTTATGCCCTATGAAAGGGGTCTTCTTGGTCGTCTACTTTGATGACATTCTTATCTACAGTCGTACTTGGGAGGACCACTTAGGCCACCTTAGACAGGTCTGTGTTGTATTGAGGCGAGAGAGCTTATTCGCCAACCCAAAGAAGCATACTTTCATGACCGATCAGATTACCTTCCTTGGGTTCATTGTATCTAGAGATGGAGTCTCTGCTGATCCAGAGAAGATTAGGGCCATCAGGGAGTGGCTCGAGCCCCGCACACTCCACGATGTCTGGAGTTTTCATGACTTAACGACGTTCTACCGCCGCTTCATTCGCAGCTTCAGCTCTATCACTACCCCAATCACAAATTGCACTAAGAAGGGGGCATTTGTATGGACTAAGACTGCAGCCACTACATTTTAGGACATCAAGGAGCGTATGACCCAAGCACCCATCCTTGCATTACATGATTTCACTAAGGTGTTTGAGGTCACCTGTGATGCTTCTAGAGTGGGTAGTGGGGGAGTGTCAAGCCAAGAGTCCCACCCCATCGCATTCTTTAGCGAGAAGCTGAATGATGCCAAACTGCGTTATTTCACATATGATAAAGATTTTTACGTATTCATCTAGGCATTGAGGTATTGGAGGCACTATCTTTTGCATCAGGAGTTTGTCCTCTTCTTTGATCATGAGGCCTTACGATTCCTCCATACCGAGAAGAAGCTGAATGCTTGCCATAGCCGTTGGGTGGAGTACCTTCAGGAGTACACCTTTGTGCTTAAGCACAAGACAGGGGCGGAGAACAATGTAGCCGATGCGCTGAGTCGGCGGATGATGATGTTGACCACCATGAGTGTTGAGGTGGTAAGCTTAGAGAGGCTGAAGGATGCCTTTGTTGATTGCCCAGACTTTGGTCCAATCTATGCCGTCCTTCAAGCTGGTCGCTCGCATGACTATGCGAGTTTGTGCTTCAGGAGGGTCACCTATTCTGGGGTGACAAGTTGTGCATCCCACAGACTTCTATTCGTGACTTTCTTACGTGGGAGATGCACGCGAGAGGTCTTACTGGCCACTTCGGCCAGAACAAGAACATAGAGGTAATTGAGCATCGATTCTATTGGCCTATCCTGAAGAGGGATGTTGCTCATATTGTGGCCCAGTGCCGCACTTGTACTTTGGCCAAGCAGAGGAAGTAAAATACTGGCCTCTATACTCCCCTTCCCGTCCCGGATAGTCCATGGCAGGACATTAGCATGGACTTTGTGTTAGGATAAATGAACATGAGCATAGCAAAATACAATATTTGACTGCCAAACCAGGGCCGCTATAGTTTTAGTCGGTTGAACCATGAACCACTGCATGCTATTAAACGGCCTGACCGTGAAGCCTTCGCTGCAATGCAGCTTTCTAAAACATTTTCCGCAGTCAAATCCTTAGGTACGGAATGGCGAACTTTCAATCCCGACACGGACTCTACATTCGTCTGACCAAGTCAGATCGAGTGCATGATAAAATTGTCACCTATGTGATTGGTACGCCTATGCATTATTTCCAATTAACCCTCCAAATAAATAAATAGATGTCACCAAGTTGGCACGCCCGGTGGGACCGAGTCTCCCGTCATCTCTTTGCCAAGATAAGATGCCCCCCTCGGGGCTCTCCCCAAGAATACTAAGCCTGTTTATTGTATGAAACTATAATGTCGACGGGACTTGCTACTCTTACTTTCAGCTCTGCAGTCGTTGTCAGCCATGCCGCACATGGGTACCTGGTGGTACCCACCGTTTTCGGCACATTCCCACCGACAGCTGGCTTCCCCAACTTTCTAGGGCTCGCTTTCATCGATCTACTGCAAGTGGAGTCCCCAGAGCCTAGTGGGGAGGATACCAACAAGAAGGCTGAGATCCTGGAGGCTCGACACTATGTAGGCCCACTGAGAGGCCTAGTCCAGGTCACCAGCTGTATGGTGCACCACATCACTCACGGGGCTCGTCCCATCAATAGTAAGAAGCCCAGAGGATGCCAGCAGAGGAGCTTCTAGAGGAACACTGCTACTATTGTTACCGGGAGTCTCTCCGCATCTGAGAAATCTATTCTTATTGGGGGTGTACGAGTCTTCTTAAATGGCCGTGATGCCCAAGCTATTCCAGACTGGGTAGTCCCCACTATTCCTACATACAACTCCTTCCAGACTTTATTCGAGAGGAGAGCTGAAAGAGAAGAAGAAGGCTGTCGAGGCCGGAAAGAGTTGGCCGCATGGCCAAAGAAGTTCAAGCAGGTGTAGGTCCCCAAGAAGGTCCAACCTGTCTGCCAAGAGGCACCTGTTCATCGCCGCCTCGAGCCTGCTGAGACGGGGAAGAGGAATGAGGGAGGCTTGGCCCCGTGAAGAGAAGAAACAGTTGTAGATCCTCCACGCCGCGTAAGCTTCAGGGCATTGTTGATTTATATGGGTTCCTTTCCAAGTGAATGTGATTAACAACAATGAAAATATGAACAACAATGCAATCAATCAACCTATGAACATGTGGAGCATGAACCTAGGCAATCATCATGAAATCTAAGCATGGGCATGCCATCTCTATCAGAACTAAGCGAGGGAAAAGGAAAACACACGCCGGAGCGTGGAGCAAGGAAATAAACTAAAGCACACCGTATAGGTGGAGCAAGCAAGTAAAAGCAACTAAAGAAGAGATATGAGGGGAAAGAAAGAGAGCTACTGCCCAAACTAAGGAAATGTGATCGCCACTAAGGTAGGAAACAAGCCAAAGACCTAAAAAATATCTTAGAAATAGGGGGATGCAACAACCGCCCATGGGAGAGAAGGACTGCAACTCTGTGAATATGACGGTCGAGCAATGATGCACCACAGAAACCAGACGGCCTCACGATAAGCCACTACAGACTTCTAACGCCCATTCTATGAACTGCTAGAGAATCGTAGAAAAGGAACATTTGGAAACTTTGATCTCCATGCCTTCCAGCCGGCTAGAAGGCTTGGCCCTCGTGCTAAGGACCTGTAAAACCTACAAAAGAGAGTAGAAACACAAAGAAACAACCCAGATTAGCCCTTTGAATAGTGTAGTAACTATAATGAAAGAGAACTAAAAAACATGCAAAAGGAGAGGGAAATACCAGGGAGGTTGATTTTTTAACCCCTCTGGGGCATTTTAAAAGATGGGAGGAAGTTTTAAAATGATGCAGAAGATGCCAGAACATGAGAGAGGGAGAAAAGGAGGATGCTATGATGCTATGAGGGGAAAAAGAGAACTAAAGAGAACCATTGACTGAATTAAACCCTTGGAACTAATACTCTCTGGACTTAGGAGGCAGATGGACGTGGGAAGCAGTTCTCCATGGTTGGTTCTAGCTCCAAGAAGTAGCAGCACCTCGACGCGAACTTCAGAAATCTCCTCCTTCAAGTTATGAAGCTAAGGGTTCTATTTATAGGCCCTCAAGTCCTTGGACGAGTTGGAGAGAATCCAGCTAGAAAGTAGGATGTTTCTTAGCAAACTCTCGAAGATAATACTCCCAAGAGTCCATAG
>JANBPO010000773.1:0-39521 GCA_024336825.1 Amorphophallus titanum
ATGCATTAGATTAGGTTTCACGATTATCAGTTACTAAATTTTAAACATGGGTATTTAATAAATGACTAGAAAAATAATGACTGATTGTTCAGACATTTTAAATGAAATAGCGCCCTATACAGGGGCGCCTTTCATCAAGAACTCAAAAAAAACACACAGATAATCGTCAAATCCACTCTAAAAGCCTTATATGCATGCGTATGTTCTAAGATTAATTATGTGAGGCTAGTACTTGAGAACACCTACCTTGGGTGATGATTTAATTTTTTTTTAAACCAAAGCAGAGACCAATAGTACAACCACTAGTCGAGAGCACCCACCGTCAGGGAGGGAAGGTGTTCTCACTCCCCCAGCCAGCGACTGCGGCCCATGGATTTTTATTTATTTTAAATGGAGAATACAATAACACCGGGGCATACCCCTGAGGAGAGAGAGCCCAATGGGACTACAAAAGAACTACCCCATCAAGAAAAAGGGGAGAACAAGAATCAAGGCTACAGGGAAGTAAACAATACAATCAGGAGTTGCTAAGGGATCCGAATAGCAGGGAAGCTCACCTTGTCCATACGAAGGGCACCCCTGGCCCGCCGCGGGAGATCCTCTTCTTGAGAGAAAACTATATTTACTGAAGCATCACAAGCAT
Source organism: Amorphophallus titanum (assembly GCA_024336825.1). Taxonomy (NCBI): domain Eukaryota; kingdom Viridiplantae; phylum Streptophyta; class Magnoliopsida; order Alismatales; family Araceae; genus Amorphophallus; species Amorphophallus titanum. The sequence continues at coordinate 644 of JANBPO010000773.1, forward strand.
AGGAAGCCAAGGAGTCTGCTACCTGGTTTCCCTCTCTAAAAGTATGCTGGATCGGACATCCACATGCTCTATGAAAATCTAGAATCTTGCTCCACCATGGGAGGACCATCCAGCAGGGGGCCACTCCTTTGTGGACTGCTTCAATAAGGAGGGCACTGTCAGAATATATAGCAGCCAAACTAATGCCTCCGCGGAGAGCAATCGACAGGCCATCATGCAATGCTCTAGCCTCCGCCAACATACTATTGCCAGAGCCATAGTAGAATGCAAAACCAATGATATGTACCTTCCTTTCTTTATCAGAACTCCAAGATAGTTAATGCCAGCTGCCTGGTATCTGTAGCCAGTGAGCAAGTGGATGGATTGTCTGAGAGCTAATGGAGCTTTAGTAGATATAATGAAGCTACTTTTACTAGCGTTCACTTTTTGGCCCGAACAAGACTCATATTTGCTAATAAAATGCTGAAAGGCCAATATGCTCTGCCTCCTAGCATTTAGGAAGACCAAGGTGTCATCTGCATACAATAAATGTGAGATCTGCATAGAGTGCTGGGGCCCTTTAAAACCTCCAATGACACCAGAACAGAATAGAGCAGTCAACCCTCTGCTTAAAACCTCAGAAGCTATTATAAAAAGATAGGGAGCAATGGGGTCCCCTTGCCTGATACCTCTGCTGGATTTGAAAAAACCTGACACAACTCCATTGAAGTTGACAGAAAACCAGTAGTTAGACAGAAGCATACCAATGTAGGATGTAAATCGAGTGCTAAACCCAAATTTTCTCATCACTGAAATGATAAAATTCCATTCCATTCTATCATATGCTTTGGCCATATCCAACTTAAAAATGGCATTGTATCCCCTAACCTTCCTGTCAATATCTGTCATAAGTTGCCGAGCTAAAGCAACATTGTCTAAAATGAACCTCCCCTTTACAAATGCCCCTTGTTCTTCTGAAATAATGCTGGGCAAAAGATGAGCCATACGTTCAGAAAGAATCTGGGAGATTATTTTATAAGAAAAGTTGCAAAGGCTGATAGGTCTGAACTCATTGAAAGACCTTGGGTCTTGAACCTTAGGCACCAAGGTAATAAGGGAGGACGAAATTCCTCGAGGGAGAGGGAAACCCTCAAAGAAAGCATAAACCGCATCAATAACATCCTGCCCTATGATGTCCCAGACTTCAATATAGAATTCCCCTGAGAAATCATCAGGACCAGGGGAGCTGGAGCCCTTTAAAGACCAAACAACATTCTGAACTTCCAGCCCATCCGAGATAACACAAAGAGCAGCATTCTGTTCCTCTGTTATTACTTGAGGAATACATTCCAGAATGGAATGGTCAACATGATGTTCCTCAGAAGAAAACAGATTCCTGAAATAGCTTTCAGCATGTGTGCATAGGTCATCTTGGTTGGAACACCACTCTTCAGAGTCACCAACCTTAAGCCTTCTAATGAAATTCCTTCTCCTGTTACATTGGGCTACTGCATGATAAAAAGATGTATTCCTATCCCCACTTTCAATCCAGTCTGCCCAAGATTTTTGGTTCCAAAAGATTTCTTCCCGAAGTAAAGCTAAACGAAGACCTACATTAGCAGAATTAAGGCTTTCTCTATTTGCTGGAGACGGGTCAGAATCATAATCATTCTACTTTTGTTCAACCTCTGCTTCAGCTAGTTTAATGTTCATTGACACATCCCCAAAGACTTCCTTGTTCCATCTGCGAAGATAGTCTCTGGTTGTCTTTAGCTTGATAAAAAGCCTAACAAGAGCACTTGGATGACTGATTTGGGCCTGCTGCCATGCTTCAGAAGCAAGTTGCTTGAAGGAAGTGTGAGTGCACCACATCTTCTGGAAAATAAATCGACCCGGGCTGGAAGGAGGACTATCCAAGAAGAGTAGCAAGGGGGCATGGTCCGAGGGGCCCCTGGGAAGGTGCTTAGCAACCAAATGTGGAGACCCAGAGAGACCATGACTGTTTAAGAGAACATGATCTAGACTAGCCCTTATATAGCTAGTCCTGCTCTATTGTTCATCCAAGTCATTGCTGGCCCAAGGAAGCCAGCATCAAAGAGACTAATAGAGCAGAGAAAGGCATTGAAATCAGAAATAGCAGCAAGAGCTAGGAGGCCTCCACCAACTTTCTCCGAAGGCCAAAGAACACAATTAAAGTCTCCCCCCAAGTACCAAGGGATGGTGACAGTAGAAGCAAATGAAAGAAGATCTCTAAAAAGTGACTGTCTAATGTGAATATCACATGAAGCATATATGAAGGTGTAGTATGTACAAACAGAATTATTCAGTTTCTGGCCAATAGTAATGTGCTGAGGAGAAGAGGAAATTACCTCCAAACTATAACTGCCATGCCAGAAAATCCAAATTTTAGAATCAGTAGAGTTATTGCCAGTATGCTGCTCAAGCTAGAGATATCTGCCAAGCAACGGAGCTTTATTAAAATTCAGCATTGGTTCACTGATGGCCACTAGATTGGCCTTATGAGACTGCACAAGATGCTTTAGACATCTGCGGGAGCCAGGGTTCCCCACCCCTCGAATATTCCATATTAGGACTGGGGATATCATTGGGGCTTCCAGTTGATTTCATCCATCGATCTCACATGAGATCTAGTAATGACTCCTCCTTCATGTTTTCTTCTCATCTTTTCTCTGCCCCTCTCAGGCACAGTGGTCTACATTAGCAAATTGTCAATGCAGGCTTTCTCCGCTATCTGTTTGCTGATATTCAGCAGATCCTGGACCTGATCATCATAAAGAGCCTTCACTTCAGAAGAGTCCTTAGACCCAACAGGGGCCTTGACAGCAGGCTCAAGCATAGCCTCAGGGGCTTCAAGGGCATCATCCTGACAAGCATTTGATCTCAGGCAGCTCTGAACTAATAACTGACAGCCAATGCCGGTTCCCTGCCCTTCTTCACGAGGTCCCTCATTAATACCTCTAGTAAAAGGTAATGAGGGAGGACATGCCGATATAGCCATCTGCTGAAGCACTAGGGCAGGACCCTCCCTATCCAGGTACAGTAGTTCTTAATCAAGCCCTTTCTGTTGGGCTCGGTCAACACATTCAGACTCCTGCATTTCCACCGCATGCATTAACACTTCAAATTTGTTCTCCACAGTAACATTATGTCGAACATCCAGAGGGCCAAGAGGCCAGGGCCTAAAAATCTGCTGAGAATTCTTAGTATATGGTGCTTGAGCTGCACGAGGGCGGCCCATCCTTCCTAGTTTCTTTCTACAATCCTTATCAATATGACCAAGCTTGTGACAAAAAGAACATAGAGTAGGGGCACGATGGAAGCTTACCGGCTACCAATAACCTGCACCATCAAGATCTATCCACAGTCGCTCCCTTCGTGGTGTAGAAAAATCCACCTCTATACAAACCAAGGCCTCCTATGTATCAATCAGGGCTAAGGTTCGATCATGAATTCGCAGAACAACTCCGAAATTCCCAGCAATTGAATGCAAACAATCCTTATGGTACAAGTTCGCCGGTAGGCCAGGGAAACCAATCCACACCGGGACCGTTGGCGGATCAGCTTCAAAGTTAAAGTCAGCGGTCCAACGAAAGAATCGGAATAGAAATCCTTTTATGTACAAGTTTTTCTGTAGGAGGAGCTTCAAAAAATCTGCCTCTCTATCAAACCGGAGCAGAAGATATCGGGGGTTTAGTTTGCTGATGATAAAATCTGAAGATATTGCCAGCCGCTGCACCAGGCAGCTCTTGATCTCCGGAAATGCTGGCCGACCGTATGAACACTTAGCCACAACTGCAAAAGGCAAAAGTTGCATCGACACCTGGATATCAGCTCTGGAGAAATACACTGTCGGCTCTCCCCGATCAGTGAACGCTGGTTCCTTGATCGGGATGGAAGAGCTGGGTCTCTGCTTCGACTCCATCAGTGCCTGCGCAAAGGACCGACGAGGAATAGGTTGGAAGGACGAAGAAGAAGCCTCCAGCTGCACCGAGGGGCCCCCCACCAGCACCAGGGGGACCCCCGCCATGCCAGCTACGACCGGCAAGGAGGGGGACTCACCGAGGGAACAGAAGAATAATGGCGGGAGAGATCGAACCAGAGCTTCAATATGTTTTAATCTTATCCAAATCCTGATTTTTCCTCAAAGAGTCTTTAGGCTTACTTTTGTAGCATCGTTGGTTATGAGAACCCCACGTTGGGAGTTCGACATTCTTTCCCGACTCGTTAAGGACAACCCTTAGCTGGGCCCCACACACTACACGGCGTCCTTAGCCGATTTTCTTTGGTAAACACCGTTGCTGCTTTGGCCATGTCATGGGTATACATGAAAGTCTTTTCTCTTCTTTGCTCGGCCAAAGCTGATCGAACAAGTCATCAATCCGAGGCAACGGATACCTGTTCTTAACAGTCGCCTGGTTCAACTGACGATAGTCGATGCACAACCTCAAACTACCATCCTTCTTCTTCACGAATAACACCGGCACATCCCATGGGGAAAAACTAGGACTAATGTACCCCTTGACAAGCAACTCCTGCAACTGCGCCTTTAGCTCTCTCAACTCTGCAGGCGCCATACGATAAGGGGCATTCGACATAGGTGTCGTACCCGGAACCACCTCAATCATGAAATCGATCTCTCACTGCGGCGGTAACCCTGGCAACTCCTCAGGAAAAATATCGAAAAACTCACACACGACAGGAATATTCTCCACTTCCTGACGCTGCTGGTCAACCACAACCACCGAAGTGAGAAAACCTTGACAACCCGCGTCAAGCAATCGACGAGCCCTAATAGCCAAAATAAAAAAGTGGGAAGAGGAAGACTGGATACCTTGAAAGTAGAAGGTGGACCGATGAGGATGCTGGAAGTAAACCCTCTTCAAGCTGCAATCCACCATGGCACCATGGGCCTCGAGCCAATCCATACCCAAGATCACATCAAAGTCCTAAAGCGGCAATGCATAAAGCCTAGCCGGCAAGTTCCGCCCTTTCACCCACACAGGCACCTTCTCAAAATAATACGGGGTGTGTAAGAAATCGTCGGTAGGTAACTCCACTATCAAATCACAGGACATCTCAGCCACTGGGTCCTCAACACTCTGAGCAAAATCCTCCGATATGAATGAATGGGATGCACCAGAATCGAACAAAACTCGAGTCGCACAACCCAAAATCAAAATAGTACCTTCTACCAACTGCGACGCCTCAGCCTTTGCTCTGGTCATGTGAGTCACTCTTCCTCGGGATCTCTGCCTCCCTACAGTAGCTGACCGAGTCAACTGAGGAAACTATCCCTGCTGCTGGTACTATTGTGGCTGCGATGGTGTCTACTGGGGCTGAAACTACTACTGCTACTGGAGCTCGTGCGGCTGACATGGTCTCTGAGGGTAGTCACATGCCATATGCCCCGGCTGATCACACCGAAAAAAAATCACTGGCATCAAACACTACCTGCCTGGATGAAAATCGCCGCACCAAGGACACCCACCCCAAGAACCACTCACCGAGCCCTGACGCTGGTAGGGTGCGGGCTGCTGAATGCTGCTCACTAACTACTGCCTCGACTCCTTGCGGTCCTGATGCCTCTTACCAAAATCGACGTCCCTAAACAACTTCTTGAGCTTCGAACTGAAGGATGACGATTCCGCCGCTGATGCCATAAACGGAGATGCCCCTGAACCGCCTGCTGAGAGCTGGACAGTACTCTGCTGCTGCACGATCATCGACTGACTGAGACCCGTCTGCATCTAACCTACACTGCCTTGCCCCCGAGTCCTCTGCAAATCTCCCTCTAGTGCCGCTACTGCTCTACAAGTCACTTTCAAGTTGGCCAAACCCGATGCAAGCAAGGGCTGCCTCAACTCTGATCTCAAACGCTTGACAAACTGCTCGATCTTCAACTCCTCATCTGACATGATATGAGGTGCATAACGACCCAACTCAATGAATCTGGATTGATACTGCATCACTATCATATCCTCCTGAGTCAACTCTAGGAACTGGCGCATCTTCTGTGACTTGATGAAAGACGGATAAAAGGCACGCTCGAAGGCCGCAACGAACTCTCGCCACGTGATTTGCCGAAGGGGACGAGACTGAAACGTTGCTCCCCACTCTGCCATCCACTAGGACCAAGTTGACCCCTGCAACCGGTGGCTAGCCAACACCACCTTCTCCTCCTTAGCACACTCCATGGAACTGAAAATCCTCTCCAAATCATCCAGCCAATCTCTCGCTGCCTCCAGATCTGACTGCCCATTGAAACGGGGCAGTTGGAATAGCAAGAACTCCTTCAGTACCTGAGCATGGCCACCCCGAGTCGACGAGCCCTCACCAGTTTCACCTCCCTGCTGTTGAAGAACATACTGACACATGCCCCTGAAAAACTCATCTGCTCCAGGAACTCGCACCCCTCTAGCTGCGTCGTCTGGAATTGTGGCTCTACTCTGCCCCTCCTATCCCTCACCAGACTTTCCCTGCTGGGAACGAGTCCTCCTCCTCGGTGCCATAACTCTCCTAACAGCAAGGAAATAACCATAAATCAATAAGACATACGGTGCCCTAGGCCAGTCACCGACTGTATAGGACATTCATGGACCTTCTGGACCACTGCAGTCATTTCGGATCGGGACGTCTCCCGCCTTCCTTCTTTTTGCTGAAGCGAAAGTCCGTGCCAGCCCTGAAGTCTGGGTGCCCTTTTCCTGTCCTTGAAGGTGGGGTAGCAGAAGAGCACCTGTTCGCACTTCCCAGCAGCTTCCAATTCGTCTCCCAGTTGCCAGATCGTGTTCGACGACCGCTCGCGGTTGTCGCCTCAGCTTGTCCAAGACTCCAGCAACTATGGCGGCCGTCACCTACGGTCCCATCGCCGTCGCCGCCCATGTATGGGTGGGTTACTTGGCAGTGCCGATCACTTTCGGTTGCTTTCCTCCTATCGTCGGATCACCCTACTTCTTAGGTGTGGTCCCCGTGGTGGGTCCACCGCCACCCCCAGCTCCTGTTTCCTCTGGCGCCGCCAATGCGCCACGCCAGCTGCCAGTCCCGACAACCAGGCCGAGCGTCAGGCTCGGCTCTCCCGCCATTAGTGCCCATAAGGGTCCCAGACTAGTCCCAGCCTGGGCAAGCATTAATCCCCGGGCCCAGTCTCGACCGACTTCTGACGCAAACCTTGCGTCCCAGGTTTCAGTCTCCAATCCTGTGGTTCGCTCGGGCCTCCAGCCCCATAGCCCCAGCCAAGCCGACTTCTAGTGTGGGTCTCCACCCTACGGTGTTCGACTCCCCAGCACTCTGCCCGGGCCGTCAATCTCGAGCTCCCACCAAGCCAGCTCCCCACACGGGCCTCCTAGCCCGGGGTCAGGGCTCCCCAGCACCCCGTTCGGGCCTCACGACCCAAACCGCAGAGGTGCGACTGCCTCGCCCGAGCCCCCGACCACTTGTACGAGGCGTCCTAGCATCCAGACCAGACGTACAACTCTGTGGTTTCCCACAGACGACATCTGTTACGAGTGGTCCGCATCAGGTCCAAGATCCCTCGGCTCTACCTCGAGGGCATTCCTCCCGCAATCTGACAACGTCGATCCCCAGCACGGGTCTGCCTTTGTGGGATGCGGTGACCTCGGTACGGACTGAGCGCCCTCTGTCGCACCTTCCAGCCCTGCCAACTCCCAGTTCAGGCTCAAGGCCTCGGGTCACAGGCATCCCAGTACCCACTGCAGTGACAACTTTGGGCGCAGGCACGTCTCGGTGAGCATCCGCAACACTACTGTCGGCTCGGGCAAAAGCCTATACTCGAGCCACCCAGCTGTCGGCCTTCACTACAGACATCGCATCTTGGGGGCCTACCCCAGTATTCCCGATGAATGGCCTTGTGCCACCACCACCCGCAGGCTGGGTTTTCTTGGCCTACCACCTTGGAGCGGAGTCATCTTCTGCTCCCCAGAAGAAGCACCGTTGTAGCCGTAAATGCAAGCAACCCATTGCTACCACCAGCAACTCCGGCAAGACCGTTCTTGTAGGAGACCTACGAATTTGCCTGGATGTGGGCGAACCCATTATTCCTCCATAACGGATCATCCCTACGGTCCCCATCACCAACCGCTTTAGCCTCCTGTGTCGAACGCGGGAAGACAAGGTGGAACTTAAATGGGCAGACGCTTCAGTAACGGCTCGAAAGCACCAGCACCAGTTTGGCACTCAAGCTCCCAAGTCCCGTCAGAGGAACAAGGATGAGGGAGACCAACAGTCAGACTTTAGAAGGATCTGGGTCACCCCGGGAGAAGCTCAAGCTGTCCGGAGAGCACACCTCAGCAACCCCTTTCGGGCACTAAGGTGTCACGCCGAGCAAGGTGCGACCGACCCCGCAACCGCGCCATCTGGCGGCGCCCAACCCTTCATCGCCTCTCGTACAGATAGGCAAAAACAAAGACGGGCTTGCTCCGAGCCCCACTGGCATCCAGCCCCAAGCTCTCCTCAGGCAGACGCCATGATGGAGACTCCTCCGTAGCGGACCTCAGTCTTTGATAGGCTGGGGACACCTATCCGCCCCAAGAGGTGCTCTCAGAAAAGAGGACGGTCCGGTGCCTCAATGACGCAATCAGGGTGTTCACGTGTTATACCATCGGACACCAACCTGAGATTCAGACTGATGATCTAAACCTACCTATATCTCACCTGAGGAGGCCTCGTCATCTGCCTCCGTCGTCGGCTCCAGTCGGCTATAGTGGCACTTCTGTCAGACCTCAGGCGTCCACACAAGCAGAAGAAGTTTCCGCCAAGGAGCGTGCCGCCCCTGTCAATGCGGAGCCGATCAACAATGATCCTCTCACCGGTGAAGTCCAAGAGGTGACTCTTGAGACTCTTATGAAGGAGAACCAGCACTTGAAGGCCCTCCTGCAAGATTTGAGTCCATCATCTTTCACAAAGGAGACATGGTCCCGCCGGCCCCACCAAAGGATGACTTCGGCTGGTCCAGGCGAGCCAACAGTACCCCCGAAGCCGTCCAAATTTTGGGCAACCTCTCGCCTCATATCCAAGAGATGTGCCTCAAGCAGCACATTCCCCAGTGGCAGAGCTCCGCACAGCAGAGGTATTTCCAGAACCTCTGGACACCCTCACAAGTCTGGGGGCAACCCCCATTCTCTTAAAAAGACACTAGAGGTCTCGACTATGACCAAGACCCAGACTTTTGTGTCTATCATGTAGTCCATACCATAGGACCGATGCAGCCAGCCACTGGCCCGATTGTCACCAACGCCAAGTTTGACAGCTCGGGAGATGAGGGAGAGGAGATTCTAATCCCACTCCCAGCCAGGGCTAGTACTCTAGTTTCAACACCTGATGAGACGTCCTCATCCATCCACGAGGATGTCGAGGTGGAGGAGGCTCTCGCGGCCTCCCAGCCAGTTGAGGAACCAAGCTCACCGCACTTCCCCTAGGAGGAGGGTGCCCAGGACCAAGAGCGTGAGGCATCACCGGTGTTGGCAAACAACCCTAGCCAAACCTCTGGAAGGCCAACCGATGACTATCAGTCCGACAAGGATGGCTAGGGGCAACCTCAGGCTGGGACCGGTAGCAACGACCTTCCAATCCCAGTAGCTTCAACCACCAGCTCCGAGGACCCACAGGTGTACGAAGCCACCATTGACAATGAAGGCTTCATCGACTTCCAGCCTGCACCTCCTGAGCTTGAGGATGGTGGCCAGGCAACCGTCGACGAGATCATTGAGATTAATCTGGGCAACGATGAGGCCCCTCAGCCCATATTCCTCAGTGCTCTCCTCACTAAAGTAGAGAGGCAGGACTACAATCAATTCCTACTCGAATACAAAGACTGCTTTGCCTGGACATACCAGGAGATGCCAGGGTTAGATCCCTCCGTAGCGGAGCATGATCTGGCTATATCTCCCTCAGCCATGCCAGTTAAACAACCCCAGCGGCGCATGCGTCACTAGTTGGAGCTCTAGGTCGTGACCGAAGTTGGTAGAATGGCAGAGGTCGACTTCATCGAGCCATGCATCTACCCGGTCTGGCTCACTAACATTGTTCCAGTCAAAAAGAAAAATGGTCAAGTCTATATCTGCATCAACTTCTGGGACCTCAACAAAGCCTGTCCAAAGGACAACTTCCCAGTTTCGATCACAAAGACGATGGTCGACATGACCACGACACATGAAGCCCTATCCTTCATGGACGGGTCATCGGGCTACAACCAGATCCAGATGTCCCTCCGAGACAAGGGCTACACTGCCTTCAAATCTCCCAAAGGGATTTTCAACTACAAGCACATGCCCTTCGGTTTGAAGAATGCCGGTGCTACCTACCAGAGAGCCATGACCAAAATTTTTGACGAGATGCTGCACAACATCGTCAAATGTTATGTTGACAACCTCGTCGTCAAAATCAGAAGGTGAGAAGACCACCTACGCAATCTGCGTCAATTCTTCGAACGTCTCCGACAATATGGGCTTAAGATGAACCCCATGAAATGTGCCTTCGGCGTGTCCAGCGGTAAATTTCTCAGTTTCGTTGTTCGATACCGAGGAATCGAGGTGGATCCCAGTAAGATCAAAGCGATCTGGGAGCTTCCGCCACCCAACAACCTCACTGAACTTAGGTCACTCCAGGGTAGACTGACCTACATTTGGAGATTTATCTCCAACCTCTTTGGTCCATGTGCGCCTTTTAGCAAGTTGATGAAGAAAGACGCCCCCTTCATTTGGGACCCAGAATGTTAGATAGCTTTCGAGTAGATCAAGGAGTACCTTCTCACTCCTCCAATCTTGGGAGCACCCGTCAAAGGCAAACCCCTCATACTCTACATCACCGCCATGGATGCTTCGCTAGGGGCTCTATTGGCACAAGTCAACAAGGAAGGTAAAGAGTAGCCACTATATTACCTCAGCCAGAAACTAATCAGTGCTGAGTACCACTACTCCCCCATGGAAAAGGTATGCTTGGCATTGCTGTTTGCCATCAAAAAGCTGCGGCATTACCTCCTGTCTCATCGGGTTGAGCTTATATCCAAGCACGACCCCTGAAGTTTCTTCTAAGGCAACCCGTTCTCTCAAGTCGACTGAGGAAATGGGCACTCCTGCTTATGGAGTACGACATCACCTACGTCCCAAGAAAAGTAATCAAGGGACAGGGCATGGCTGAATTCTTAGCAGCCCATCCACTGGCCAAGGGCCAGAGGAGCTAGGCTGAGGGCCAGCTAAATATGGTGGAGTCAAAGGGGGTAGGTGTTTTTGGACGTCCGGAGAGGGCTTGGGTTACAGAAGAGGGGAAGTCCCTGAGGAAAGGGTGAAGGAAGCCATCAAACACGTAGGAAAACCCAGACAAATGAAGGCGGTGGTGAAAACCTCAAGAGAGGAATCTCTGCTCATGAAGAACGAGGGCCATAACTGGCCATGTATATCCCAAAACACCAAGGGGGGGAAGATACAAGCGATAGGAAGAAAAGAAAAGAAAAGAAGAAAGATAGGAATGAAGGAGGTTGAGGTTGAGCCGGGACGACTCCTTCCCGCTCCCCCAAGAACCCCTGTTGCGTAATCTCTCTCTCTCTCTCTCTCTCCCTTACTCTCTTCCTCTCTCTCAAACGGTGACGGCAGAGCGACGGCGGGGGAGAGCAATCGGCCCTCCTTCTCTTCTTCTCTCCTTCTTTCTCTCCGGCTCCCGCTGCCTGGTGGTGGCTCTCCTTTTTTTTGTCTCTGTTCTTCTTTTTCCTCCTATATGTCTCTGTCTCTTGGTGGAGGAGGGCGCTTTATGCTCCCGTGGGTGGGAGCCTTTGACCATGACCGGTGGAGGCGAGAAGTGACCAGCTTTAATGGGGATTTGACTTTCCCGTCCTTGGTGGTAGGGGGAGTAGGTAGTGTGTCCCTCTCTCCGTTTGACACCTTAGGTGGGCCACTGCGTGCCACGAATCCATAGGGGGATGGCGTGGGATTTGTTCTGCCGGAGGTGTCGCTAGAAGACCCGTGCCGTTGAAAGGGTTGGACGTACTGCTGAAGAACCCAACGAAGGCGTGCCATCGAAGGCCCATATGGGCGTGCTGTTGAAGGGTGTTGAAGGCATGCCGACAAAGGTGCACGGGTGTATTGGTGACAAGGCATGCTGTTGAAGGCAGCATGCCGTTGAAGGCCTAGCCAGGGTGCGTCGCTGGAGGCACGAAGGCGTGCCGTTGGGAGACACAAAGAGTGTGCCACTGAAGGAGCTTGCCTCGGGAGCATGCCGGTGAAGGGGCCAAGGGCGGGTGTGCCATTGGAAGGGCCCCTGCAGGCATACCGGTTCAGACGCTCGGAGGGTGTGCCGGCGAAGAAGCACAGGGGGCGTGCCGCTGAAGGGCTTCCAGGGGTGGAAGAGCATGCCGTCGAGGAGCCCAGAAGGGCGTGCCGACGAGGGAGTGTGCCGCTGAAGGGCTCCCATGGGTGTGCCGCTAAAAGCCCAGTAGAGTGTACCAGGGAGCGACAGGATGGGTGTACCGTTGAACGGGCACGGGAGTGTTTAAGGGCGTGCCGCTGAAGGGCCTTACTAGCGTGCCGTTGAAGGGGGCACGAGGGTGTGCCGTTGATGGGGGCCGCTGGGCGTGCCAGCGAAGCCTCCCCTGGGTGTGCCGTTGAAGGGGCACAGGGGCGTACTTTTGAAGTGGACCTGGGCCCATTTAGCGCCCGATTGACGATCCACTTAATTTTCTTCAGGGGCCCACAATTTGCGGGCATCCCTGGGGTTGGTTTCTCTTCACCGCCGCGACTCCAAGAGTGGCTTCACGACAGTGTGTTGTTTGTTCGGAGAGTCCGGATGAGATGTGTTCTCCATGATCTCTTCGGTCAAAGTTGTTGTTGATGCTGAATTGGTCGGGCGATATGGGCGTGCAATTTTACACGTCCACAAGGGTGTGCTGGCGTCTGGAGCGCGGCGATGATGGCTTGCCGTGTTTCTTCATCTAAGGACAGCAACTCCCAGACGGTAAATCGGGTCGGGATCTTTTTGAGGTGCCTGACTATTCGGTCGGCAGCCCGAACCTTAAGCAGCTTCATCTCTTCGGCCTTGCTGCGCTTACCCCCACCCTGGACCTGGGGTACCGGATCAGATGGCGCCTCCTCTACCAGGTATGGTACGGCCGCTTGAGTCTGTGGAGCCTGCTGGGCTTCCCCTTTCTCTTGCATAAATTCGGCGAGGTTTGGGATGCCGTCAAATTCTTCTTCTGGCTGAGGAGGGGTTGCTGTCGGTGGAGCTAGGAGGCTGCTTGCTTCTTTGGCCAGCCGAGACCCTTGGGGGCGTGACTGCCTTTCTATTCGGGCCAACAGTGATGGGGTCATCACCACCCGATCCCGCACTCAGGGCCCGTCTCCTCGCCCCGAGTGCATCCAGTATGGTCTACTTATTTATTTTTGAGTCCTATGTAATTTTTATTTGAGTCATTTTGATGTAATTTTTCCTTTATTTGAGGAAGGCTGGAGAGCAGGGTGTGCCGGGGAAGAATTGGGTGATGGGTGTACCGGGGAAGCCTGGCTGGCGAGCGTGCCGGGGAAGGACCGGGCGAAGTGTGCCGGTCAAGGTGCAATTGGGGTGTGCCGGGCAAAGGCGAGGTCTATGCAGGGTAGGAGGTCCATGCAAGGTTTGTGCAAATAGGGTGAGGTCCATGCAGGCTGGGAACAAAGTCTGTGCAAAGGATGAAGTCCTTGCAAGTTGGAGGCGATGTCCATGCAGACCTGGATGAGGTCCATGCAGGGTAAAGTTGATGCAAGCTGGAGGCGAAGTCCGTGCAAGTTCTAGCAAAGTCCATGCAGGTTCTGGGGTTAAGGTCCATGCATGTCTGGATGAAGTCTGTGCTTGTTTGGGCAAAGTCCGTGCAAGTTTGGACGAAGTCTGTGCATGTCTGGGGGGCAAAGTCCATGCATGTCTGGGTGAAGTCCGTGCATGTCCGGGGGGCAAAGTCCATGCAACTAGGGTAAAGTCCATGCAATTGGGGTAAAGCCCATACATGTGTAGGCTAAATCCATGCAAGGTGGGACGAGGTCCGTGCAGGTTTGGACAAAGTCCAAACGAGGTGTGGACAACGTCCATGCAAGTTTATGCAGGCTAGGGGCAAGGTCCATGCACATGATGCCGGGGTCTGTGTGTATACATGCAAGGTCCATGCAAAGCTTGAATGAGGGTCTGAGCAGGTCCACGTAGAGTCTGTGCAAGTGGGGGCAGGAATGGCTAGGGTGTACCGGCAAAAGTGCAAGCGGGCTGAAGGGTGTACCAGCGAAAGGGTATACCGGTGAAGGGTTGAAAGAGTGGAAACTGCACCGTAAAGGGGGCTTAGGAGCGTACCGGTGAAGAACTAGCTAGGGAGGGTGCTGGGTTTGCCGGCGGAGGCTGCAAAGGGGTTGAAGACACACCGGTCAGGGGACTGTGTCGGTGAAAGGGTGCACCGGGCGAGGTCTAAGCTAGTTCAGGTGGGGTTTGTGCTAGTTAGGTAAAGTCTGTGCTAGTTAGGCAAAGGTCTAAGCTTGTTGGGGCTGAGGTCTATGCCAGTTCGGGGTAGCGTTTATGCTAGCTAGACAAGGCCTGTGCTAGTGCCGGGCAAAGGTCTGAGCTAGTGTGGGGTGAAGTCTGTGCTAGTCGGGGGTAGGGTCTATGCTAGCTGGACGAGGTCAGTGCTAGTTGGGACTGGGGTCGGTGTTAGTTTGCTTGGGGAAGGGCTGGGATGACTGGAGTATGTGCCGGGTGGAACTGACGAGGGGCCCACTCCTCTCTCATTCTCTTAAGGCCTTTCTTTTCTTCTCTTTCTTACTTTCATGTAATGCCTCGGGGGTCTTCTCTTCCTGTCTCTTACTTGTTTCCCCTTCTCTCTTCTCTGCAGGACGAGTGTTCAAGTTACTTAGTCATTATTCGGCCCGATTCTCTTCGTGTTGCACACAGTTCTCTTACCTCGATCAGAGCAGTTTGTCACTGTTCGTTTCATTTGTTTGTTGCTCCCTCTGGTCTTTAACTTGTTATTATCACATTTGTTTGTTACTCCCTTTTGTCTTTGTCATATTATTATTTCCAACAAAAATTTGACAGCATCTCCCCTTAACCTGAGCGTAAGGGAGATACAGGGAACACGCCCACAAGGAGTGACAGAACCTGACAACTCGAGGTGCGTGCCGAGGCAACGACACCTTTAATAAGGCTTTGGAAAACCTAGAGAAGGCAGCGAACGAGAGGCACAGGGCTAAAATGGGCTAAGGATGTACCGGCTGGAAGGGTCCTAGGTGTGCCGGGTAAAGACAGGCCAAGGGTGTGTCGGCCAAGGCAAACTGGGGGGCGTACCAGCCAAGGCACAGAAGGTGCACTGGGTAACGTAGGCCAGAAAGTGTGCCGGCCGAGGTATAGGATAACAAGTGTGCCAGCCAAGGCTGGTTGAAGGTGTGTCGACTAGGGGAGGCAAGTATGTATCGGACAAGGCATGGGCCAAGGGAGGTGTGCCGGTCAGGGTCAGCTGGGGGTATACCGGCCAAGATAGTTAAGGGGGGATGTGCCGGCCAAGACAGCTAGGAAGTGTGCCGGTGGGAACATGACTGGGGTGTGCCAGACAAGGCACGACTGGGGTGTACCGGTAAAAGCATGGCTGGGGGATACTTTGGTCAGTAGGGAGGTCTGGGGGAAGATGAGGAGTGTTTGAGGGAAGCAGCGGGCTCAAATAGCTCAAGGAAAGGGCACACCTCGTTTGAAGGAGGAAACGCTCTGGTCCGACCCACAATGATATGTGAGTCCTGGGCACTGGACTGAGCCAAACTCAGACTCAAATGACTCTAACTCACGAGATACCTAATAAGCCTCCTCTAGGGTCGTCACATGGCGGCGAAATAACTCGTACTGATAATGCGGCTACAGACCCTGATGGAAGCGAGAGATGGTCATGACGCCCTCCTTCGTGACCCTACGTTGCAAGAAGTACTCATCGAAATCAGTGATGTACTCTGCCACTGTCCTATCCCCCTGACTAAGACTCTATCACCGATCAATAAGCCATTGTCGGTAGGTGGCAAGGAGATATTTCTGCCTGAGCTTGGCCTCCATATCATCCCAAGTCTTAATTTGGGGCTGATGTCGCTGCATCAGTAGGCTCTCCACATTGATCCAATAGGTTTGTGCCTTGCCAAGCAGCTTCATCTTGGCATATTGGACTCTCCGATGGTCCGTCATCTCGAACCACTCAAAACAATGGTCCATAGCAGCCTCCCAATCAAGATAAACCTTGGGTTCCATAGACCCATCAAAGGTGGGAGGATCCGCTTGTACTGACCTAAGAACACGCTCATCCTCCTCATCCCTATTGGGCTTGTACCCACGCCGGCGTGGTCGTGCCCCTCTAACTCATTATCGGACCCTAAATCCTCATACTCCTGAACACGCTGCCCCCGGTCACCGGCCCTAGGGGGTGCGAGCTGAGGGGCAGGGCCAAGTGGGCCTTGGGCCTGCCCAGGGGCATCCTCCTACTGTGCTCTACCTAGATTGAGCCGCCCAACTAGACCTTGGATGGTTCGGTCAGAAGCCTCCATCCGATCCTCCATGGCCTTCATCCGGCCCTCCATGAGCATAGTGTGTTCTCTCAAGCTCTTATCGGACAGATCTATCCACTCCATGAGAGCTTGCATCATATCTTGGAGGGAAAAATCATGAGGGGTAGGGTTCCTAGGGTCAGCCATCGAGACAGGGCGTTGGTAGTCGGTACCACACCGAGTGGACATGCAAGACTCTAAGGGACACGGGAGGTTAAAACTCTAACTAGACACGAACCTAAAATGATGATGCAAAGGGTAGAATATGGACTCAAGTGCACCTAGGATGACCTAAGGGACTTAAATACACCCTAGACAAACCTACGGCTCTGATACCAAATTTGATGCGAGACGCTATGCAAGCCAGGACTCTATGTGAAGACGCGACTAAATGGACAACTAAGACCAGCAACTTTGCAATAGATCGAATGGCATAGACTCGACACTTAACGTTCCCAAGAAGAAAATTACGCCAATCAACAAGAAACTATAGCTCACAGGTATCCCAAGAGAGGGTAGCGCGTCGATCCGCACGGTTGAGAAATCGGCAGGGTCTAGGGTAGTCGACTCCACACTCGTAACTCGGATAAATCACGGGACGGTCTCACTTTCTCATCACAGCAGTGATATAAGTAAATATGGGATCTAGGCACCTATGATCTCACAAGCAACGGCATCATGAAACTATACTAAATGAGCAAGCTAAACCAAGGAGGAGCAGACACATACCTCCACGCTCAAGGCGTGGGGACGAAGCCCGGCTAAGTCACACGACCACCCGGTACAGAAGCTAAAATAAAGGTACAACCTGAACAAAGCCCACTCCTCACAGGGAGGTAAAAAGCTACACAGTGATATCCAGGGGTCATGCGAAGTGAGGTGACGGGTGCCGGGTTGGTGAAGCTCATCGTCCACGTATGGCCGCAACTGAGGCAAACTGTGCCCACGAATCGATCTGAGTCTAGCAGCGAGGAAGGCAAGCCTCGGCACCTAAGAAGGAGAAATGGTCCTGGGTGGCAAGCAGCAATGGACGAAGGTCACTTGGGAAGGCGTCGGACACTGTCAGCGTGGGAGGGAAGCTCCGTTGTGACCTCGAACAGGCGGGCAGACTGCTGTCCAAACTACATGATGCTGGGATGCAGTAGGTAGATGATCCCGGTATGCCACCTTCGGCACATCTGCTGGTCATGAAACTTAGTGTGGACACTACAGGGGATGTCCCAGGGACGCGGGTCGAGTGGCGACTTCAACGGAGCACTGTGGTAGTCTTGGCGAATTTTGAGGCCGACCCTACACAATCTGGACAGTCTGCTGGCAGCTGGACAGGGGACCAAAGATGGGGTTGGAACCGGGGCTTCCTAGAGGTGAATGGGATAGGGTTTTCACTGGTGGATAGATGATAGATGTGGGATGACTGGGTAGCAGAGGCAGGTGGTGTGCAGTGGAGGTTTCAGGTACGGACCAGGACTAGTCCGTTATGTGGAGCATAACGCCCCTGTCCTGGTGCATTATGGTCTGGTGGTTTTCGAGGACTGCCATGTCAGTTCCCTTGACGACCGTGTCTACCTCGAAGATCATGTCAGTTTGTTGGCATAATGGATTCCTCCCCGTGCGTTATGGTTAATATAACACTCAGGTGCAGATCCGTTATGGTCTGTTGACTGATGTTTTGACTGGGTATGGTTTTTTTTTTATAACTCGCCTCACCCTGTGCATTTTATGGCTATGATGGATGGGTTCTGGTTCGTTATATGCCCTCAATCTGTAGTTAACGTATTTTTGTGTCTGTTGGGTATAACGCACCTACCCTTATGCGTTATACTAGTATAACGCATCTAATGTGGTCTGTTATACTTCGTTTCACTAGTACGTTGGTTTGTCAGCCATAACGCACACTCTCTGGTGCGTTATATCATCTATGTGTGATTTCAGGTCTAGTTGGCATAGCGCCCCTCCTGTGGACCATTATGTGGGTATAGCGCCCCTATGCTGGTGCGTTATAGTCCTATTTGCCGTGACGACCGTTTGGTTGACTTGGTGTTGTGTGTCCGTCTGTCTTAGGTCCTTATCTAGGGTGGTGTCTGTCTGTCGGTGGTTGTCTGGATCGGTCAGTTTTGGTGACTGGCTGTGGTCTTTTCCTAGACTACGATAGTACCCTAATGACTCAAATCTAGAAGCTACCATTGTCCTTATTTCTGGTTGCGTAGCAGTTGTCTCTTGACTATTGGATTTCCCCTAGTAATTGATTGACAAGTTACTCTGCCCAGAATGTGGTCGTTGTCTGCTGCTCTTGCTCTTGCTGGTTCTGCTTGTTTGTATTGCCGTGGCAGTGGACGTGTTAGTGTGTTGGTGTTGTGTCTGGTTCTGGTCAACCCGGGGTTACCTAGTGGTTGACAGGAAGCCTTATCGTGTCTCGGCGGCCTTGCCCAATTCGAGACATTGGTGTTGGATGCTTCAAGGTACCATTCTACCTCTGTTTGCATATGCAAGTGTGCTGAGGGTTCTTGGTGTCCCCTCAGGTCTCCGTGTGCCGTTTTTCTCAAAGCGTCAGTTTCCTTGGCTTAGGATTATACCGATTGACGGCTTGTTCTGCTATGTGCGGTGATCCTGACTCAGAGTCGTAGGACTCAAGGACCGTTGTAGTTGTAGATCTAGCCTTGTCCTGAGTCTGTTGGCAGTCTCCTGTGCTGTCTTTGGTGCTTCAAAGTACGTGTTACAAGGCACTTTTGTCTGTAGGTACTTCGGCACTTACATTTAAGAGTCCGTGTCTTGTGAGCCTCCACTAGTTGTAGCCTTACGGCACGCTTCAGCGTGACAGCTCTTGTAGTGAGGCACTTTCCCAGTTTACGGTTCTTAGGCTAGTTTCGTGGGCCCCTCGTCAACCGTAGCGTCCTTCGGAGGGGGAATACTAGCTAGAGACCTGACTTAGACAATAGCCAGTGTGTGCACATGTGCTCAGGGGCTTTGGACTGACGCCGATAGGCATTCCCCTGTCAAGTCACTCGCGACTTGGTTACTATTCTAGTTCTGACAGTGTCTTGGTCTCTGCGTAACTGTGGCATCGTAGATGAGATGCTTGTAGGCACGGCATAAGACGTCAGTGGATGGAGTTGGCTATTCTTCTAGTGTGGGGCACTCCAGTCACGTGACACGTGACCCTTCGCGGTTCTCTTCGCGTTTCTTGTGCGTCGTGACCTCCCGGGTTAGCCCTCTCATGGTTGTACTCGAGGTTAGTGTTTGTCGCCTGCACGATGTTCCGGTCGTGTATGGGGCTGTGTGCACGACGTTCTAGTCGTGTTGCATGTTGTCTAGCATCTATCTAGATTTTCCCTAGGCTTTGTTGTTGTTCTTGCAGGTCTTCATTTGGAGCCTGGTGTCTTGTCGATAGTTCGGTAAGCTTCTGACTTTTCCCAGTTCAGAGTTCACCATTCTGTCTTTGTTTGGTGTAGTGTTTGCTTGGAGTAGGGGGCCGAGGTTAGTTTGGCAGTCGTGCTCGTTTGGTACGGCTTCTTCCCTTTCCTTTTAGCTCCCCTAGCTCTTAGCTTGTTCCCTACTCCTACTACCCTTTCTCTACAGCTTTGTAGTTTAGCTTTCCTGCTTTACTACTACTTGTTGCTTACCTGCTGTTACTTGCTGTTTTAGTATGTTCTTGCGTGTTTTCCAGTGGGGATCTGCGTGACCCCTACTGAGCCAGTGACACGAGGCTCACCCCTACTTTTCAGGTGGTAGCACTCTGTCTTTATGTCAAAAATCTTATTGCTCTAATTGACAAGATCGTTATAAGACTCATCACGCGTACCGGGTCCCTTCCATGCTCGGGGCGTAACACCAAGCCCAACTAACCTAGCCCATTAACCCTCCAAAAGAAAGAGGTCCAATAAAGGTAAAATAGCTAATTGTCCACACAGGGACTAAACAAGGGCCCAACAAGGCCTGAAAGCAAGAAATAACGATAAATAGCTCGAACTATGCATCCATGTCCTCCGCGAGCCATAGGGACTCCTATGTGTTCCTCGTACCCCGGCGCATGCTGCGGCGTGTGTCCTCACTAATTCTCCCTGGGTGAGAGGAACTCGACCCCTCGAGTAAGGGTCCCGATCGCTGAGGTAGCACTCCAGTAAGTCTGAATTGAGTCGCTCGAGTTCTCTGCACGTGATCTAGGCATCATCTATCGGGAGGCGTCCCCTCTAACACACTAAGAAGCATTGCTAGGCTCCACTCCTAGTGGTGGTCACCGACTTATCCAGTATGCAATCTATATGCTTGCGCTGTTGTAAGGGGGTTGGAAGAGGTGGACTCTCAGGTGGTGTGTCACTCACAATAGGAGGAGAAGGCGCAAAAGGCTCACTAGGGATCACCGCAGGGTCCCGATATGCCACTAGATCTAAAACATTGAACGTCAAATAGACACCATAGTCATTTTGTAGTTCAATAACGTACGCATTAGACCCCACTCGGTTCACAACTCGAAAGGGTCTGACACCGCAGGCCTAGAGTTTCTTCACGATCCCCGAGGAAAATCGTTCAAGTCTAACCCTGATCATGACGTACTCTCCCTCTCGAAACTTACGGGTGCGTCGATGCGCATCAGCTAACTCCTTATAATGTACGTTGCTGGCCTCTATGTGACGACGTACATGGTCATGCAGCTGCCTAATATGCTCAGCAAAGGACTCAGCTGACTCAGACACACAGGACTAGATAGGAGATAGGACTAGGTCTATGGGTTTCCTAGGTCTGTAGCCAGTAACAATCTCAAAGGGGCTCATACTGGTGGACCTATTAACCAAATCATTATAAGCAAACTCTACTAACGGTAAGACCAAATCCCAATCACTGACTCTATCTCGAACTAGACACCTAAGAAGGTCCCCCAAACTCCTATTAACTACCTCTGTCTGACCATCGATCTGGGGGTGATATGCAGTGGAAAATTTCAGCTGGGTGCCCATCATGTGCTATAGGGTCTTCCAAAAATAGCTAGTAAATCTCACATCCCTATCTGACACTATAGCACAGGGTAAGCCAAACCTGGAGAGAAAATGGGTAAAGAAGAGACATGCGACCCTCGAGACATCAGAGGTCTTGGAGCAGGGAATGAATAGATCCATTTTGAAAAACATGTCCACAACCACAAAGATGGAATCATGCTTGTGGAGGGTGCGATGCAAGCCTAAGATAAACTTCATGCTAATGTCTTGCCATGGACTATCCGGGATAGGGAGGGGCATGTAGAGACTGATGTTCTGCTTCCTCTATTTGGCCATAGCACAAGTGCGGCACTGAGCCACAATGCACCCAACAACTCTCTTTAGGCTAGGCCAAAAGAATCGGTGCTCTACTGCCTCAATGGTCTTGTTCCGGCCAAAATGGCCAGCAAGACCTCCCGCATGCAACTCTCACATAAGAAAATCATGAATAGAAGTCCTTGGGATGCACAACCCGTCACCCCAAAAGAGGTGACCCTCCTGCAACACATACTCACTAAAATCATGAGACGGACCAGACTGGAGTGCGACAAAAATAAGACCGAAGTCAGGGCAATCATCATACGCATCCTTCAACCTCTCCAAGCCTACCACCTTAATGCTCATGGTGGTCAACATCATTATCAGCCAACTCAATGGGTCGGCTACCTTGTTCTCCGCCCCCGCTTTGTGCCTAAGCACAAAGTATACTCCTTGAGATACTCCACCCAACGACTATGGCGAGCGTTCAGCTTCTTCTGTGTATGGAGGAATCGTAAGGCCTCATGATCAGAAAAGAGGACAAACTCCTGGTGCAAAAGATAGTGCCTCCAATACCGTAATGCCTGGATGACTGCATAGAACTCTTTATCATAAGTAGAATAGCTCAGTTTGGCATCATTCAGCTTCTCGCTAAATAACGCAATGGGGTGGGACTCCTGGCTCAATACTCCTCCAATACCCACTCCAGAAGTGTCACAGGTGACCTCAAACACCATAAAAAAGTTAGCAAATGCAAGGATAGGTCCCTGTCTCATAAATCTGGAGATGAGAGGGTTTCAGAGTCTTCCATTATAAGGGCTTATGAATGAATCTTTAGAGACCAACCTGGTTTAAATATGATGTATACGTAATTTTTCAATAAAATTCTATACTCATATCTGAAATCAAGTTTTAATAAAAATGAACCAAGCCCTCATATTAACATCTAGTAAAACCTTCTTTCATCTTACTCACTTAATTTCAAGGACTCCTTTAGGAGTTACAAGCAATAGTATTGAGAGTAAACAAACAAGAAGAACAAATGATTTTGTCAAGGTTTCTTTTCGAGATATATTTGCAAACATGTTTCAGATATGTCTCTTGTTCAACAATAATTTTCATAACAATCTTCATGAGCAATTGAGTTTAGTACACCCTTGTAACTAGAGGATACACGTTGTTTAGATGCCAGTATCCCAAAGCACTTGGAAGGACTAACTGTCATGCTTCATAAGAACAGAGATAGCATTTACACTTCATGACACACTACAACTCATTTCTTTGATGAGTGAGATGTATTTCTCAGTGTGCTAGCCATTGCTCTGTCAATTTTTTAATCATTTTTCAGTAGAGTTAACTATGGCACCTCATGACTCAGTCCTTTGGACATGATTTCTCAGTGACCAAAGTCATTGCTCTGACTAAATTGACCCTTAGACAATTTCAAATTCGCATATGTTTACAAACAATACTTACTTCCAGCATCTCAACCAAGAAGAGTCATGAATACAAAGTTTTCAGATTTCAGAAGAGTCTAAAAGACACAACATGAAAGTGTTGGTTAAGGTTTATTAAATCTGAGTTAGATATTTTTAGGAATTTCAAAGCCAAACTTAAGGAATACATAAAACTTAAACTAACTCAATCTTTTAGACATTCATAATCATGTATAATGAAAGATTCCTTATTGACAAGATTTTCATATTTATGGTCATGATATGTTGTTTGCATGTGGCGGGGTGTGAGGGCCGGCGCGATGTGTGTGCGGTGACCGGAGTGAGGGGTAGGATATAGTTACGGGAGAGAAGCCGGAATATAGTGTGCTTTGAGCGCTCCCTCTCATGGCCGTATCTTTCTTAAAGCGGTACCGTGCACTCGCCTTTTATGAAAAGTTGAGGGGAGACCGAGTGGCATGGAAGGTTTCCTGGTTTTAAGGGAAACGTAACTGGGATGCGGGCGTGCCAGTTGATTTCTCGACAATCACCCGTGGAACTGAAAGTTGACCAGGGAAAGCGCCGCTAGGGCGCGACACGTGGGCTCAGGGGGTGAGAGACACATGGAGGGAAGGGTGGTTCCATAGGTGCGAGTGCGCAGGTGATTGTGGGGAGTCGTGTACAGGACGTCTTTTCCCATCGATCGCAAGCAGTTGGTGTTTATTTACATCGGATTGAATCCGAACACCTTCGTTCCGTGCTGAAGAGAGGTCTGTACAGGCCTGAAGTCCTAGGTGGAGAGCGGGGAGCACTTCGTAGCTGTGGGTTCGCACCAGACAGGATGATATTAGCTGGGGTCAGAGGTGCTGAGGGATTCACGCTAAGTGACACAAAAAGGGAGACTGGGGGCCCGAACGTGGATGCGAGTGCGTACATCCTAATGGCGGTATAATTTTTGAGAGCTATATGGCTTTACAGGTAGGCCATAGTGGCCGAGGTACAACAGGCGCAAGCCGTGGGACAATTCCAACACGGTGGTCGGTCCCCGGGTCAATGCGCGACAAAGCAGACATCCGCATGTTTTACAGAGGACTCCTCTCGTGGCGTGGGCCGTGTTTGCTCCGCCGAACGAGGGGCTTGTAATGGGATGACTGGCGAAAGCATCAGACTGGTGCCTGGGTGAGGGTCAATCACGACTCGAGTCAAGCGGTCGGACATGGCCTCACGACTGCAGGGAAGCATGGCGTCACGGGCGCGCATGGTTGCACCCTTGTCATAATGTCTCACATGTAGTGGGGATAGACTTGTGTGTTATGGCGAAACACCGTGTGAGGGAAGCACAAGTGACATATCCTCGGCGTCCTTAGCCGACGATCAAGTCACCCACACACAATTCTCCTTGCTGGTTGTCTCGCTGTGGAGCTTGAAGCTTGCAGGTCCTTCTTGTTCAATTGATGCACATATATCCCACCCCTTGAGCTTCTAAGGGACTTTTATAGGGAATTTGAAAGGTCAGAGATGAGCTTAGGCAGGCTAGGGTGAATGGTTCAACCTAGCCCAGGTAAACCCTTTGAATAGTGCACGGCTGAGTGGGGGAGGGAGGGTTTAGCAGACGTGCCAGTGCCCCCCTGTGCCCATGCCCCCCCACCCACTGCCAACCCCTCAGAACTCCCCTCCACTGTCCCTCCTCCCCTCTCCTTTGCCCATGCCCTTCTGCAACCTCTTCCCCCTCCGGCATGCCCCATCCAGGTTCACAGCCCTGCCCTCACCCCCCAGTGGCGAACTGGCTGCGTTCTTCTCCCTAGAGGAGATTCAGCTATCGTGTAAGCCCTTGGAGTTCACTCTTGTCACCAGGATGCCATTCGGATGGCCATGTCTCCCTGCCATCCATTCGGTGCTCGCTCAACGGTTCCACTTCCAGGCTGACTTCTTCCTCTCCGCCATGGACGGTCGCCACCTTATGCTGCGGTTCTAGAACAAGTCTGACTACCTCCAGGTGCTACTCAAGGGTTCTATCTTCATCCTGGGACGTCGCTTCTCCTTCTCCAAGTGGGACGTGGGGTTCTACCCCTCTGCTGATAACCCATGCGTGCCGATCTGGGTGGAGATGCCTGGAGTCCCTGGTAACTTCTTCCTCGAGCCCCTGGTGTCCTCCATCTCCGACAGCCTTGGCCCTATTCTCTAGGTTTCCCAGGACACCCTCTGCCTCACTCGAGCTCTCGCTGCAAGGGTATGTGTTCTCCTAGATGCCTCCAAGCCTTTCCCCCGACGTGTGTGGGTAGGCATGGGCACTGGTGGGTTTTGGCAAGCCCTGCGTTTCCCATCCCCCCTATTCTGCTCATCCTGCAAGCGCCTGGGTCACCTTGCCCCTGCTTGTCGCAAGTCTTCTGGCCGCTCGGGCGGCGCTACTGGTCCTCCCAAGCCTGCGCCGCAATCTACCGGTCCCCCCGGCCTCAATCGTGATCCCCCAACTGGCTACTCTTCGTCCTCCGCCCTCACGTCTGGTGAGGCCCTTGGGGGCGTGCTTGGTTCCCCCCGCTGGTGGCCTCATCTTCTGCCTGATGTCCTAACGTCCCGATGCCCCGGTGCCCTGCCTTGTCGTTTGCTCCCGTTGGCACCCATTGCATGGAGGGTGCCCTGGTGTTCGACCTTGCTGCCTCTCCTCTTACCTCCGGGGAGGCCCTTGTTGTCGACGTGCCTCTCCCTCCTCCTCCTGCTCGTTCGGGTGCAGGGGTGGTCCGGGGTCCCCACCCTCCCGTTCCTTTCCCTGTCGTTGTTGTTGTGGGGTCTGGGACCCGTCGCCCCCTTCTCCTTGTTGCTGTTGCGGTGGATGGCGGCGGCCCTCTGCCTTCATCCTCCTCATAGTTGGTCATCCCCACCCCTACTTTTGGGGGTCTCACTTGCTCGTCGGTCGAGGTGGTGGTCCTACCTCCCCTATCTCCTCTTGCTACTGGTGACCCCGTGCCTCCCTCTGCCGGCAGCCTTGCTGGAGGCGTTGCGGCACTGGGTGCCTCTCCTCCTCCGTCGCTAGTGCTTGGTGTAGCCTCCTTCGCCTCAGCCGGCCCCTCCTCCTCCTACCCCGGTGAGGCTATTTCTGCTCCTGGTGGTGGCCTCCGACCTCCCCCGCTCGTCTCTACTGCCCCTTCGGAGGCCTCTGCCACTGTTCTACCTGTTGGTGGGCCTTCTGGCCCTGCTCGGCCTCCCACCACACTGGACGCCTCTTCGGCTCTTTCGCCATCATCTACTTCATCGCTGGGTGCCTCGGTGCAAGCCCCCCTTCCACCATTGCTGCTGGTGTCGCTGCGGTGGGCTGCCAGCCTCGCCGGTCGTGGCCTACTGGTCCTGTTGTTCTGGGCCTGCCTGCCCCCGATGCTCTGCCGATGTTGTCTGCCCCCATCGGTTGCCTCAACACCGCTGCTGCTACTTGGTCTCCTTCTGCTGCTGCATCCTCAGCTCCTCCTACCTTGGCCGGCCCTCAGTCCTCTTCTGCTGAGGATGATCTCTTCGACAAGCTCCCTCCCTTCGAGACTGGTTCCCTTACTGATTCATTTGATGATCCGACCTTGGAGCTGTTGAACCCTACTTTCCAGCCTGCCCCCCGGCGCCGTAGGAGGTCCCAAAGTCAAATCGATCGTCAGAAGAACAAGCTCAAAGAGTACCTCAGTTATCTCTGAGGCTTGCTTCCTGTTGGTTGCTTAGGATGTCGTTGCTGTTTGTTTCCTCTATCAGCCTCCTGTGGCCCTTTTAGTTTTATCGTAGGAGGTCCCAAACCCCATGTTCTCCTTGGGCTCCTCCCTCCCTTAGTAGGATGCCCCCCCTCCCCTGGACCTTTGTTGTCTCCTGTATCCCTTTCCCTCTTTTCTCCCTTTTGCTTATTATGCGGGTGCTCGTGGCAGATGAGGGGGCTGGCTCGTTTGTCGGTGACAAGCATCACGTCGAAACGAAGTCGGCAGGTTATCTGAGCGGACTGCGGTTCGAGGCCAACAACTGGAATTTCGGGGCGGCTGTTACCCCGCTGATCAAGTCATTCACGGGAAAACTGGCTAACGTCGTCATGGACGACATCTTCGACAATGCCGCACCGGCCTATGTGTGTGAGTACGGCGGCGACGTCGGAGCTACCGATCTCGACAAGCAGTCGGGCTCCAACCAGGTCTCGTTCAAGCACAACCTGAGCGCCATCGGCGGCAATCAAGCGCCGCCGCTGACCAACCTGCCGGGGACGTGGACTGCTACCGACCCAATGGCCTTGAGTGGCGATATGGACGTGCCTCTGCACTTCCAGCCTCCCAGTGGCGGTGGCAGGCATGTGAATCTGCTGACACCGGCCTCTGCGGCGGCCTTTGCAACATCGAGTGCTGCGATAACGGCGATTAATGACGATGCCGGTGGTGTTGATCTCGGGGCCTCTGTCACCGTATCGGCCGCGAGTGGAAATATCTCAGGCGCGCTGCAGTTTGCAGATGTCGTGGAAGGTGAGATTGCCTGGTTTGAGTTCACGCTTAAGCAGGGTTCAGCGCTGTCGCTTGGTGTGATACGCGCGGAAATCTATGACGACACGTCGGCTCTGGTGCTCCAGAGGACTTACCGCCTGCAGCCCCAGTGGCGCCGCTTCTGCCTGCCCGTGACCTTGCTCAAGGCCGGTCGCAGCGCCCTATCACTGCGCTTCGTCGCCAAGGACTATTCGGCAGGAGTGAAGACGCAGTTTCAGGTAGGACGCGTGTTTGCCTACCACGGCAGCCGCATCGGCTGACCCCACCACCCCATCATCATCTGATGGGTATCGACCCAAGTTTCCAAGGCTCGCTTCGGCGGGCCTTTTCGTTGCACCAAACCCTGAAAGGTAGTGCGCCAAATGGCTGATGAAGCCGCCGTAGTTGCTCCCGTCGAACAGGCCGCGCCTGCAATCGAAACGGCAGCAATCGAGACTGAGACTACCGCTCCCGCCGAAGAGCCCGAACGCATTCTCGCACCCGAAGAAGTGGCAAGCGAGATCAGCGACGAAGGCCAGCAGCAGGAGCAGAGCGACGACGAGACCGACGAACTCGAGTTCGGGTTCGACAAGTACAAGGTCCCCAAAAAGCTCAAGGAGGCCGTCGAAACCTGGCGTGCCGCCACCACCAAGAAGGAGCAGGAAGTCGCCGAACGCCGTAAAGCCCTCGATGCAGAGCACGAGCAACGCTCCAAGGCCACCGACGAAGAACTGCGCGACCGTGCCGTCCTCATCGGGCTTCAGGCCCGCATGGACGAGTACAAAGCCGTGGACTGGATCACGCTCTCCCGCACCGACCCGGTGGCGTATAACGAGCACCAGGCCATCTTCAACCAATTGAAGCAGGCGGCGGACGAAACCAACGCCAGCCTCAAGACCAAGCAGACCGAACGCACTCAGGCTGCGGAGCGAGACCTCGCCAACCGCGTTGAGCAAACGCTGAAGTTTGCACAAGAGAAGATCCCCGGTTTCAAGCCGGAGCTGATCGGAACCCTCGTTGAATTTGCCCAAGCCGAAGGCATCCCGGAAGACGCGATCAAAGCCAACTGGTCGCCGAACCTGCTCAACCTTCTGCACAAGGCACGACTAGGCCACCTGACGCTCCAGCAGCAAGCAACACTGCCGAAGCCGACTCCGGCCGTACCGCTGACGCCTCTGGCGAAGGTGGGCGGCAATTCCACTCCCGCAGCCCGTAGCGACCTCGCCTCCGCATCCATGGAGGACTACATCGCCGCGCGCAGAAAGGGCGTGGGCGGGCCGGCTCCCCGGTAGCCCAAACCAACAGTCTTGAACGTCGGATGACGTCCAGGCCCCGCGCCGCCACGAGCGGCCAGAAGGACCCCCTAAAATGTCCAATACTACCCTGACAGCGGACATTATCGCCAAAGAGGCGGTGATGATCCTCGAGAACGAACTCGTCATGGCGAACCTTGTTCACCGTGGCTACGAAGAAGAGTTCACCAACAAGGTCAACGGCTACACGGTTGGCGAAACCGTCTCCATCCGTCGGCCAACTGACTTCACCGTTCGCGACGGCGCCGTTGCCGTCACCCAGGACGTTGTCGAAGGCAAGACCACCTTCACGGTGGACAAGCAGAAGGGCGTGGACTTCAAGTTCACTTCCCAGGACCTCACCCTACAGATCGGCGATCTTGCCGAGCGAGTGATGAAGCCGGCTTTGGTGCAGCTCGCCAATCAGGTCGATCGCGACGTGTTCGCGCTCTACAAGAAGATCCCCAACCACGTCACCATTCCTTCGGGTGGCATCAACTCGTTTGCCGATTTTGCCCTGGCAGCCGAGCGGATGGACCTGATTGGCGTTCCAGCGGACGCTCGCAGGGCGGTTCTCACCGCTCCCGACAAGTGGGCAATGCTGGGTGCGCAGACCGCACTCTACATGCAGGACGTGGCCAAGGGCGCCTTCCGTGACGCCAGCATGGGCCGCATCGGCGACATCGACGTCTACTCCAGCCTGAACGCTCCGCGGCATACGACCGGCTCTCGTACCGGCACCGACGCCATCGCGGCCTCGTTCACTGGCGATACCTGGGCGGCGACCAAGGACACCAACTACTCGACCATCAACATCGGTTCGATGTCAGGTGCGACGGTGACCTTGGCGGCTGGTGATACCCTCACCATCGCCGACGTGTACGACGTCAACCCGGTCACCAAGGAGCAGCTTCCTCACCTCAAGATGTTCACCGTGGTCAACGCCGAAACGGCGTCTGGCTCGGCCATCGCTGCGTGTGAAATCTCTCCCGCGATCATCGTCTCGGGCGCACAGCAGTCCGTCGCTCTCGCTGCCGGCGTGACCGACATCAACACCAAGACGGTGACCTACCAGGGCGCCGCCTCGACCGCGTATGCGCAGAACCTGTTCTTCCACAAGAACGCGTTCGGTCTGGTCATGGTGCCGATGGTCAAGCCGCCGGGCGCCGTCGACGTGGGTCGCCGCACCTACAAGGGCATCAGTGTCCGCGTCATCCCGTACTACGACGGCGGCAACGATGTCAGCAATTGGCGCCTGGATATCCTCTACGGCACCAAGGCCATCGACCCCCGTCTCGCCGTCCGCGCCTCGCTCGCGGCCGATGTCGCGTAACCCCAAGGCATAAGGAGAACTCAAGATGCCTCT
The DNA here is from genome assembly GCA_024336825.1 of Amorphophallus titanum. Taxonomy (NCBI): domain Eukaryota; kingdom Viridiplantae; phylum Streptophyta; class Magnoliopsida; order Alismatales; family Araceae; genus Amorphophallus; species Amorphophallus titanum. The sequence continues at coordinate 30,961 of JANBPO010000773.1, forward strand.
CAAGCAGCTCAGCGATGGCGGTTCCGATGGGACCGTCCTTGGCCAGTCGTCCACCGATCTGGTCAGCTTCTACGGCGGCACGCCTCGCGCGCGCCCGTCCGTTCCTGCCGCCATCACCGACGCCTCTGGCGGCACCGGTGCGGTGACCAACGGCGTGCTCACTCTGACGGGCACGTACAACTCGACCATCCTTGCGAATGCTATCGCCACACTGGCGGCATCGATCAACTCGATCCGTGCTGCCCTCGTGTCGACTGGTATCGTCGCCTGATGAAGGTCTTTGTGAGCATTCCGGCGTATGACCGGAAGATCACATGCGAAACCGCTCGCTCCCTGCTTATGGAGCAGGGGGCGGCACGCGAACTCGGTATCGAGCTGCAAGTGAGCTTCGTGCCGGGTTCGTCACTCATTACCCAGGCCCGCAATCAGGCGGTGAAGGCGTTCTTCGACAGTGGTGCCGACCGTCTGGTCTTCATCGACTCCGACGTTGCGTGGGAGCCGGGCGAACTGCTCAAAGTCGCTACACAGCCCGTCGATTTCTGTGGCGGCGCCTATCGGTACAAGGACGACGAGGAAGCCTATCCCGTTGGCTGGATCGAAGAGCGCGACGAGTTGTGGGCCGACCCAAAAACCGGCCTGATCGAGGTCGCCATGCTGCCTGGCGGGTTCCTCAGTCTCAGCCGCACCGTGTTCGAGAAGCTGGCGCAGGCCCATCCGGGGCGGGTCTACAGCTTCCACGGCCATCCTTTCCACGCCTTCTTCCATTGCCCTCCGGGTGACGGTGAGGACGGCGCATTCTGCCGCGACTGGCGCGATATCGGGGGCCAAATCTGGCTTCACCCCGAACTGACGCTGACCCACGTCGACGGCGCCCACAAATACACCGGCCATATCGGCAACTGGCTGAAGAACAGGAGCGCGGAATGATCTTCACCGTGACGGTTCACGAGTTTTGCGCTCCGCAGACGGTCGCCCATGGCGATGAGACGACGTTCGTCCTGCCCGGCACGAGCCTCACGGCAGAGTTCACCGAGGCTCAGGAGGCATACATTCGCAGCTCGCCGGGTCACTTCAGCATCGGCACCGACAAGCCGCAGTTGGACCATGACGGCGACGGTAGGGCAGGTGGTGTGAAACAGCCCGTCCAGCCCCGCCGCCGTGGCCGTGGGAGGCACTAGATGGGCCTCGCCACCTACGCCGAACTGCAGGCATCCGTTCTGGACTGGATGGTTCGCGCCAGTCAGACCGGTAAGGTTGCGGACTGGATCACGCTCGCCGAAGCGCAGCTTAACCGCAAGCTCGGCGCCGTCGAAACCGACGTGACGCTGACTGGTGTTGCCGACAGCCGCCGCATCGACATTTCCGCCATTGCCATGGAGCGGCCGATTGCGCTCTGGCTTGCCGAGAGCGGTGTGGATGAGGTGCCGGTTCACCAGAAAGCTGATGGCACCTTCGCCTATCTCACGACACCGGGGCGTCCGACCAAATGGGCGATTGACGGGACCAATATCGACTTCGACTGCCCGCTCAGCGACGCCTATCCGTTCCGCTTCCGCATTCGCCAGCGTTTCGCCCTGACAGACGTGGCGCCGACCAACTGGCTGCTCACCAACCATCCCGACGTCTACCTCGCTGCGGCGATCGTATGGGGGAATGCCTACAACAAGAATCTGTCGGAAGCCTCCGAATGGAAAGCCCTGCTAGACGAGAGCGTTCCGTCCGTTCGCAGTACCATTGCGCAGAGCAAGTCACGATCCTAAAAAATGAAAAAAAATACCAATTTTCCAACTCCCCAATCTACCTCCTTCATCTCTATTGAGAAGACCTCCTATCTTCTTCCTGAGTGTGCCCCGACCCAAGGACTACTCATTCCATGTCCGTTAGTGGACCTCCTCTACCCCTCCGACGAGGGAACCTCTTCTGTACCACCTCCTGTACCCGCTTACTCTCTTTTCCCTTAGAATTTGGTAATCAGGCTAGTTTTTCTTCTTCATCTTCTAGTGTTAAGGGTCCAACTGTAGTTGCTACTAGGAAAGTCAAGGGTAAGCAGATCCCCCATAGGTTCTTGAAAGAGCTAGCCAGGAGGTGCCAAGCATGTTTAGCCATCCCCCAGTTTATAGAGGATCCGATCTTCCTGCCAGACTTAGAATGTGAGGATGTGAGTATTTTTGACGAAGGATTCGGTGTCTATGAAATTATGAATGATGAAGACCCTATCTAAGAGGGGGATGAAGAGTATGAAGAATATAAGGATGAGGCTGACGCTGTTGCTAGTGGTATGAGAAGATTCGACGAGCCTTCAGCCTCAGTAGAAGAGCCTACCAAAGAAATCAATTTGGGTACTGAGGAAAACCCTAGGATTATCCTCATTAGCAAAAACTTGCCACCCTCTGAAGAAGAGGCGCTAGTTCAGGTTCTCTGAGAATATAAGGACGCATTTGCATGGAGTTATGAAGATATGTTGGGTCTGGACCCTGCGCTTGTCGAACATCGCTTAACACTTAAGCCAGGGTCCGTCCCGATTAAGCAGTGGTTGAGATGTTTTCACCCACACATGGCACTAAAAATGAAAGAAGAGGCCGATAAGCTCCACAAGGCTAGATTTGTTCGAGTCATCCTCTACCCCAATTGGGTAGCTAACATCGTCCCGATGATGAAGAAGGATGAAAAGGTCAGGATTTGCATAGATTTTCGGGACCTCAACTGCGCGTGTCCTAAGGATGACTTCCCCCTTCCTCACATAGATGTTCTAATTGATAATACGGCAGGGTATCAGACCCTCTCTTTCATGGATGGCTTTTTCGGTTATAATCAGATTCGCTTGGCTGAGGAGGATCAAGAGAAAACTTCATTCACAACACCTTGGGGAACATATTGTTATGTAGTCATGCCTTTTGGACTTAAGAACACCGGAGTCACTTATCAGAGGACTATGATGGCTATTTTTCATGATATGATCCACATCTATATTGAGGTGTATGTCGACGACCTGGTAGTAAAATCAAGGATGAGGATCAAGCATCCTGGGGTTCTAGCCAAGGTTTTGCAGAGATCACGAGAATATCAGTTGAAAATGAACCCCAAGAAATGTGTGTTTGGTGTTTCGTCAGGGAAATTATTTGGATTCATTGTTAGCAAGAGGGGTATTGAAATCAATCCCAACAAGGCGAGGGCAATAAGAGATATGCCTCCTCCCCAAAATTTGAAAGAAGTTCGAGGATTAATCGGGAGGTTACAATTTATCCACTGATTTGTCTCCCAGCACTCACAAAGGTGTAGGCCGTTCTACGAGCTTACCAAGCTGGGAGTCAAGTTTAATTGGGATGACAAGTGTCAGGTAGCTTTTGACTGATTAAAGGATTATCTATCAAATCCTCCTGTCCTGAGGCCGCTAATTCCAGGCAAGCCACTGATTCTTTATGTTTCCGTCCTGGATGACTCAGTAGGCGCTGTCCTCGCATAGGTTGATGGAGAAGGTAAAGAGAGGGCAGCCTACTACTTGTCTAAACTTCTCAACCCCTATGAGCAGAAGTATACAGCTATGGAGAAGACCTGTGCAGCTTTAGTCTGGGTAGTTCAGAAGTTAAAACACTACTTTTTAGCTCACAAGGTTCATCTCATCGCTTACATGAACCCCATCAAATTCCTACTTGAAAAGTCTATCCTCAGTGATTGATTAGTAAGATGGCAAAGCTTCCTTTCTCAATTTGACATCACTTACATTCAGCAAAAGGTGATTAAAGGCTATGCCATCACAAAACATCTTGCTTATCACCCTCTTCCCCGATTCGACCCTGTCTGCTTAGAGTTTTCAGATGAGGAAGTGATGTCTGTTAATCAACCTTCAGATCCTATGTGGACATTACATTTTGATGGATGATGTGACACAACCTTGGACCTAACTTGCAAGCACAATTCACAACTTAAATGGGCCAAAATCGACGGCCAACTCACTCGGCACTCACCCCAATCCCGTGGGTAACTCGGCGATGCCGAGTGGAGGATGTGAGGGCTGGTCCTCGAGGATCGCAGAAACATGATTTTCTATTTTTTAGTATTTTTTTAAAAATTTAGATTTTCTATTTAAACCCATTTTATTTTCTCTTTTTCTCCTTCTTCTTCCTTTCTTCTTCCTCTCCCCACTGTGGCTGCCCCTCTCCCTCTCTCTCTCCCGTTCGATCGTGACGAGGTCCCCTCCAGCTGGAGACGGTGCTGGGCGACGATGCGAGGATGTGGGTGACGGCGGGACGATCCCAGCGGCGTGCGGCGAGCATGGGAAGTGTGAAGGGATGGAGATCTTAATGACATTCTTTGTGGTGTGTGGGCGATCCGGTGCGCCTCGACGTGAACTAAAGGTCGGGGGACGATCCCTAGCCTCTTGCATTTCTTCCCCGTAAGTTTTAGCCCGAGACGAGGCCGAGAGGGGTTATTTTTACACCGGGAAGGGTTGTTCATGCCACGGGGAGAGTTCACCCGATCCGTCGTTTTACACCCTGATTCTGCATTTCAAGGGCGTAGAAGCATGCTAGGGGGCTTGGGGGTTGTTTTTCTTGCGTTTCCCACTCCGTGGGGCTTGTATGGGGCCGAAAATAGAGTTTTCTGGTCGATTCGCTGTTTTCACGTCGGCGAGAGATAAACGGTCGAACTAGGGCCTGTTTATCCCTTGTGCGACGCTGGCGCGACCGCCCTTCTGCTTGGCGCGTAGTGGGCACCCCCATGTGCGGCCATGGTCTGACCGCCCAATGGCTTGGCGCGCACTGGGTATGTGCGGATAGTCGTGGGACCGCACATCCTATATGCGGTCCCAAGGAAACTGTCCATCTCGTGAGTTTTGACCGTTGAACAGTGCACTGGGGTGTGCGGCCAGGGTCTGGCCGCATGACCCTTTGTGTGGCCAGGGGCAAGCCACACGTCACCTGGTGACGTTTGAAGTGGTGCGGCCAGAGTTGGACCGTACATGCCTTGTGTGGTGAGGTCCTAGCCGCCCTTCCCTTGTGCGGCCAGGGTCCAACCGCACATGTGTTTTTACCGTTGGAGGATGGACGGCTGTGCTGGACCGCCCATCCCCCACGTGTGGCTGAGAGTCAGCCATCTTTCCTTTGTGCGGCCAGAGGTTGACCGCATATGCCCCATTTGAATGAGGAGAAGGACGGTCTGTGGATGGCCGTATATCCCCTGGTGCGGCCCCTGTTCGACCGCATGTCCCTAAGCGGCCCAGAGTGGACCGTTCAAGGGTACCAACTTGACCGGTGTTTGATCTTGGCCGATTCGAGTCCCGGGTGTGTGGACCTCCATCCGCGTGTTGACCCGTGGTCTGACAGATGTTGGGCATCATGTCGAGGCCAGGTGTTGTGCTACTGTGTAGTCCGGGGAGGTATATTTTTGGCTCGTGTCACCGTGCGACGATGCTGGTACAAGGAGCATTTCATGTACTGTCGGTCCCGACATTATTTTTCGTAGATTGAGAGTCTACTCCTTCAGAGACACTCCACTAGTCGTAGCCCACCAGTACGCGTGTGCTAGTATCCACCTGGGAGTGGCGGGACGGCTACCCTGAGGATGATTTTTAGACTGGTTTTCGTCAGGACCCACGTTGTCGGCCAGAGTCTAGATGAGGGGAAAACCAGTTAGAGGCCAGACCTAGGATGCATGGTCTGTGTGTGCACACGTGGTTTGGGACGGTGGGCGCACGCTAACGAGCGTGACCCCAGCTAGTCACTCACTTTGTGGTTACTCGAGCGTGTCTGAGTCTCGCGTCCGGGGCATGGTAGCTAGACACTTGTGACGCGGTATAAGATGTCAGTGGACGCATCCGGTCATTCTTCTAGTAGTAGGTACTTCTATTTTAGATAGGGAGTGACAGACTATCAGTTTCAGTGACCTTGACCTTGAGTTTTGGTCATGTTGACCGGTGGGTTCTGGTTGTTTCACCGTGACGTGTGTGAGTGGTTTTTCACGCTGTGAGACCGGTGTTGTAGTTACAGGGCTTTACCTTGTAGTACTCGCTTAGCTTCTAGCGTAGTGGTTTTCCCGTGTTGGCGAGGTGGGGTTCTAGTGATCCCAACTGAGTCTTCTTTTAAGACTCATTCCTTGCATTTTTTCACCATGTTTTAGGCAAGGCGCGGCTTCAGAGGAGTGCACCTAGGGCTCAGCATGGTTCTGGTGCCCAACGTTAGTTGCCAGTGGTGAGTACCAGGGTATGTCCCGTGTAGTTGTACTTTTCTTTTTATCTTTGTACTAGTTGTGGGCTACTGTTGTTATTTATTGTTATATTATGGACCATGTAAATTCACACCCACCCCACCTCTTCATTCCAACAACCCTAGCTCACTCCACCCTCTCCACCTCTGCCCCCACAGCCCTCCAATAGGTCCAGCCACGTCCTCCCCACTCCCACACCATCAGCCACCATCCTCTTGCATTGCAGCCCCCTTCTTGCTTCATTGGACATCATACAGTTGCAGCTCTGGTAGCAGGTCACAGGTAGACAGTAAGGCTCCTGGAAACCATAGCTTCTCCAGACCTTCCTGAACTCTTCTAGTGGCAAATCATATACCACTAGAAAGGTCGTCCAGAGGGCTTTCCAAGGGCGGTGGTTTCATCTTCGTCTGAGCTCCAAGTTGTCTGCGAGAGCAATTCTCCCCCGACTGCGCAAGAACTCCCAGGCAGAGAACCAGATCCCTAGAAAAGCTTCCACCACGACCACTCCTTGGCAGATCTGGACGTGCAACTTGGCTGAGAGTAACTTCTACAAGTACTCTATCATCCCCAAGAAGCGGAACGAAGTTCAGACCCCAGCATCGGAAGTTACGAATTTTCTACTGAAGTTGCGCCAGGTTGGTTCCTCTGTTCTTGAACGGACCCACCTCCACTTTTCTGGCAAGTACGAACAACCCAGACATCCTCTGAGATTTCTGTCAGTCCCATCTGAAAGAAGACTTGTCCACAGTCGTCATGGTACCAGCCCGCCTCCATCCGCTTTCAGGACTACTCGTGGCACCTCCATCTTCCAGCAGCAACACTCTGGGAACAGTCAGCACCTGTACTGTCTGGACCTGTTCCAAGACCTACACTAGCAAGCGACCATCTCAAGGTTAATCCAAAAAATTTAAGCACCTTCCTGGGCCAGATAGGAGTGTTTTGGCTCTGGTCTCGGTCCATTTGGAGTTCGGGAGCATCCGTGACAGTGTACACTTCGACCGACTGTCCTGCGATTCCAGAACCTGGAAGCACCGACGAGGAGCCTGGCACCTTAAGTTTCTTGCTCCGTCCCCTCCCCTCGTTTGGCCGGCTGAAGGCCCCTCCCTGCGTGGAGGTAGTATTGTGGTTGTAAGCACTTAACCCCCACCCCAAGATCCCCCTCCTACGTGAGGTGTAGTGCTGTAGTTATCTTCATTTTCAGGTCAAGCGCCATCGCCGCGGCGTGCGGGTGCGTACCCACGCCTCCCCGCTCGCCCTCGTCTCCGAGCGGGATCGGTATTTTCACACCGGTCAGGTAAGCATCTGTTACCCATTGGATGGTTACCACTTTGCTGATTTTGTATTATCTTGAATGCCCGTCGGACGGTGAGCCGAGAGCCTGAACTTGCACACAACTTCTAGTGTAACCACCGCGGCAAGTGAGAGTGCCACACCAAACCCACGCCGCCAGCATGAAGACCCCCACTCAAGTTGGGAATCCCAGACCCTTAGGGGTCAGCCTAAGCTAGCCAAAGACCCTTTGAATGATTGGGCTCCGCCTTGGACCCTCATCATCATCGCCCGATCACCTTCAGGGATCATGTGCGTCGTGTGAGGAAGTCGTACTCGTGAGTCCGTGATCTTCTGTACATGCTTGCTGGTCTAAGTCCTTGGGTCGTCATTGCATCCAATATCATTATAGGGCTGTGCCACATCAGGTACATACACAATTTTTCGTCACCAAGGATGCCCCAGTAAAATGGAGTAGTGGAGAGGAAAAATAGAGCATTAATAGACATGGCCCGGACCATGCTAAGTGAGAACTCCCTACCTAAGTACTTTTGGGCTGAGGCGGTAAGTACTGCTTACTACATTATCAACAGGGCAATGGTAAGGCCCATTCTGAAGAAGACTTCATATGAGCTCTACAAGAGTAAGAAACCAAACATCTCATATCTTAAACCCTTTGGGTACACTTGCTACATTCTGAACAATGGTAAGTCTAACCCAGGTAAGTTTGATGAAAAGAATGACAAAGAAATCTTTCTAGGTTATGCACTCAATTCTAGAGCTTGCCGTGTATTTAATAAAAGGACTTAGGTTGTTGAAGAAAGTCCTCATGTTATTTTTGATGAATCCGAATCAAAACTGACAAATCAATAGTCTTCTATTTTGGGCATAGATGAAGCTCCTAGGAACTTAACAAATGTCAGAGCTAAGGATGAACCATTGAAGATAATCTGAAGCAAAAAGGAGGAAGATGAGGATCCTACAATTGAGGCGCTGCAAGAACCACAAGTGCAACATCCTGACTTACCCAGCTCCTCCACTTTTCTAAAAGACCATCCAGCTGTGAACATCATAGGTAACTTGGAGGATGG
>JANBPO010000776.1:0-73584 GCA_024336825.1 Amorphophallus titanum
TGAAACTCTTCTAAAAGGATCCGAAAACTCAATAAAGATCCAGTAGGACCCAATAAAGATCCGCCAAAGATCCAGGGTATTACAGTCCTCCCCTCCTTTAAGAAATTTCATCCTCGAAATTTAAGGACCAACAAGGGTAAGGCAGATAACAACAACCCGACAATTATAACCACAAACACGAGAAACAGAGTTCAGAAGAACAGCGTCATACTATTGTCACGGATACACGCTCAAGAGTGAGCACGACTACAAGTGAATATAAGTCTGACACCTCTGAAACAAGGCAACATCGCTTACGTCTCGCAAGACAAGAGACACGACTGCCAGAGTAAACGACGCCAAGGAACGAATCGACAGAAGCGACAGAATTGACAGGCACAACCAACATCAACTTACACAAGGAAACATAGTCCTCTCGGCTGATCGCCTGATGATATCATCGGCTCTAGTGCCAAAGGAGATAGGGAACACTAGGCACACAGGACGCCAATGACAATTACACGGAAGAATAACAACAAAATTGACAACACAGGACCACACATAGCATTAAGTTAGTCCTCACTCAGATATCACATCTGATCGAGTCGCGAGCTACTCCAGTGGGAAAAAGGAGCACAGCAAGCTACTGACGAGACAATGGTCCAACACATAAACGCAAAAGCATACGAGAGCAGCACTTATAAAAATAACAACCAACGACAGCAGCATTTGTAGGATTCTGGCTCCGTACAGCACACAAAACCACGAAACACACTGCAAGCAGGGTCATATCAAGGCACGCAGTAGCTGAGCACACAACTACAGGGAGCGAGTCATGCATCAGGCCGTTCACCAAGGAAAGACCCACGACAATTGAAACTGATCGTAAAACGACACGAGACACCACAATATCAGGGAACGCATCTCAAGGACTACAAATACGCCTCGAGAGCACAACACCCACGAGAGTGAATATAGAGTAGAGGGTACTTTATCAGCAGGGAAGCTGACGATTTCCCCAACACTCGCAAATGCCAACACTAAAACCAGAAAGATGACCGATAATGGCACGGTCACAACAACGTCTAGGCACATGCTGCTAAACGGAGTCACATCGAGAAGAAGTAATTCTCTCGACCAGGCAGAATTGTATGAAAAGAATCCACGGCTTGTGGGTCATCAGCCCACACACTTCAGCTACGTACTCAACTACGCACGAAGGCATCAGAAGAACCTCGGCCTTAGCACCACAGTTCACACTAGGCATCATCGTAATCCCAGAAAATCACAATGTAACACGCCCTGAGCACTAATCTAGCGAGCAACCGAGTAGAAAAAGCCTAAGTGCAACAGAAAAGAGCACCAACTTCAGCACAAGGCCCAAGGAAAAACACTAATCTCAGCCTACCTTTGCGTCCTGCAAATGACAAATGAGCCTCACATCACATCGACCGTTGGATACGACACGACGAAAATACGGTACACAACAGCTCTCGATATAAAAATTAGGTCCAAAGTCACCCAGCCGTAAAACAAAGAGATGATCAGGCTCAAATTAAATTGTTCACACTTGGGCAAACACAGGATAAGGCAGTACTTAAAACGACAATTCCAAGGCCAACCTCACAAGGAGATTCACCAAATGACATGGGAAGCATCGAGCTTAGCAACAGAAGCTCACCAAAAAGGGAAGAGCCTAGTTCGCTCGAACAGCTTCTCAGCCAAACTGGTTTAATCGAGCACTTCAACTTCAACAAAAACAAAACACATCAGGAGCTGATCAGATTTAAGCTGGGATGACCAAGATATCGTAACAATATGCACGGCCATTACCACAACTTGAATGGTCAACAACACCCTGAGCAATTGACAAAAGAATCGAATACCAGCAAATCCCGACTAAAAGGGAAATGCCAACAGGAATAACACTAAGGAATTCTTAAACAGCACGAACAACATAAAAGATAGCCGTCGAGCAATAACATTGAACAATCTACGAATTTGGACAATCAGACATAACAAGGAAAGAGTAGAATCAACTACTCCACCAAAAGACACGAAGCAAAATGTGGAATACTTCACAAGGTTGTCGACACTGTAGGTGACAAGCCACTGAGCCCACACAAAGAAACAATTTTCTACGAAAGTCAGAGGCAGTAAAATAATCACGCCACGTTAGTCTAGGATCCACCCACGAATCCTGCCAACGTCCACATCATCCATCATTTCATCACGTTCTAGCCCATTCCATCGCGTCTCTACCTCGGTCAACTCGGCACGGTCGCGCGCCCCTCTTATGGAACATCCTGGACGCCCCTGGGCATCCTCACATGGGTCGAATTTTAGGTGGAGGTCCACCCAACTGGTGAGAAGAAGTGTCGACCCATATAAGGGCCTTCCTATAAATGCCGAGGTGAGCCCACTATAGAGGTAGGCTAGGACCACTGGCCCGATCCTCTTTCCCTCCCAAATCTCACATATTGCACTCAATTGTTCTTCCTCTAAGAAATCATCCGTCGTAGGGAAGAGTAAGGCTCCCGCCAAGCATATCACAAAGCCCTTCATGATGTTCTCCATATCTTCCTCCTTAGCTTGGCCCATTTGTTTGTACACCCAGGCTGCCAATTTCATCAGGTTGATCCCTTTGGTAACCTGAATTTGATCCACTATCTTTGAGCTTGGGAATAGGCCGACTAATATTTCTATTGGGCTTATTGGGTGGGGCATGGCTGCCATCTTCTCCTCTTCACCTTGTTTCAACCTCTTTAACCCCAGCAACATCTCTGCTTCTTCCAAGAGTATGGTGGCTTCAAAGGTGGGGAATAGGAAGGTGTGTGTGCCTGGGTGCCAGATTTCGAGGAAGGCACCTGTGATAGCCCAATCTAGGTGAACAGTTTGATAATGCTTGGCATGAGTAATCAAACCAATGAGGTGCCACCGAGACAAGAAGGATCTAATGTCTAAGGTTATTTTAGAGAGAAGAAGAGGTAGCCACTTGTTTTGGGTGTATCTTTGGGTGCCCGGGATTATAGGGTAGTCCTGTGAGTTATGGGCAGACGGTGATTAGAAGAATAGAAAGTGAAAAGAAAAGTTAGGAAAGGAACGAAACAAAAGGAAAGTAGAGACTTATAGAAAGGGAGAGTCACAAAAGAAGAGAAGAACAGGAAGCAGTTCGGATGAGAGGGTAGAAAAAAGCAGAGAGTTAAGAACGAAGAGCAGAGAGCAAGAAGTCAGATTGGAAGGTTAAAATCAATCCTTTTCTATGTTAAGCTCACCTGATTCAGCATTATTCTCCTGCTGATGTGGCCATCAATCTCTATGATCCTTGCTAAGCCCATCTTTGACTTCTTCACTAGGCGTTGAAGCAGATAGTCCATCCTGTGCTGCAGAGACTTCTTTTCTTGATCATAAAGCCGTCTGCACCCTTGTTCGTGTTAGGAGACCCTTTGGGTCAATATTTATATAGGGGAAACTCTTGTGGAGTTCGAGTTTCAGTTTGATTGGGCTCTTGAGGAGCCATTTTCGACATGGATTGAAACTCTGAAGGTGGCAAAGAATTGGCATCCATGTATGTGGATGCACATAAAATGGGCGTTTGTCTCCTCGGATGCTATTTCTGGATTTTAAATCCGAGTTTGGTTTGGTTGTGAAATTGTGGAGAATGAGCGTCCATCTCAACAGATGTAATTACTTGTTTTTTTGAATTTGGAGGAATTTTGGCAAGGGGGGAATGGACGTCCACTATGATGGATGCCCATTTAATGGGCAACCAGTGAGTCTGACGCCATTTCTTGATGTTATCTTTTGAATGTGTCAATTGCGGTACTTCATTGAAAATGCAGGATTTGCTTCATTCCTAATTACAATCCCTGTATATTTGCTGGACTAATAAGTTGTGAGCGTAGGAAAGATTAATTTTTTTGGCATGATTTCGAGGTGCTCTACTCGGCTTCGTTGGTAACATCATTTCAACCCTGTATCCTGTTGAACCCTGTGTTTTGATGATGTCAAAAACAAGAAGTCATATGGGCATGATATCATATGTGTTGATGTCATAAGTGCTTTCTATTGCACACTTGCAGTGTGCATCATGATTCTGATGAGCATTTCACATTGTCAGTCTTATGCATAAATTTCTTCTGCACTGTAATGTGGATTTCTTGCCACAGATAGTAAGTGTTGATAAGAATGTCGACCCTAAGAGTCGACAGTTGCCCTTGCGTATGTGTTCGCTGCATATTGTCTTGTTGATAACTTTGTTCTCATTGCATTGCATAATGTCTGTGTGCATATTACTCTGTGCATGACTGAGGTTCGTGCAAGTCAATGCATATCAAGTTATAGAGTCTGTGCATATCACTCTGTGCATGGTTGAGGTCCGTGCAAATCACTGTTAACCTAGTCAAGGTCCGTGCATATCTAGCATCATGCATATTCAAAGTATGTGCATACACTGTAGCATACTCAACTAAGGTCAGTGCATGTTGAAGGTTGTTGCATACACTGTTGTAAGTCTGTGCATTTCTGCCTCGTGCTAAACAAGGTCAGTGCATATCCTTCTGTGTGCTATAACTTAAAGTCCATGCATTACAAGGTCAGTGCACTTATCTGCTCACCCACAAGGTCTGTGCTAGTTGGTTTAGGTTGATTAAGGTCCGTGCATAGTCATGCTTAATGTCAATCCAACTCGGTGCACAGTTTGTTCTACATAGTCAAGGTCCGTGCATACTTAGTTGTTTTGCATGTAACGACAGTGCACGTCCCTGTTCAAGCAGCATGTAGGTCCGTGCACATCTTAGTTCAATGCACATTAGATCCATGCACTTCACTGATTAGGTCGTTGCATCTTTTTGTGTCCAAAGCAAGTCTGTGCACATTTTTGTTGAGGTCTGTGCATATAGGTCTGTGCACAAATAAGGTCCGTGCACATTTTCGAAGAATGCACATTTACATTGCTTAGAGTCCGTGCATGTTGTGGGTAGAACACTAAAGTCTGTGCATAGTCTGAAAGGTTAGGTCCGTGCATGTTCTGAATAGAACACTAAAGTCGGTGCATTGTTTGCACCATGCATATATAGGTCTGTGCAGTTTTCTTTTATACATGCGTAATAAGGTCAGTGCATATTTTCTAATTTACACATATAAGATCCGTGCACTTCACTCTTTAGAGTCTGTGCACATCTCTCCTGTGCATTAAAAGGTCCGTGCACTTTTCCATTCAGAGTCCGTGCATATGCACATTTCATAGTCGGTGTAATTTTTGTGGCTACACGAAGGTAAGGTCTGTGCATCTTTATAAAGCCCGTGCATGACATTTTGAGTCTGTGCTTGTTTCCTCACATGTTATCAAGGTCCGTGCACATATTCTCTTCTGAATACTCATGGCCTGTGCATATCTCACTATACGCTACTTAAGGTCTGTGCAAATTTACACCTGGCTCCGTGAAGTCTGTGCTAACACTCCTATTTGATTGCTAGGATAGTCATTTGTTCGAGCATGTGGTCGGTGAATCTACAACCTCTGAGCATACTCCACGAGGAAGTCAAAGTACCAGATTAAAGGGGCCATGATCAGAGGCAAGGAAGGGAATGGAAGAATCTGCCATGTGGACAGCTACAGTACTAGGATTTTGACACGTGGCTAAGGAATCTCAGAACTCTCTTGGCGGGAGTGTTCCCTCCACACGCCTAAAGCATGAGCTGTGGGACCCCAGGGCTGAAGATATAAAAAGATCCCTCTTCGTGTGATCAAAAAAACACAAGGAAAAAAAGGGAGAGAGTAGCAGAAAACAACAGATAGAAGAGCAGAACTAAAGAGAAAGAAATAGAGAGAAGAGGCAGTCTGAAAGAAAAGCACGAGAGCAGTGAGAAGAAGAAGGAAGAGCAAGAGAGTGAGAGTTTGAGAAAGAGGAAGAGGAAGAAAGAGTGAGAGAGTTCATAGAGAGGAGGTTGAAGATGTTTGAAGACCTATTCCACTAGACTTTGGATCAAATCCAAACCTGTCAGCTCCTGCAAGAGCCACATTTGTTTCAAGATCTTTTCCAGCTTTCCGGTGTTGTGATTTTCTATCTTTTATTTTCTTTTAAACATTTGTTTCAGGGTGTAAGTCAGCAGAGCAAGCTGTGTTACTCAGTGTTTCAAGGGATTGGTTCCTCTGGATAGCAAGCTATGTTGCTCAGCATTGCAGAGGATTGGTTCCTCTGGACAGCAAGCTGTGTTGCTCAGCGGATGTAGGAAAGCTATAAGGCCAATCAATTTAAGCTGTGTATCAGCAGGAAGCCTCACTCTGGTTTGAGTGAGGGAAGGACGTAGGCCTACGGGCAGCAGATTGAACCATCTAAAATCTATTGTCCATCATTGTTTGATTGTCGATTTTGTTCCGTTAGATGTATGCTTAGGTTCGCTTATGAAAGTCTGATCTTGTGTCTAGTGAGAGATTGGTTTGCACACTGTGCATTTGATTTTAGTCGTGAGAGAGTCAAGTTGATTACATGAAGTGAGTCATCTCTTTAGCCTATATAGAGTTGATCAAAAGCTCAGTTTATCTGTTTATCCATTAGTTGTTTGAATAGAGCATCTAAGTCATTCAAGGCACCCATGTGCTTTTGTTCAGCATCATAGACTAGCAATCAATTTTATTTGGGCAAAGTTTTTTTTTAAGAGGGATTCATTCACCCCCCCTCTGAATCTGAGCCTTGCACCTCAACAAGTGGTATCAGAGCGAGTTGCTATGTCATCAGATCCAACGATCCGCAATAGATCCTGCAGTTTTCTTGGTGCATTTTAAAGCTGGTCTCTGACCGTTCCAGATTCAATGATCTGCGAAGGATTCTGTCTCTTTGTGTTTGGTGCTTTGTTGTGCTATTTTGGCGTCTCGCTTTGCTATTGTCTAATTTCGGTGCATTTCTTATACATTGCCTTTAGATTTACTTAGCTCAATTATTTTTCAATGGCTCATCTGCCGATCTTCAGTCATAATGACTTTGATCTATGGCTAAAACATTTGCTTCGATATGTAAAAGCAACCAATCCTGATCTATGGAAGGTAATTGTTCATGGTCCACATAAATTATCGAAAGATAAATCTAAATAGACTAATAAGGATCGATTAAAAGATTCTAACAACGCTAGAGCGTTAGATCTGATGAAGGCATCAGTTGATAGAGCTCTAACTTCGTGTCTTTCATCTTGTAGGTCCGCCAAGGAGATTCTAGACAAATTGAAGCTTACCAGGAATTGCAACACATGTCTGATGGTTGATAATGATGGACAGCAAGAAGAAAATGAAGATATGCTCGAACTTGGTATAAGCATGTGCATGGACTTCAAGTGAGTGGGCAAAACATGTTCGGACTTGGCGAAACATGTTCGAACATTAGTCACGGATGTGCATGAACTTATAACATGAATTGTGCACAACGTGCACGGACTTAGTTGGAAGGTGTGCACAAACATGCATAGACTTGCTTACAGGAATATGTGCAAGGACTTAAAGATGTGCTCGGACTTGAAGCAATGAGCACTGACTTAGTTAGACATCGTGCAAGGACTTTGGTTAGTCATAAAGTGCACAGACTTTAGTGTGCATGGACATGACTTAGACATGCACGGACTTCGTTTTGGTCCAAGGAAGAGAAAGTGCATGGACATTGAAATGCTTAGACTTTAACACAAAACAACGTGCACAGACTTTACAGAAATGTGCACGGACTTAAGTGAACGTGCATGGACTTGATAGATGGAGAAGTGCACAACATGCACGAACTTCTTCTGTGCACGGATGCGCATTGTGCATGGATGCACAATGTGCATAGATGCAGTTTCTCTACAAAGTCCAAAGCATGCATGGACTCATATTTTAGAGAGACATGCACGGACACATGTTTTAAAATGAAACATGCATGGACACATGTTTTAAACTGAAACATGATCGAACTTTATGCTTGAACAGAAACATGCATGGATGCAATGCAAACATGCACGGGCTTCATGCTTGAACAAAAACATGCATGGATGCAATGCAAACATGCACGGACTAGAAAACAGAAAGTGTATGGACTCTAAAAAGATGCATAGACTTTAACAACAGTGTGTACGGACTTAACAAGATTGTGCACGGACATGGAAGAGTAACGTGCGCGGACCAGTTTAAGACATCACAGACTTGGAAGAGTGTGCACGGACTTAACAAGAGTAACATGCACGGACTTGTCACAGACTTGTTTCAGACATCCACGGACTTGGAAGAATGTGCACGGACTTTAAACATGTGAGTCGGTGGAGTGTGCACAGTGTTAGAATATGTAAGCCGGTGGAATGTGCACGGACTTTATGTGTGTGCACGGACCATGCATGGACTTGCTACAGGAGATGCTCTGACTTGGATTGAGCCTAAGACTATATATGCATGGACTTTCTACAGTGTATGCTCTGACTTGGATTGAGCCTAAGACTGTACATGCATGGACTTGCTACAGGAGATGCTCAGACTTGGACTGAGCCTAAGACTGTATATGCATGGACTTGCTACAGGAGATGCACAGACCATGCATGGACTTAGCCTAGAAGGCGTGCAACATGCTCGGACTTACATCGAGTATATGCACTGACTCTAAGTGTATGCTAAGACATGCACAGACTTGTCAGGCGACGCACAGACCCAAACGTGCACGGACTTTGGACAATGTCCACGGGCTTTGAAGAAACTACGTGCACTGACTTAATATGCACGGACTTAGTGTATGCTGACTTAATATGCGCGGACTTAATGTATACATGGACACAAAGACTGCATAAGAGAAAAGATGCATGAGAGAACGAAGGTGCACGGACTAGTTTTGAACGTGCACAGAGTTAGTTGCGTGGAAGCCTAAAAAGTGCACAGATGTAGTTTCTCTACTAAGTCCAAAACATGCATAGACTTATAAGGATGTGCCCGGAGATTGCAACAGAAGAACCAATGTGCACGGAGTTAATAAAGAGTGTACCTATATGCACGGGCTTGGAAATGCAAGATGGAGTTAACACAGCAAGGAGCAAAGTGTCGACCCCATGGGTCGGCCCTTTTTACGGGGTTCAATGCACAGCAAATGATCCTCATTGATGCACAGTGCAAAGACCAAATGCACAGAACAAATGCAAGCAAGTAATGCACAGTACAAAGACCAAATGCACAGAACAAATGCAAGCAAGTTTTGTCAATCATTTAAACTTTCATGCAAACATATGATGACTCATAGTGTCTGCTAGCATCAAAATCACAGGGACACAACAATCTCCCCCTTTTTGATGATGGCAACATGATAAGTCACACTCACGATGAGTCACACGCACACGATGAGTCACACTCACACTGGCTCACTATTCTCTCCCTTTGACTTCATCAAAAAGACAGTTTGAAATGAGAAATGCATGAAATGACAGAATGTAAGGTCTCCCTCTGAGACATAAGCAAGAAGACCTATACGAGCCAGTACTCCCCCTAGATGCAGGAGTGGAAGTGACAATCACAGGGACAGATGAATAATTGAAGCACAATATCTCCCCCTTTAAGAAGCAATCCCCCTTTTAGATCACATCCTTATTTTTCTAATAGTTGCTGGGTCTAGCCTTGTCATGTTGCATCGCCGAGTGGGCATTGACTTTTTAGTTGGATGTCTAGGTTTTTCAAAAGGAGTAGGTCTGGCAAGAGTTGCGAGGAGTGGGTGTCTACTATGACTTTTCATCATCCAGTGGTTCGACCACTGTGGCTTGGCATGAGTGAGAAGCCAGGGTAGTGTCTGAGAAGTGGCGGGTTTCTTGGGGGCAGGCCGTGTACCGTGGGTGAAGCTGAGCTGGAGTGTTTTAGGTGTGATCAGATCGATCATCTTGCTCATGAGTGCCCATGGCGGTTGCCCCAGTTCCAACCATCTTTGTAGTATTTCACTAACCTGGCGAGTCAGGGTTCCTAGCGTGCATAAGGCACTTGACTGGGTGGAGTTTTCATGCTTGCTCCGTGGAAGGTGTGTATGAATTCTTTGGTTATTGTATGTTATACTTGTGCTTAATTCCATTGTTTTCCTTATTACAAATGTGCTTCGTTGTGCCTGTGTTTTCCCAAGGTGTGTTCGAGGTCCCTAGAAGTGTCTTGTCTATTGGCAGAGGAGCTATCTGTGGGGGTTATGTGGTTATCCCTCGTCATGTCTTGGTGTGTGGGCCTGGCAGGTCATGTTGAACCAAGTGAGTAGAGTAACCAGTCGTGATTAGGTGTCATGTTGTAAGGCTGGTGTGGGGTCTCCCTAGGTGCCCTGTTGCTTAAGACCTGCATTAGTAGGTAGTTTGTCTTGGTGGATGTTAAGTTTTCCTCTATTTCTGTGGCATTGTTGGTGTAGAGTTGCACAACCGAAGTGTGGTGGGTCGGTAACCCATGGGCTCTAGGATCGGATTTGTAATGGAGTATGGTGTATGTTTCCTGGTAAGCATGTTCTCGAGGATTCAAAGTCGATTATGGAGAGTTGCTCTTGGGTGAAGAGCTGTGTTTGGTTAGGTGAATGGCTTTGGTTGCCATGTGTAGGCGGCGATATCGTGCTGAGTGGTGCTGGTAGCATTGAGGATCGGGAAACTCAGCGGTGAGAGTGGTTGGTTGAGGTTGTGCATTGTACCAACTTTTTCACGAATTGTGTCTCGTGGCTTGGTGTGAAGCCACTTAGCGGCTGGTTTTGAGGAAGGTCATGGCCTTTTGGGCCAGTTGTTCGGCACTGGTGTTCGATGATTAGGAATGAGCTTGGGGGGCGACCGACTTTGGTCGGTGCAGATGTTTGGGAGGTGGATCTGAGGAGTGAGAGGTGTTGACATTGGCAAGGAGATCTTGTGTAGATGCCATGATGGGTAGTTGAGGAGTTGCTAGAATTGCAAAGTGCCCTGAGGAGAGGTGGTTTATTGCGCCAGTTGTTTGACGAGCATGTAACTTGAGATCGATCGAGAGATGTGGTGGTTCGGATGGAGTGCTTGTCTATGGCATGATTCCAGAGAGTTTGGAGCATGGTGCATCTAGTGGAGTCGCTGTCCAAATAGTGGTGTTCCCTTGGCATGGAGGGAGCTATGAAAGGGATTGGTGTATGTGCGTGGGTGCTGAGAGTTGGTTGTTATGTGTGGTGGTTCTCGGTCGATAAAGCCCTGGCGGTTGTCCGTAAGGTGCCCTTTTGTATTGTTGGTGTCTAGTGAGGCATTGGTTTTGGAACCAATGTTGGCCAATGAGTATTGTGGTGTTCGGCTGGAGAGCGCGTGTCATTGGTGGGGTAGAGCCGACAGAAGACTGGTGGCCAATTGTGCTTGGCAGTGAGGTTGCCATCTAAAGTTGAGGTGTGAAGGTTCATCTCGTAAGGAGTGCTCGGTGTCCTGTGGCTGGAGAAGCTGTCAACCCCAATAGGTGCTAATTGTGGTTTTCCCATTGAGGATCGTGTGTTTCTTGGCGTGCTGAGTGTGTCGGGTGTACTGTGCCCTCAAAAGTTTGGAGGAGGCTGAGGTAATGTTGGACATGTCATTTTGTGCACCCCGATCGGTGTGAGGTTTGGCGTGATTGGTGTGGTAGAGCACGAGCGCTCTTTTGTTTGTGCTGGTCTGGCGGCATCCCTCAGTGTTGGTTGCGCAGTGTGTGGCATAGTGCTGCTGTAATCGTGAAGTCCTACCCAATGGGTGAGTCCTTCCTCCTGAGTTCTGTGCTTGTCCTAATTTTCGAGGATGAAATTATTGTAAGGAGGGGAGGACTGTAATCCCTTGGATTTTTGAATCTAGTTCCGAGGGTCATGGATCGGGTCCGAGTGGGTTCAAACTTATTATAATGGTTTTCAAACCGGTGAGCCTCGTGTCACTGGCTCAGTAGGGGTCATGCGGATCCCCACTGAAAAACACGTAGCAACACGCTAAAATAGCAGGTAAAAAATAGGTAAGCAACAGGCAACAACAGGTAAGCAACAGTCGTAAAGCAGGAAAACTAAACTACAAAGTTGCAAAGGAAAAGGATGCGGGAGTAGGGAGCAAGCTAAGAGCTGGGGGAGCTAAAAAGGAAAGGGAAAGAGCCATACCGAATAGGTACAACTGCCGAACTAACCTCGGCTCCCAAACTACTCCAAGCAATGATAGAAGGGCAGACTCTGATCTGACGAAGTCAAGAGTTGCCGATCCGCTGACAAGACGCCAGGCCTAGAGCGAAGACCTGCAAGAACAACAAGAAAACTTAAGAAAACCTAGACAGACTCAGACCCAGACGACACGATTGGAACGTCATGCACATCGTCCCACACATGACCAAAATGTCATGCATGCGACAAGACACTGACCTCAAGAAAAGCCAAGAGAAGGCTAACCCGGAAAGGTCACGAAGTGCGAGGAGCACGAAGAGAACCGTGAAGAGTCATGTGCCACGTGACTAGAGTGCCTCACCACTAGAAGAATAGCCAGCTATG
Organism: Amorphophallus titanum; assembly: GCA_024336825.1. Taxonomy (NCBI): domain Eukaryota; kingdom Viridiplantae; phylum Streptophyta; class Magnoliopsida; order Alismatales; family Araceae; genus Amorphophallus; species Amorphophallus titanum. Next base: position 12,423 of record JANBPO010000776.1, read on the forward strand.
TCCACTGACATCTTATGCTGCGCCTACTAACGCCTTGTCCATGTAACCTACTGCAAGGACTAGGCCGAGACAAGGACACTGCTAGAACCAGAACAGTACCATAATGTGAGTGACTAGTCTGGGTCACGTCTAACGACACAAGTCCAAAGCTCCTGACCATGTGTGCATACACTGGCCCACTACCTAAGCCAGGCCTCTAGCTAGTATTCCCCCTCTGAAGGACGCTACGGTTGGACCGGGGGCCCACGAAACTAGCTTACAAATCGTAAACTGGGAAAGTGTCCCGCTACAAGAGTCATCACGTCGAAGCGTGCCGTAAGGCTACGACCAGTGGAGGCTCACAAGACATAGAGACTCAAAACACGAGTGCAAAAGTACAGATAGGCAAGATAGCACTGTCACACATACTTCGAAGCACCAATGGTAGCACAAGAAATTGTCGACAGACTCAGGACAATATAGCTAGACCTACTCACGTAACGATCCTTGAGTCTCTTGACTCGGAGGCAAGATCGTCACAGATAGTGGAACACGCCGCTAATCGGTCTACTCCTAAGCCAGAGGAAACAATGCTATCAGAGGAAACGACACGCAAAGACCTGAGGGGACACCGAGAACCCTCAACACATCTGGATACGTAAACTGAGGTAAAACAATACCTCGAGGCATCCAGAAACACGGTCTCAAATTGGACAAAGTCACCGAGACACACACAAGGTCACATGTCAACCCGTGGTCTCACCAGGTTGACCGAAACCCGATACGACACATAGACACAGACACCCACAGACACACATATAGCATGCACAAGCACTCCTGGCCATCCCATCATGGTCATTGCCCTCATAGGATGTCAACAGACACCCACGAGTGACGGGAAAACCACGAGATCAAGCCAAGACAAGCAAAAATCAGAGCGATGGACAACGACTACACACTGGGTAGAGCGAACTATCACTCAACCGCTAGGCGAACCCGGCAGTCAAGGAAAGCCGCTGCAAGACTAGAGCCAATGACACTGGCAGGTCTAGATTAAGTCGTTAGGGAATTATCACAGTCAAGGAAAAGACCACACCCAGTCACCTGAACTGACCGATCCAAAAACCACCGACACACAGACACCGCCCTAAAACACAAACCTAAGACAAATAGACACACAGAATAGACATAGAACAGAACACTGAATAGTGCAGGCTATCACGGCCAACAAGAGGACTGTAACGCACCTCTATAGGGGCGTTACCTGCTCTAACGCACCAGGGTAGGGGCGTCAGGGCAGACATGCCTACAACTACAACTCGGACCATGTACCGAACCAAGCCAGGTGTGCTACACCACCTAACGCACCAAGACAGGGGCGTTAGGGTCAACGGGCCTAAAAGCCTAACACGAACCATGTAATGCACCAGACCAGGGGCGTTACACAACCTGACCCACAAGGAGAGGTCTGTCAGGGCTAACTGATTGACACAATCTTTGAGGCAGACATGATCTTCGGGGAACTAACAGCCACAGTCCTCGAAAACCACCAGCATGTAACGCCCCACCATAGGCGCGTTACAGCCATGTGACGGTCCTATGCTGGTCCGTTACACCCAGAACGTAACCCACCAAGTTAGGTGATGAGGACATCTCCCGGCATTCCCTATGGCACGAGGCGCCTCGGCGATGGCCGACCCAGGCACTGACCCCACTGGTGTGGGAACTGCCTCGGTCGTGCGCCCTCCCGAGGCAGCCGGAGTTGGTGATCCCTCGGATGAGGTAGAGTCCCCCCGGCTTCCCTCCTCACTTGACACCGAACCAGAAGATTCAGAAGACGCCAAATCTAAGTCGTAGTGTTGCCCGGACGGGAAGACGACCGCCCTTGGTGCCTGCTCGTCTGCCCAAAAGCCAGCCCGGTGATAGCCTTGGGCGAACCCCTTTCGGACGCCTCGACAGAAGCCCAACTGGTAATAAGGGAAGGCAGCCTTTTGGAGATCGGCCTGGTAGTCCTCCTCACTTTTGTACCACTCAAGCGCCTCTACCTCAGCCGACTCCACCCTACCAGCAAGCTCAGCCGACCTCTTCTCCACCATGACTAGCGTAGCCTCAACCTCTGCCCGAAGTCACTCGGCCTCCTCGGCTTGGCCCTCGAGCTCTGCTCGCTCAGACTCCCATTGCCCATCATGCCCGACCTGAGTCGCGCGCTCCTACTCTAGGAGCCCACTCTTCAACTCGAGCGAACTATAGGCCTGAGCCAGCTACTCGGCTGATGCCTGGGCCTCCGCCTGGCTCGACTTTGTCTGTTCCCAGAGCGAAGTGACCTCCTACCGAAGCCCCTCAAGATTGGCAGTGAGCTAAGTGATCTTCCAATTGGATGTGCTGACGGCCCAAGCAAGATTCGATCGCTCTAACTCCGCCTGAGTGTAGGCGTCGGCTATGTCGGCCCCCATCTGGGCCTACAACAAACTGCCCTCCATGATCATTTCGAGGACCACAGATAGAGGCTTCTGCCTAATTCCTCCTCGCACCACCCCTGAGGCTATGTTATGGCATCTCTGGTATAGGGGCCCCCAGACACCGGGAGGAGGGCCAGTCCTATCCGAAGCGGCCGAAATGGGGGTTCCCCCCTCGAGCAATACCCCCTCGAGAGCCCTGTCGGTTGGCTCGGATTGGACCACCCCATCCCGCGTCTCTCCTGCCTCGACCGACTGGGATGGAGTCGCGTCTCCTCGCGACCCTCTGGCCCCGACCGACTAGCCCCGGGTGCCTTTGCCTTGCACTCCTCCGACTTCGCCCGATGCTCCAACATCAGAAATCACCACCCGAGAATAGCCCGCCCCCGCTGTAGCCTCATCGGACCCCTCTCACTCGGTGAAAGGGCAAGCTAGCCGAATAGGCTCGGCCCCTTCCAACTCGGCGGAGGGGAGAGCCGAGCAACCACCCTCCTCAACCGAGCAGATGGCCTCGGCCTTCTTGGCCCACTTCTTCTCAGCAGACTGAGCCTTCATAGAATCCCGTAGCATCTTCTCCATGGGGTCCTTGCACTTGGTTCTCCGCCGCTCGGAAGCCCCTTCCCGGGCTACCCGTTTGCCTTTGCCCCAGGCTCGGGAAGTACCCTCGAGAGCCCACGACTCGGCGGCAGCCGACGCATCGTCCACGTCGATCACCTCCAGCTCGATCGACGATACCCCCTCCTCATCTGGTCTCCTCGCGTCTGGAAAAAAGAGGACAAGGTCATGAAAAGAAGAGCACTTTCTCAAATGAAGCGGGAAGCTATTTTCTGAGGCTCTTACTCGTCGACAGCAGCCACTCGGAAAGGCACTGTTCAATATTAGCTAGAATCACCAGCTCACCCATCGGTCAGCAATTTTCCCGGAGAACCACCGCCCTCTGATCCACCTCCGAGGATGCCTTGGCTAGCTTCGAAGGAATATTTGGGTGGAAGTTGGGCACGGTTGGGAAAATCTAAGACATATCCACTGAAGATGTACCCACCCAGAAGTACTGAGTCTTCCACCCCTTGTGGGACGAGTCCTTCCAGGACAGAGACACGCAGCTCCTATTTTGTCTCGCCTGGATAAAATAGAATCCCTTGCCCGCTTGCGGATGCTCCTTCAACTCGAAGAAATAATGGAAAAGATCCAGTAAGGGAATGATCTCGCACTTGTAGCAGACGAAGCGGAAAGAATAAACAAAGAGATAAGAGTTGGCGACTAGCTGGATGGGAGCCAGCCAGAAGAAGCAAAGGAGTTCGACAATGAAGGGATGAAGAGGGAGGTGAAACCCACTCTTCCAAGATAGAAGAAACGAACAGAAGTACCCAGAGCGAGAGTCCAGGCTCATCTCATGAGGGGCAGAAGCCGTAAAATGGTACTTCCAAGGGAGACCATACCAGTACTCCAATCGCTTCACCTCTGCCTCCTCCAACTCACTGCAGTTCAGAGCCGACATCTTATTATCATTATTATTATTATCATTGCCATCATATATTATATTTTAATTTTTTTTATAAGAGCGGGCCGAAAAGGGGCTTAAAGGGTGTACCGAGTGAGCTAGGGCTAGGTGTGCCGACGAGAGATATTAGGAGTGTGCCGGAGAGGGCCGGGGGCTAGTGTGCCGGCGAAGGCTGTTGGGAGTGTACCGCTGAGGGCTGGGGGCTGTGCGTGTCGGCAAAGGGCTGTGCCGGTGAAGGGTGAGCTGAGGGGGGCTAAAGGTGTACCGCTGAAGGAGGGGTCGAGGTTGTGCCATTGGAGGAGGGGTTAAGGGTGTATCGGCCAGGGAGCTAGGGGTTGTACCGGGCTTGGCCTAGCTGGGGTGCACCGGTGAAGGGGAGCACGAGTGTGCTGGCGAGGGACGCCAAGGAAGCGTGCTGGAGAGGGCAGGGTCTATACTAGTCTGCGGTGAGGTCTGAGCTAGTGTGGGCAAGGTCTGTGCAGGTTGAGGTGAAGGTCCATGCACGCTGATCAGGGTCCGTGCATGCCTGACAGAGTCTGTGCATAGGAGAGTTCCAGGTTCGTGCAAGCCAAGGCAGAATCCGTGCATGTGCATGCAAGGTCCGTGCAAGGTCCGTGTAGGCTGAGCAGTGTCTGTGCAGGCGGGGGGGTCGAAGTCCATGCATGTTTACACAAAGTCTGTGCAAGTTTGGGGGTCAAAGTCCATGCACATTCGGACAAAGTCCGTGCATGTGGGGGTAAAGTCCATGCATATTGTGCATGCAAGGTCCATGCATGTGGGGGCAAAGTCCGTGTAAGTTGTGCATGCGAGGTCCGTGCGTGTGGGGCGAAGTCCGTGCAGGTTGTGCATGCAAGGTTTGTGCAGCATGTGCAGTCAAGGTCCGTGCAGCATGTATGGGGTTAAGTCCATGCAGGGGGGTGAAGTCCGTGCAGCATGTTCAGGGAAAGTCTGTGCAGGTTTCAACTGGGCTGAACAAAGGTCGGTGCACATGCACATGGGGTTAGATGAGGTTCGACGCACATGAGGGCCAGGTCAGTGCAATGCTTGAATGGGCCCAGAATAAGGTCGACGCACATGAGGACCAGGTCGGTGCAATGTGTGAAACAAGGCTAGTGCAACAGGAGGCTGAGGTCGACGCTAGTCTGGCCAAGGTCAGTGCGTGTTCACCATAAGGTCAGTGCAGGTTTACCCTGGGCCAAGGGGAGGTAGACGCAGGTTCTATGCATGCGAGGGACAAGGTCAGTGCAGGTTAAGACCAACAGGCAGTTGAGGTCGACGCTCGTTGGGCTGAGGTCAATGCACATCGAGGGTGAGGTCGGTGTGTGCCGGGCGAGGCATGGGGTTGGGTGTGCCGGCCAAGGTACGGTTGGGTGTACTGGCCTGGGCACTGGAGGGGTGTATCGGGTAAGCCATAGGTAAGGTGTACCAGCTAAGGAGCTTAGGGGTGTGCCGGGGAAGGCCAAGCTGGAGGGTGTACTGGCCGACGAGGTGTGTCAGTCAGGGTGAGGCTAGAAGTGTATTGGGGAAGGCCAGGGCGGGGTGCACCGGTGAAGGCCCAGGGGGTAGGCGTGTTGAAGAGTGTACCGGCGAAGGGTAAAGGGGAGAAGAAGGGCGTGCCGGCCAAGGGGCTTAGCCAGGGGTGTGCTGGAGAAGACCTCGTTGACAGGTGTACCGGCGAAGGGTAGTTTGGGGGGGTGCCGACAGAGACCCAGGGGAGAAGGGTGTACCGGCCAGGGAGCGCACTAGTGAAGGGCCCAGAGGTAGGTGTGCCGAGAAAGGGCTGTGAGGGGCCCACTCCTCTTCTATTTTCTTAAGGCCTTTCTTTTCTTCCTTTCTTAATTTTGTGCAGTCCGCATGGGTTTTCTCTTTCCTTCTCTTAAGTATCTTCCCCTCTTTCTTCTTTGCAGGATGGGTGTTGAAGAGACACTGGCCAGGGGACTGTGCCCGTGAAAGGGTGCACCAGGTGAGGTCAGGCTGGGGTTAAGGATGTACCGGCAAAGGGGCGTGCCAGTAACGGGCTGGCCAAAGTGTGCACCATTGAAGGCGTATGGATGGGGGTTAGCTTGAGGGCATGGGGGCTAGGGATTAGCCAAGGAAGACGGAGCTAGAGGGGAGGGAGAAGTCATAGGACATCTGGGCTTAGCCAAGACCCAAGAGAAAGGAACTAGGCTAGAGGGAGAGGCAGCCAAGGGGAGAAATCTAAGGAAATACGTTAAGCCCATGGGGTTCAGAGAGGGGAAGAACCAATTTCCTCCAGGACAAAGACGTATGCTGTCATTCCCTTGATCATGATGAAGTCTACCATAACCATAACGATTTTGGGCGGGGTGCCGATAGTAACTGGCAGGCTTAGGGCTCCCTCGGGATAGGTTGCCAGGCCGTTGAAACCACAAAGTAGAGTTCGGATCGGGCGGAGTTTGGAAGGATTTTCACCCATCTTGAGGAAACAATTATAAGAAAGTACATCAGGGGCACTACCATTGTCGACTAAGATTCTATCTACATTACAATGGTTTATGTGGCCGATAAAACTAGGGCATCGTCGTACGGGGTTGTTAACCCTTCCAGGTCCTGGTTAGAGAATACCAGGGCCTGCTCCTCGCTTGCCAATGGGGCCTTAGAGGGCTCAGAGGCTCGGCTCGCCAGCTTGGCATGACGCTTCCTTCCTTGGCTGCTATCTCCTCCTAATGTAGCTCCTCCAGTGATGACGTTGATGTGGACCCCACGGGAGATATTACCGATCTCCTTGGGGGCACCCCGGTCTCCGTCTGCCTGGACACATACCAAAACAAGTGCCCCTGACGGATGAGGCGGTCGATCTCATCTTGGAGCTGGTGGCAGTCACCGGTGTGGTGCCCGTGGTCACTGTGGAAGAGGCAGTGCTTGCGGCGGTTGCGACGTTTCACCTTCATAGGCTCGGGTTGGCGGAGGAGGCTCGAGCCTTTGATGTCTTCATAGATCTCATAAACTAGAGCAGTTAGGGTGGTGTACCACTCGTACCTCTGAGATGATTCTTTGTGCTCCCCATCTCGGTTCTGCCTTTTTCCTTGGCCCTAGCTTGGCTCGGACAGTCACTTCTTGTCCCCCTCCCAACCCGAGCCGGTTGTGCCGCGGCAGGAACTGAGGACTTCCTCGCATTCAGCGTGGCACAATGCCAGGGTCACTAGCTCAGCAAGGGAGGTGGGAGGATACAGGACTAGCTCGCACCGGAGGTTTTCGTCCCGGGTGCCTCCAGTCAGTGCGGTTATGGTTGAGGCTACATCCAGGCAGGGGATGCGTAAGACCTCCAATTTAAATCTATTAATGTAGGCCCGCAGCTTCTCCCCCTGCTCTCGTTTGAGCGCCAACAGTCCCGCTACCTACCTAGGGGGATCGCTACCTACAAAGCTCTCCTTGAAGACCCGCCTGAATTGCTTGAAGTCCCAGACGCTACCTGGGGTGAGGGCTCTGAACCAAGCCTGAGCGCCCTGGACCAGTGCAGTCACGAATGCTTGGCACTTGATGGCGTCAGAAGCCCCGTGGAGAGTCATCAGGGCGTCGAAGTTGTCAAAGTGGTCACTCGGGTCACCCTGGCCGTCATATGGCTTGAAGGTCGGGAGGGAGATCCTGAGAGAGATCTCTACCTTCAAGACGTGATCTAAGAATGGGGATTTCTCCTCATCTTCCTTGGGAGAGGTCTTCTGCAAGGTGCGGAGGGCGCGCTCTTTTTCTATGAAACACCTCTCAAAGTCTCGCAGCCGGAGGGACAACTCCGATTGTCGCTGGGTCGAGGGGCTACGAGGGCACACCCGGAGGCTGCCTCGATGCCCTTCGAGAGCTTTGGTCTCCGGAGGTGGTTGGCGCACTCCAGACTTCTCCCTCCTCAGAGTAGAGGAGGCTTCTTGTTCCGGTGGAGGGGCTTGTGACGGTCCACCTGACCAGTTGCGAATTATCTATCGTCCCCGGAGGATGAAGCGGCCTCTTGCAGTTTACAAGGAAGCATCCCCATGGTGGGGGCTCTCCTGGGGGAGTCGCGAACGCTCCTCCCTGGCCGCCTGGGTCCTCATTAGACAATGAGGCTATCCAATTTTATGTTGAGGGTTTGGAGGGGGTCCGTGCTCCCGGCAGGGGGTTGCCTCTCCACCGTTGGTGGGGGTAGATTGCCGGTTGGGTCACTGGCGTGAGTGGGGGTGTCCCTCGTATGTTGGGACGGTGCACCCTCCACCGTCACCGGAGCTTTCCCTTTGTCGCCGGCGGCCCTCCTGCTAGAACTCTGTCACACCATGTCGGCTATTTGCTCATTTTCCACAGATGGTGCCAAATGAAGAGGGATAATCTCGCGCTGGTCCTGAGCTGGAAATGATGGCCATGAAGTTACGAACTGCAAGATAGGGAAACGGGTCAGAGGTACCCAGGGATGGTTCCTTGGAGAAAAATTGATGGGGTCATCCCTTGCCCCTCCACATTTTTTCGAGGCTCAGATTGTTCGTCGACATGTGCCATTGTGTTTATCATGTTTTTATGAGTCTAGTCATGTAATTTTTATTTTATTTGAGTCCTCACTCTCTCTCTCCCTCATTCTCTCTCATTCTCTCTCCCGGAGACGCCCCACTGTAGACGGAGCGATCCGCGGGTGAGGTGACGACGCGTGGGACTTGCTGAGACGCATGGTAGAGCGAGGAATGACGTGGATTTGGCGCGATCCCGAATGGCGGATTCGAAGTTGGCGGTTCAGTTCGCGACGGCGTTTCGGCACGGATTAGTCACCCATGGTGCTCGGTTTCATCGGTGGAGGTAGGGAGATGGACCCTCTCTGCGTTTCGTATGTTTTCCCTGTCTCCGTGGGTAGTTTGGTGGCCGATCGGGGGAGATCGAGCCAGTTTTGTATAAATCATAGTTTTTGGGGTTCGTAGGGTTGGCCGAAAAATGGCAACCTCTCGCGACGTAGTTAGTGTCAAACTAACCGCTGGGATGTCAAGATCCCAACCCCACTAGTTTCGTGTCAATTGGCCGTCATTTGGGGCCGGTAGGAGTCCGGGAACCCTGGTGACTCGATTTGGGTCGATTCGTCTGAATCACCTGGAGCTCGTGATTTAGTGCGTTTCGTGACGTGCATGTGGTGTTTTTGGAATCCTTGAAGGATTTCCTACCATTTGGATGTATTTCCCCTACGCTACAACATGCATTGGGCGTGGAACGGGCCGATTGGGCCATTTCACCGTTTTAACCGTCGGATTGGCATAACGATCCTACCAAAGGCCGTTATGTGCATAACGGTCCCCCGATAGACCATTATGCTTCGTTCATTGATTTTCATCTTCGGAGGTCTTGGAGCATAACGGACCAAGACAGGTCTGTTATGTGGAGCATAACGCCCCTGTCCAGGTGTGTTATGGTCGGGTGGTTTTTGAGACTGACTGCCATGTCAGATCCCTCGACGACCGTGTCCACCTCGAAGACTGTGTCAGTCGGTTGGCATGACGGATTCCTCCCCGTGCGTTATGGTTAATGTAACGCCCAGGTGCAGATCCGTCATGGTTCGTAGACCGATGTTTCGACTGGGTGGCGGTTAATATAAAGTGCCTCATCCTATGCGTTTTGTGGCTATAGTGGATTGGGTGTGGTCTTTTATATGCCCTTGGTCTGTGGTTAGTGTGCTTTTGTGTCTGTTGGGTATAACGCACCTACCCTTGTGCGTTATACTAGCATGACGTGCCAATTGTGGTCCGTTATACTTCGTGTCGTTCGTGTTTTGGGTCTGCTGGACATAACGCCCTTCCTTGGGTGCATTATGTTGATGTAACGCCCCTATGCCAGTGCGTTATATCATCTGTCGTAGTTTTCGATCTAGTTGGCATAAAGCTCCTCCTGTGGTGCATTATGTGCGTATAGCGCCCCTATGTTGGTGCGTTATAGTCCTGTTTGCCGTGTTGACCGTTTGCTTGTTCTGTGTTGTGTGTCCGTCTGTCTTAGGTCCTTGTTTAGGGCGGTGTCTATCTGTCGGTGGTTGTCTGGATCGGTCGGTTTAGGTGACTGGCTGTGGTCTTTCCCTAGACTACGATAGTACCCTAACGACTCAATCGAGAAGCTGCCATTGACCTTGTCTCTAGTCGCGTAGCGGCCCCCTCTTGACTGCTGGGTTTCCCCTAGCAGTTGACTGACAGGTTGGTCTGCCCAGAGTGTTGTCGTCGTCTGCCGCTCTTGTTTCTATTGGTTCTATTAGTTTGTGTTGCTGTGGTGGTGGATGTATTGGTGTGTCTGTGTCGTGTCTAGTTCCGGTGAACTCGGGGTTACCTAGTGACTGACAGGAAGTCTTATTGTGTCTCGGCAACCTTGTCCAATTTGAGACATTGATTCTGGATGCCTTGAGGTACCATTCCACCTCGATTTATGTATCTAGGTGTGCTGAGGGTTCTCAGTGTCCCCTCAGGTCTCCGTGTTTTGGTTCTCGTGGAGCATGGTTTTCCCTGGCTTAGGATTAGACCAATTGGCGATTTTGTTCTGCTGTGTGTGACGATCCTTACTCAAAGTTGTAGGACTCAGGGACCGTTGTAGTTCTAGGTCTAGTTTGCCTTGCCCTGAGTGGTCAACAGTTTCCTGTACTGTCGTGGCGCGCGTAGTACAACCTGTCTGTACTCCGGCACTTGTGTTTCAGAGTCTTCAGGTTTTGTGGCTCCTCTTTGGTTGGTGCCTTACAGCACGCTTTGGCATGACGACTCTTGTAGCGGGGCACTTTTCTCGAGACATGATTGTTAAGCTAGTTCCGTGGGCTCCCGACCTTATCGTAGCATCCGCGGGGGAGAATACTAGTTAGAGGCCTGGCTTAATGCCTCACCAACAGACGGGGATGAGGGAGCCCTGATGATGCGGTCCCTTGAGGTCGACCCTTTAGAAGAGGGAAAGACCTTCCCCGCGCGCTTGCAGTGGAGGGGGGTCCAGAGGAATACTTCTTCATCTTGTGTCTCTTCAGCTGGTGGCATAGGTTGTTTATTGTGGCAGGCTTCCTGCAGGGCTGCAGCCTTGGCGGGGTCACCGCCGAGCGGGGCCGAAACTGATATCACGTCGGCCTCGTAGTAATCTTCCGGTGAGAAGCCTAGGCCCGGATGCTTGGTAATCCGTAGCAGCCTCTGGTCCAGATTTGGCGGGTTCTACATCTTTTCAAACATCTCCTTCTGGTTGGAGGGTTGATAAAGGGGAATCCTTTGTCTTCTGACCACCTCGACTGCGTGGTCAGTCATGTAGGGAAGCTCCGAAATTGGGACGTGCGGGTCATGAAGGTTGTCAGGGAGTCAACAATCATCATCTCCTCTGACTGGCTGTTCTTCGGCCACATAGAAAATAGTGGGCGGGCCTTCGGGATTCGGCACCTCAAAGGTCCTCAGCTGCTCGACCGCCTGGTAATCGAGCTCCGTTATTGGCTTAATGATTCCTGGCGGGACTTTGACATCCTCTAGCAGGTCCTCGAGACGGGGTGCCCCCGATGTGGGATAGATAGAGAGGGAAAATGCCTTGAATACCCCTTCTTCTTCTGCAATGAATGGCACATGCGGAGGAGCCACATAGCCTGGGGGCGGCGGAGGAAACCAGCCTTACGATTTTATCTTCTTCTTCCCTTTGTCCCGGGCAACTTTAGGAACCTGCATTGTCTCTTCCAGGTACAGATTGCCATCTAACAGGTGACACTCGAACACCTCAAATGGGTGGAGGTCAGCGAAGATTCTGACTTCTTTTCCCTCACACGAGTACTTGATACATTGGTGCAAGGTAGATGACACCACTCTGTTCTGGTGCAGCCAAGGCCAGCCAAGCAACGCCTTGTAGGAAGTGTTGGAGTTGATTACATGGAACTGAACCTTGGTGATGAAGTCGCCAAAGGCTAGGTCAAATTTTGCAACCTCCATGGGCACCTCACATTTCTAGTTAAAGCCAGCAATCTTAACGTTCTTCACTTCGACCAGGTGTACATCAAAGTAATGTTTCTGGTACACCCGATAAGGGAGTATGTTAACTGCTGCTCCTAGGTCGATCAGGACCCTGTTGATAGGCTGTCTGTTCAGTTGTCCCTTCATGTAGAGCGACCTATTATGACTGCAGGTGGGCAAGAGCATCTCGTCTTCTGTGAAGGCTACGGCCACCTCCGGGGACATCTCTACCAAGTAGGCTTCAAGGTGTGCTGGCGTCTGGAGTGCGGCAATGATCGCTTGCTGTGTTTCTTCATCCAGGGATAGCATCTCCCAGATGGTAAATCAGGCCAAGATCTTCTTGAGATGCCTGACTATTCGATCGACAGCCCGAACCTTGAGCAGCTTCATCTCTTCGGCCTTGCCGCGTCTACCCCTAGCCTGGGCCTGGGGCACTGGGTCGGAAGGTGACTCCTCCACTGGATCTGGTGCCGCCACTTGAGCCGTCGGGGCCTACTGGGCTTCTTTCTTTTCCTTCATGAATTCAGCAAGGTTAGGGATGTCGTCAAATTCTTCTGCCGACTGGGGCGGGACCACCGCCGGTAGGGCCAGAGGATTGTTGGCGGGTAGGGCTGGGAGGCTACCGGCTCTCTTGGTTGGCCATGGTCCTTGTGGGTGTACCTACTTTTTTGTGTAGGCCCGAAGGAACTCAGCGAATGAAGGAGCACCCTAACTCTTCGGCTTCTCGGGATAAAGACTCGACGATGGGGGGATCTCCGTACCTCGAACCTTAGGTTCGGGGACTTGGTATGACTGCTCGCCCCTTAGCATGATGTTGCGGTTGTCCTGAGGAGGGCATCCCCATTTCTTCCCTGACCGAGTGGCATGCTGGGAGGTGGATGTTTTAGCCTGATTCGCCTCTGGCAGATCATAGGATGCTTCCTCTTCTTCTTCCTCTAGAGAGAGGGTGGTGTCGAACAGCCCCGAGAGAGTGTTACAGGCGACGACGACCTCCTTTTTCTTCTTGCTTCTGGGTCCTTTCCTTTTCTTCTTCTTTTCCGCTGCAACTGGTGGCTGCTCTTGAGGGAATTCACCCCACAAGGGAGGCTCTTGTTCTGCTTGGTCTTCTGCTTCAGGAACTAACTCGAGGGACTCGAACTCCTTCCAGGGGACATATTCTTTCAGCTCAATGGGCCGGACTAAATCCCCTCACAGCAAGGGGTTGCCCCCACACCCATCCACCCCTTGTCCCCTCCCATCTACCCCATTTCCATTCACCTATCACTACCCTGCTCATGCCAGTTCGCAGGCAGCAGTAAAGGTCTGGGTTGCAGAGATTGCCACGTTGTCATCGCGAACCTCCTGGTGGCATATCCTATACCGACAAAAATCTCATCCAAGCAGCTTCGCAGGTGAGGTAGGCCCGCCTCCATCCTATGCCCGTGCTATTCGGAGGATCAGTTCTTGCCAGACTATGGATCTTGTCTCCAGTAAACAACCTAAGGCCGAGTGCAGAAGCTCTGACGACCAGCCCTCTGTGATTCCTATTGCGGCTCTTGTCTGAGGTGAGCTCCCACCAGTCCTCTTTTAGTTCCAAGAAGAAGGAGGTAATTCGGGCTTTGGAGCACCACGTTGCAATAGTTTTCCCTGACTAGCGCAGATCGACTTCACTGGTACCAGGTCAGATCCCCTATCACCTTTCTACTTCTAGCGCCCTACCCCACCCTCTTTCTGGAGCCCTGTTGGTCCCTGTTCGAATCAGACTCTCCCATGATCACGTCGACACCAGCCCCGCCCTCATCAGAGTTTATAAGAGCCTAGGGTGCCCTTTTTCTCAGATGACTTTGATTCTGGACAGACAGTACTACACAGGATCAGTTGGATTTACAAAAGCTCCCACGACCAGACGTCTGCGATTCTTGGAGCAACCCTTGGCTGAGACAAGTTGCTACTAGTCCTCTTTTAGTTTCAAGAAGGAGGAGGCCTTTTGAGGATCGGAGCACCTCATTCTGGCCTTCCCTGTGGACGTGCGTAGGTAGTCTCGCCAGAACCAGGTTGGACCCTATCCTACTATTTGATTTTCCATCTTCTACTCTGACCACTTCTGGGTTCCCCATCAATTCCTGCTTGAAGAGGAATTCTCCACGATCGCAGCGACATTAGCCTCCACTTCATCGGATCCCGGGAGAGCTCATGGCAGCAATTTTCTCAGGCCCCTGCAGTTTTGGGTCAGAGAGGACCACATTGGATCTACCCTGGTCCCGGGCGCGACACGACCCCAACCAGACTCTGATCGGTCCAAAACTCAACTGGCGCCTCCCTGGACCCTTCACAGTCATTTCTGTTCTGTCCTGCCTTCATCAGCAATCGGAGGTGATCGTGGCGACCCCACAACCGGCTCACTGTCCCTACAGAATCGACATTGGGATGGAATTCAGTCCTCGGGTGATCGGTCTTCATCGTCCAATTCCCCACCCCCTCGCCTGGCCGACTGACCGCCCCTCCCTGCGTGGAGGTAATTTTGCTTGTAATCCATTAACACCCACCCCGAGATCCCCCCTCCTGCGAGTGGCGTAGTGCAAGTGGTACATGAATTTCAGGTTGAAGCTTCATCGGTGCTACATGCAGACAAGCCCACGCATCCCCGCTCGCCCTCATCTCCGGTCGGGGTTCACATCTTGATGCCGACAAGGTGAGATTCGGGCCCCATCCTCTGCTGGTTTTATCATTTCATAGTTTAGTATTATTTCTAGTTGCCCATCGAACGGTGAGTGAATGCCCGTTCCAACTTTCCATATATTGAGTGACCACCGCAGGCCGAGGTGAGAGTAACCCCATACATCCCACGCCCTTGGTGTGCAGGCTGCCGGCGGAATTGGGCATCCCAGACCCTTAGGGGTCCATCCCTAGCTTGCTATACCCCCAAAACGGTGAGGTCCCACTTCAGACCCTCACCACCATCGCCGCTTTGCCCTCGGCACTTGTGTGAGCTACGTGGGTGAGCCCGCTTGAGTGAAGTCATCGGTCTGTTGCATTGGTTATGAGTCTAGGTCCTAGGCTCATAGTGTCACTCCCTTAGCATGAGTCCTCGATAGCAAAAGAGGTATATCAAAAGACGTTGCAGGAAGGATCAGTTAGGCCGGTCTGGAAAGCGGCCTTTCTAGCGTCGAGGAAGCCTTCGGGGTTGTCCTTCACCTCATACCCTTTGTTGTCTAGGAATTACGATTTAGGCCTCCATTTGGGCCCATCACCCATCTCCCCTAGGTCGTGTCCCATCAATTGGTATCAGAGTAAGTTTTAGACTTGTCTCTACTATGTCTAGTCCTTGGGCGCATTACATTGATCTCTTGTGCATCACCACATCCGCATGGCTACCTTAGACCTCGCATATTTATCATTCCTAGACCCATTAGAGGTCTTTGTGTTTAACGGATCCTGCCCTAGCACATATCTAGAGTGGGAGAGCTCCAATCAACATATAGAATTGCATTTAATTAAGAGTCTAAGTTTAGGATCGTACCGAGGTGTACGGTAGAGCGTCCAGGTCATCCTACAGCTCCCAGACCTGTCTCTTGAGGGCTGTAGTCTCTCGAGGTGTGGTCCACCTCCGGGTAATTGGCACTAGGGTCGAGTAGGTCTCATCACCTCTGCCTAGCCCACGTAGGCCCACACTTACATCATATAGTGTCAGCATAAACGAAGCATATAGGAATTGTAAAATTAAGTCTAAGGTAGAGGTCGTACCTGGAGTAGGGGGGAGAAGCCCCCGAGTATCGTCCGCTTGCTGGTCGAACTCAGGGTCTCAAAGAGGAAAGCCAAAACTATAGCTCCCCACGCGTAGTCTCCAACATGGTCAAGGTCTTGGAGTAGTGGTAGGAAGCGGTAGCTCATCATGTCCGCCCGTGTTGAGAAGAGGAGTCGCTCAAAGAAGAGCATCAGGAACCTCCGTAGGACCCGATCAGCCTCTACTCCCTGCTCCGTCACCACTCTCGGTCTATCCAGGTCCACCAACCTCTGGAGGTGCTGCTCCGGCTGCTCCCCCGTCGCTATGCTGGCCCGTCGTAGCCCTAAGTTGTCCTGAAGACTCGCCCGGGGTAGGAGAGTAGACTGCCGCTTAGAATGCCGCAGCTCCAGGCCCAGCAGCTCTTGGGCCATCTCATGGTAGTCGGGATACGTGCTCCCGCTGACCGGTTATCCATGCCATCACAGGCCAGTGAGTTTGGCCACATCCTCCAACGTGGGGACCATATGCCCCCACGGAAAAAGGAAGGTAAGACTCATTGGGTCCCAGCGATCGTGCAGAGCATAGAGGAGAGTGGTGTCAAACTGACTCACCTCAATACTTAGGAATGGGGTGAACCCCATGGCAGATAGCCTCTCTCATTGAAGGTCCGGTAGTGCCAGATACACTACCCAGACCTGCAACCATGAGAAGCGGGTCCGATGCTTTCCCTACATTTATTCATGTAATTGCATGCATTTAATAATAGATTTAATCATTTTATTCAACGAATAAATAAAAATAATAAAAATGGCATTTCTGTTAGAAGGGCGGTTCCCCATGGACCACTCTTCCTAACACACGGTCCGTTATGGGCCGTTCAAGTTCTTGGAGCTCTCCGTGTTCAAACGGACCATTGAGGCCCGTACAACTGTTATATGGTGGACCTCCCATCGTTCTTGTCTTTCTCACCCCTATCGTTTTCTAGTATCAGACGACCAGCCTTGGGCCTTATGGGATATGTGCGGCTATATGTGGGCCGCATGTTCTCACTTGTGTGGTTCTTTGGGAGCCGTTCATCCGTCATCTTCCCCGATGATGGCGAACGCTCCCCCGCCGGCGGTGGCACCCCCATGGGCCCCCAAACTGGCTCCTAAGGAGGTCATAAGCCCCTAATCTATTCCCTAGGCTAGCATGCATTAATTAAAATTGAAATGGCTAGGGTTTTATGGGCTTACCTTATCGGTCCTCTTGGGTTTTGCCATCGCCACGGTTGCCACCTCTGCCTCCGGTGCGCCCTCTCTGGCATCCACGACAGCTGCTAGGATCTCTTCCTTGACCACGGGCATGGGCTCCTCCTCCCGACGACGGCCTGCGATTCCTCCCCGGCCACAGCCGTTGTTGGCGGCAGCAACACCTCTTCTTCCTCTCCGGCCATGGCTCGGGCCGAGTGATTGAGTGCCTAGCGTTTAGTGCACTTTGTGGGGGGAATGAGGGAGATTGGGAGAGATTGAGAGAGTGTGAGAGTTGGAGAGTGGGAATGGGGGGCGTGCCCTTCGGTGTCCCTTCTCCCACCATCGGTTACGGTGGGGAGGAGGGAGACGAAGGGGTTTTAGCATTTTAAAACCCTAGAGGTTGTGCGGTCTATCGATGGGCCGTCCATCCTCTAGATGGTTATCTTCTCGCCGTTCTTTCCCAATGGTATACTGTATGTGAACGGTAAGTTTTTAGCCGTTCACCCTAATGGCGGTTGGCATTGAGCCATTCATCTTATTAAGCCACATTCAAATGCTTTGCTCTTGTATGGCTTGGCCTCAGCCGTCTTTGATTTGAGCGGCCTCTTATTAGCCATTCATGTGTTGAAACAAATGGTTTTTGAACCTCTTTATTAGTACACTTCATGTTTAATTAATAAATCTGGTTATTTCATGATATTATTACAAATCTTGTTAACGATCTTCCTTGCAGCATTGCCTTCACTTGCCTTTCGTCTCCGTCAGGTAAGTCAGGTAAATATTCCGGTCTGCCGGCGGACGAGGAACCCGCGCACCAGGGCCTGCAGCTTTACCAGCGCCCTGAGGGCCCGGAGGGCCTTCCCTCGGATGAGCGGCTTCCAGCCGCTGCTTCGGGTGCCTCCTCGACCGCAAGCTCACCGTCACTCTCCCCAATAGCCTCCTCTGGTGCTGTGGGTGCCGTAGAGGGTTCTCCCACCTCTGTTTGGGCCAGTGGAGCTTCCTCTCCCTGTAGTTGGTTCGCCGCCATCACGGGTGTCCCTTCCTCTTCCAGGTGGTGTTAGAAATGGTACACAGCAGTCCACTTCCTCCCCATTTGCTCCTGGGTGGATGCGGTAGGATCAGATTGGGTTGGCTGATGGTGGCCGCTAGAGATGGCTCGCCAGAGGTGAGGATGTGGGTGTTTGAACGATGGAATGAGTGAGTGAGAGAGGGAACGGTCGCCCATGATTTTTGAATTCACCCAGTGCCTTGCGGTCGTGCTATGGACCGTTCGGTTGTCCTTGGCGGTCCTCTCTGGACCATTTTCCCTAGAGTTTCATACGTTGGAGAATGTGAACCGCCTCAAGGGTAGTGGTCTGGCACTTGACCGTTAGGCTCCCCTTGCGATCTTGGCATGACTGTTTGGCTACTGAATGTTGTGATGAGTTGAACTGCTATAATTGCTCCATGCCTCGTGTGCCCTTTGCCTTATTTGATGCATCATGCTTATCTCCATGGCTTATTATTGATGGCTAACCTCTTAATGACAAAATCATGAACGCCATCACATCGCGCCTCTTCTCACCAGGTAGGTAAGTCAGGTAAGTATCTCGATCCATTAATCCCTTAGTGCATTACTATATGATATCTATAATATATTACCTCAATAACCAGCTGGTCATTCATGTGTTCTGGGATCTGATGTTCCCCTTTAACAAAAATGATGATGATCTAGGTGAAAATGTTTAATCGTTGGATAGGCCGTTAGGTTGGAAGAGTTGGGGGACGATGGTTCTATCTTACACGCCATGGTTGCAGATAGTGTCTTGACCCTGATTTGTCTGGTTTAGTAATACTACTCTCGAGTATCTTGCTATTTTATTATTTCTTTGCATTTGTTTTAATGATTTCTTTTCCTTTAGCCTAGCATACATCATGCGCATCTTTTGAGCATTCATGTGCCCTAGTTTGTCTAGAGGTATCTCAGTAATGGTGGATAGTTGTATATCCATGGTCTTGGAATAAGGAGAGTCATTCTGAGTTGGAAAGTTTCCTTTAGTCTATTTGCTCTGTTTGGTTAGCTGAGAATTCTTATCTACAGTGTAGTTGCTCATCTTTTTACTTTTTTGTTTGCTCTGACAGCCTATCAGCTGTGCGTTCCAGTGATGACGTTGGTCATGTTTTATTTTTCCTTAGTTATTAGTTCCTCCAGGCATGGGTCATTCGGTTTGATCGTTCCTTGTGATTGGTTCAGAGTTTTCTGGAAGATTCTTACAGCTCGTTGGTTGAGAACAGGTGTCGTTTATCTTAACACCTACTTTTTAGTCTACTTCGTTTTATCTCCGCTTCATCTCCATATCTCATTTCGCTTCTGCTTTACCACCGCTCGCTCCCCCGCAAAGAGGGCGTTAAGGAGGGACATCTATTGAGACTCATTTTATGACCAATGAGATGGGTCATTTTCTTATCTATTTTTTATGATGTCCCAAGTTATTCGCCGGTTATTGGGTCATTTCTGGTCATTTTGGGCATATTTTATGGGTTCTCTCCCTGGTTGGGCCTAAGTTCCTACTATTTCTTGTCATTTTAGCTTATTGGGCTTAGATGAGGGCTAATAAGGATTATTTCATGGATTTAATCGAAGATTTATCTGCCTTTACCTCTTTTGGCATGTCTATTAGCCTAGTAGTCTATCACACAAGCACTAATGGGCATTGGCGGTCCTTTGCTCGATCGCTAGACAGGCAGAGAGTCCCATTAGGTTTCTTTGGTCTTATCTCTTTGTGGATGACTGGGCATAGCGGTCTATCGTCCGACCGTTTTCCAAGCCTTGCGGTCTATCGCAAGACCGTTAGGAGAGACAGAGAGTCTTGCTCTGCTTGAGCTTTCACTCTCCGTCTGTGGGCGAGCAAGAGTCCTTAGTTTGATGATTTCTCTCTGAGTATTGGTCCTCAGAAGCTTCTGTTTGTTTCTATGGACTCTTGGGAGTATTATCTTTGAGATTTATCAAGGTTTAGCCCAATTTTTGTGCTGTTATCCCTCCAACTAGACCTAAGGTTTTGGGGCTCTATAAATACTAAAATTTCAGGGTATTGCACTCGCCAGCATATATTACTTTTTCCCATAGCAGTGGGTTCAGCAGCGCCATGGTCAGGAGGCTAGAAGGGGTGATTCATCGCGTGGTGGCTGAGGGCGTGTTCTACGAGAGTTTTTACAATTTCAACCGCCGACGTATGAGGGCCAGTCGGATCCTGATGCAGCAAGATCATGGATCGATGTGATGGAATGGGTGTTCCAGCCGATGGAATGCACAGATGATGAGAGAGTCCTGCTAGCGAGCTATCGGTTGCATGGTCCTGCTCTCTCGTGGTGGATCTCAGAATGAGAAACAGCCTTCCAGTCTCAACAACTTCCACAGATTTCTTGGCAGGAGTTCGTCGAAGCCTTTGAGCGGGCTTACAGCCCTGAGTACTTGTGATCGGAGAGGATGTTCCATTTTTGGAACTTGCAGTAGGGTGAGATGTCAGTGCTACAATATCGGGCTCATTTCGGAGAATTTGGTCGTTATATCCCGCACGTGATGGCGGATG
This sequence comes from Amorphophallus titanum, assembly GCA_024336825.1. Lineage (NCBI taxonomy): Eukaryota > Viridiplantae > Streptophyta > Magnoliopsida > Alismatales > Araceae > Amorphophallus > Amorphophallus titanum. The sequence goes on from JANBPO010000776.1 coordinate 32,764, forward strand.
AAGCTTTGAGGACCCACCATTTTCCCTGGGGTTTGAGAGCCGAGTTGCGCTGTATCATGGTTGCAATTCAATTTGGAGATTTGGACGCAGCATTCCAAGCAACAACGATTTTGAAGGCAAATATTTTGAGGACCTGGGAGTCTTAGGAAGAGCAGCTTCTGCCGGGTCAAGTTTAGCAAGCTGAGGATCAATAGGAAAAGATTCAACAACCTTCGAGCCAACCACCCTTGGAAACTCCTTCAGCTTCCGTTAGGCATCCTCAAAGACTGGGATGGAGATACAGGCAATGGCTTAAGGGTCAGTGGCAGGCGTCTAAGGAGAACGTGCCACAGTCTTCGGTCTAGATTCAGTAGCAGTGTGTGGCTGGAAGTCAGCAGGGTTCGTGCATAGGTCGTGGTGGTTTCCATCCAGGCAGATCCTGTCCTAGTGTTGGGAAATGCTACAGGTGTGTCCAGGCGGGACACAATGCTCATAATTATCGAGAGGCTACACTAGCCGAGGTAGCGGGTTTTGGCACATCGAGGTGTTGTTCCGAGGGCACGTGATGTGTAACCTTGGTGATTGTGGAGGCGTCCCACCTCCTAGAAGGTACGTGTGGTTTAATTTTGAGATGATTCCTTGATATGTATTTGCTTTAATTCTGTAGTTTTCTCATTTCAATTGTGTTTTATATCACTCCTTAAATTGTTTCGAGTTTGGTGAGAATGCCTTGACTGGTGGCTGTGGAACTGCCTGTCGGGAGTGGTGTGCTATTTCTCCCCGATGTTGTGGTGTTATGAGGTCAACGTTGGGTTTCCCGAGGAGTTTGGTATAAGAGACCTACAATGTGATAGTTGGGTTGTTGGGCTCGAGTGTAGGCTGTGTCCCAGAATCGAGGGTTAAGCTCTTTGTCACCATGCTTCTAGGGGTTTACCTGATTTATGTCGGGAGTTGTGTCTGGCGAATGTTGAGTTCCCCCCCTATTTCTGTGTTTTGTTGATGCAGAGTTACATAGCAGAAACGTAGTGGGCCTATAACCCACAGGATTCCCAGGATCAAAATGATGATTGAGAATGGTAGAGGTCTTGGCATCGAGTTAACCTGGTGGTCCCACGGTCAACTAAAGAGTGCTGCATTGGGATTTGAGGCATTGCTGGCCCGGCGTATGCCCTAGGTTTCCATGTGTTCATGGCAGTGTCGTGTTGGTTCTGATAATTTAGAGGTGTGAAGGTAAGAGTCCTCGAATGAGTGTGGCCATGTACCAATCCTTTTCGTGAATCGTGTCACATGGCCCAACGAGGAGTTGGATCGTGATTGGTAATTGAGGGCAAGTCATGGCCATTCAGACTAGTTTTGATGCACATGTGTGCATTGCTCGGAGTCGAGGCAATGATATGACCAACTTCGGTCGGACCGGATGTACTCGAAGTGGGTTCGAGGTATGGAGCTAGTTGGTGTCAAGGGTGTGACCCCGTCGGGATGCCGTGAGTGGTTGAGGGAGAGCTATTCAAGTTGTCTAAGTGCCTGGAGTAGGTGGTCGTTTCGACCTGTGTGGTGTGATGTCCAGGCGGGAGCCTCGAATTGGATGCTGTTGGCTGGCAGTTCTTGGGAACTACGAAATCGCCTCATAAGGATTGAGTGACTGTGATGTGGAGCAGCCATCCCCTCGATGAAAGAATCCCCTAAAGTGAGTGATGTGACATAACCTAGGGACTGACCAAATGGCAGCCCATCACCCCGCCTCGACAGTCCATGTCAGGGGTGTCACTCCGCGGCCAGGTATGGGCTCTTCACTGAGTTCGTAATGAGTCTGATGCCGGAGTCATATGAATGTATATTTCTGGCTAATTCCCTGGACCGGTGCCCTCATCATCTTTCGTTCCTAGTCATGAATTGGGGGAAAATGGGGCCGTCCCCGTGAAGGATTTCATGGCATCATCGTCTCATCATTGATTGCCCACTAACTACTCGAGCGTTCCCTCCTCTAACATACTGACTTTCGCTTTAACCAGTTGATGTTCCTAGCCTGTTAGCATGTTCACCAGCCCCTCTTCTATACATAATTTAATCGTAGTCAGTTTCATCGACTGGACGACCCTCCTATTATGTATATGGATTATACGCGCTCGTCGCATGACCGGGGAGAGGGGAACATTCCCCATATTCATTGCTCTTCCATTCTGTCCACAGGGGACTGTCTTCCAGTGACGGGCTCCCTTATGGATTAGTGAGCGAACATTAAATGGGTTAATCTCAATACAGTCAAATCCACGGTCCTTGGCAGACTTCGTGGTGGCCGTGAGACGGGTGCCCCTCGTAGGCTAGCCTCGGGGTTTCCCTCTTTATCGGTCGTCCTGATTTGGACGTGGTACCGACTCGGGTCGCGTACCCCTCGCAGGCTAGCCCTCGGGGTCTTCGCTCCCACCATGGGTCGCTTTACCCGTCTATGCTCACCCACGGACTTGATGCCCCTAGTAGGCTAGCCCTCGGGGTTCTTCCTATCCATTCGGGTTTTACCGGCCGCCGTTGTGCCACCCGGCTCTTTAGGGGTTGCTCCATTACATGAGTACTCCCCATTTCTCCCCGACACATCCTCCAGGATGGCGAGATGCTGCCAAATTTTTGACTCAAATAAGTCTAAAGGCCGCCTAATAAGTTAGCATAATAGACCAACGTGACTTGAAACAATTATCGCGCTGGAGTACGAACCTCGCGTGAGCCTGTGACCTGACTTCCGAGCTATCCGGGACCAACCCGATGGATAATTAATTCAATAAACACTTAAAATTTTATGAAACACTTGAATAAACATGGAAATAAATCAATCGAAGCTCGATTTTCACGAAATAGAGTTGAATCGGCACCATGGTTTACTGGCGGGCCCTTGAAACGGTGCGCCTTAAACCGGTGCACCCTCAAAGGGGCACGCCGTTTCAAGGCCCCCCCTATACCTACGATTGTGGCACCGTTTCAGTCTATACCCACGCTTCATGGTGCCATTTCAACCCTTTCCCTACGCGTATCGTGCCGTTTTCATTATGGATCGAGTCGTCATGCTGTCTTGATCTTCTCCTCTCTTTTGGGGTGATTTCCAATACTAATAACAGAATTAAGCAAGTCCTGTTAATCAATAAATTGAATAATTTGGTTTATTTGAACCCGAATTACTTAATCTCCTATCCATGCCGTTATGTTTTCGTCTAAGCATTCATGCCGCACCAATACATGCTTGAGTGCGTGGGCTCCTGGTATCTCAAATGACATTAGCAGAAAGCTGGGCAGCGCCCGACCGGAAGCTATCGCTATGCGTGATGGTGGTCCTCGGACCTATGTCCTCTGCCACGTACCGAGAGTCCCGCTCTAATAAACCGCGCATGGTAGATTATAATATCTCGCATGATCATTTGCATCCTTCATTTCGGCCTTGACAGCCCTTTATCCTGGCAATTAATCAAAGGTTTTCCCTCCTAGCGGGGGATGTAATTAGCGCCATAGCTTTTATGATATGGCGGACTGCTGGTCCCGACCGAACCGCACTCTCGCCCGACACGGGTCAGATTGAGCACATGATAAACTTGTCACTTACGTGACTGGCACGCCCTCGTAGTCAATCAATCAGTTAACTACTAGTTGGTTAATTGGTTAATCGACGCGTGAATAAGCCAAATAAATGGTAAGAAAATGATAATGATTTTAATTCAATTAAAATCAACCAAACCAGAATCCCTTAAGCCAAGGGAGAATCCCCATCGGAAACATCACCCTGTTACAAGGTGTGACAGATCAGGGTAGGGGCGTTACATTGCTTGTGACGTGCCTCCATCGGTCCGTTATACTCACTTGAACAATTCAGAAAACACAAAGACAGTCACACAGACTATAACGCACCAAGCACGGGGCTTTACACTCATGTAACGCGCCTCCTAGGGGCCGTTGCACTTACCAGAACGCCAAGAAATCCACAATTTTAAACAAGAAATGTAACACACCAGGGCAGGTGCGCTACATGACTCTAACGCACAGGGTCAGGTCCGTTAAAGGCACCCGAACGACAATGAATACCCGACGCACGTAATCCGTCAGAAGTCTGTCAAAAATTACGTCGGAACTGATGTTTTCGAAAGATTATTTCCATCGAAAACTCCACCTTTTCTTGTAGTGCACCCGACTGCCAGTCTCAGACGTGCTCGACCCTTAGGGTCTCACAATGTCTAGATCTTTCAGTCACAACGGTGCCCCTGGCACGCGACTGCCAGTCCAGACGCACCTGACCGCTAGGGTCTCTTGGCACTATTCCGCCCCACCCTCTCAGTCACATCGGTGCCTATGGCACCCAAATGCGCATCTACTCCGGTCATGTCAGGACCCGCGACACCTGATCGCTCAACTACTCTAGTCATAACGGTGCCCCCGGCACCCGACTACTGAGTCCAGATGACGTCGGGCCACTCTAGCCTCAATGATGCTCAACAACTCCTGTCTCATCGGTGCTAACGGCACCCGACTACCCAGCTACTCCAGTCACAATGGTGCCCTCGGCACCTGACTGCTAGTCCAAGCGCACCTGACTGCCAAGGTCTCACGCTGCCCGACCGCTCCAGTCTCAACAGCGCTCAGCCCCAACCGCTCCAGTCTCAACAGTGCTCGGTCGCCCCTGCCTCAACAGTGCCTGGCCGCTCCAGTCAAAGGGGTGCTCGTGCCACCCGATTGCCCCTATCTTAACGGCGCTCAACCCTTCAAGCACAGCGGTGTCAGTAGCACCTTAACTTCCTCGATCTCGACGGTGCTCTGTATCAGGGATATATCGTGACACCCTTCGGGCGGCATCCTGCCAAGTCACAAGTCCTTAGATGGACACTATGTACAAATACGACAATACCCGCACAATAACGCAATGACCCGGGGATCGTCACAAATGACAGAATTGTCCCGTGACTTGCATACATTTGTAATCGGGCTTTCACGCCCCATATAAATGCCTTCCATAGCATATAGTTGTTGGCACCCAAAATATGATCAATGACAATCATGCCTCAACAATAAAAGAATGCGACCCGTCGAAGTGCAGAAGTCGAAGGAAACCAACACACAAGGGTCCTCACAGACAGCTGAAGCTTCAGGACGTGACGAGAGTGTCAGGGGCATCGTCTCAGGATGGTAGGAGAAAATCCACAACAAATCGGCATTACCGTTCGGCCAGCCCAATGAACCAGTATCGACTCGATCATGCTGAACAAACCCCATCCGTCATCCGATCAGGACGAGAATATGCCTAGTGCTCCACCACCTGATAAGAAACCCTCCTGAGGTGAAGAAACACCTCTAGCCCCTCAGAACAAGGTGCCAAAGGCCGTATCAGTAGAAGACCCGAGTGACGCGACACAGGTACATCTTCTAAACGGATAAATCCGTTAGCGACCAAATAGCATCCCAGCAAGGACGAAAGCACCCCGGGTAGCAGCCCACTCCCTGGGAATGTCACAAATACAAATGAAGCCGGTCTGGTAGGATAGGTCATAGTCCCGAAGGCCATGTCAGTGGAAAACCCGAGTGTCTGAGCTAAGGACACAAACGGCTCTGGAATTGGTCGTTCAGTAGCCTGAAAGCTTTCCCGAAACTTCTCATGGCGACTCTACAAGGCCACCATGAGATGAAAGATCAAGCTGACTCCCGGAGCCAGTCCGAGACCCACAGGTCGACCCTGACACGAACAAACGCAATAAAAAGCTAAACCGGTGTGCCCCTAAATCGGCATGCTCCCTCCACCATCGGCACCCCTCATGCCCGACTGGCAAAAGAAGGAAAGGCCCTTAAACCGGCGCACCCACCCCGCACTGGGTGATTCCACGCTGATTAAAGGCTATAAGAAGGAGGGCTTCTGATGAATGAAAAGAGAGAGACAGAAGGAAACTCACGGAGTGTAAAAAAAGGGGGATTGAAGAGAAGAGGCTTGGGAAGAAAGAAAGGAGAGTGAGGGTCTTCTCTGAGTCACCGTTCACCGCTTTACTACAAGAGAGAGGGGTCCAGAGCAAGGAGGGCGGATGCTATTCCGATACTTTGTTTCAGTCACGAAGAATAAAGGTGGGGCTCTGGCGCTCTTCTTTCCATCACCCCCTCCCCTGTTCTTATTCATACTTCCGTGGTGATTTATATTAAAACGAGCAAGGATATAAGCCCGCAGCTCCCCCTTTTGTCTCAAGCTTTTGCTTCCCATGCCCCTTTTCATTTTTTTGATCTGGGGATGTAATCGGCCCTGTGCGACAACGCCAAGTTGCGTCTGCGTATGTAATATCTCGTTTGCTTATTAAGTTGTGTAATGACGCCTCTCAATCATCACCACCCACCCTCTTTGATGATCTCAACAAAGGGGGAGAGTTATAGTTAATGGTCTGGGATGGTTATTTTATAATTGTGATTGAATGGATCGTGTAGAGGCTGAAAAATAGTTCCTATGTCACGTACCACTTTCTCTATTTATTTGTTGGGGAAGTCGTCTCACGCCCGTGGAGGCCTGCAAACACCGGGAAGCAAGGGCATCAGAAGGAGTCCCGGGTGTTACCCCAGGGGACAACCCTCTGATACTTAAGTCAGCACCGTGTTAATGAAATGTAGAGGAGAGTGAATGAGAGGGAAGGAAAGAGGTAGTAGTAGAAGGTCGAGGAGCCATAGAGATTTTCCAGACGAGTGCTCGCCAGTCCCAGCGGTCACTCGGTGAGTGCTCGCTGGGTGGTAAGGCCGTCGAGAAGTAACCTTTCTCTGAGCGTCGACTAGCGTGGCTCTCTTCTCCTCTCACTTTGAGCAGCTCTATCCTCTTGAGTAGCGATATAGTGGAATGAACCACCATGTCTTTCTCCTCTATCGATCTCCCTTTTATAGGGGATTATCCTGGAGCGAGGGGTCTCATCCCTTGATAGGGAAGGACGTCCGTAGTACAGTAACGTTCTCCGCTATAGTGGCAGAAGTTTTTCATTGGAGGGCGATTACCACGGTGTTGGATGGTCCCGGGGTGAGTCTTACGGTGCTCATGGGGCGTGCTCGCCCATTATGGGGTCAAGACCGACGTTATGGGGGCAACGGTTGGTCGCCGGAGAGTTCTCCAGCGATTACTGCGCTTGGGTCGCTTATGCACTATAGAATCTGATGCTCTTTTGGGCTGGGCCTCCCTTTGGTGGGCTGCGCACGTGTGCCCGTCTCGTGGGCACGCCATCGAGAGTAATCTGGCGTGGGCCTGCCGTTATTGGGCCGTTCCTGGGTCAAACCGGATTTACCCTCCTCACTTCCCCCCTACTCTCAGTCGCCGAACACTCTGTAGGGGGCTGAGAGTCGATCAGGAGAGGGTTTTTCTGGAGTGTGAGACCCGAAGTCGATCTCCTCGTACAGGGGCCGTTGGTAGCTTTGGGGCTTGCTTGGCGTGCAAGGCGCTTTTGACGGCTGCAGAAGCCATGCTTGTTATTCATGACTTGCGTCTTGTCCTGTTCTGGGAGCGCGGGCTCCAAATGGACGCCTAACGTTGTGACAGGCACCTTTTCACCTGCCTCCCGAAGGGTAGCACCGGTTCGTCATGGGTGGTTATAAGGACTACGACGTGGTCTCTCCGCAATCTTCATCCGCGTCTCGTTGGTTGCCGCTCTCATCATAGACGTCTTCCTCCCCTTGATCGGTGAGGATCTTTCTTCCTTTACATCTTCCATTCCCAGTAGTCATGCCTCCACGTAGGGGAGTCCCTCGCGTCAGCTCTTCTTCTTCTGAAGGAGCACCTCACGGCCGAGGTGGTGTGCCGAGCACTTCGAGTGCTGGTACGAGTCAACCCCGTTCCCCGCCGCTAGTGGCGTTCAAGGTGATCCATGGCCTGCGGGAATCTTTCCAGATTCCTCCTGAGTTTGACATCATCTTCCCAACCGTGGATGACGACATGCTGAGTCTTCCTTCCGGCGGGATTATGGTCCTGGTGGCCTCCTTCCAGGTGGGCTTCCGCCTTCCGATCCATCCCTTTATCGCGTCAGTCCTTTATTACTATGGGCGACATCCTGGGAAAATAACCCCCAATTCTTATTCCATCATCTGCGGATTTGCCTATTCATGTCATAGAGCGTCGGTGGAGCGGGATCAGGACTTCCATAAGGTCCGAGCCGACACGGCCGACACCCGTGTGGCCGAGCTAAGGGCACCGGCACAGGCCACGGAGGCCCGTGCCCAGGAGGTCGAGGCAGACCTCGCCAGGCTGTGTTCGTCCATATCTTCTGTCGGTGAGGAGGCGGTGGAAAGCTTCCACTCCTCTTCGGCTTACCAGGATGAGCTGACAAAAGTGGCCTTGGAGTTCTATGGGCCAGCTCGCGACCGTAGCTTCCGAGAGGGCTAGAGCGCTGCTGTGAAGGCCACAGTGGCGAGCTTTGGCCGTGTAGCTCCACCTCTTCTTCCTCCCTTGACTCCTTACTGTCTGGAGGCCGACGATGGAGAAGGGGAGCCTAGCACCGAGGAGGTCGATGCCAGGGAGTTGGTGTCGAGGGCGAGCACGGGTGCGCAAGCACCCGCCAACGTTTTGGCAGGGGGCAACCATGTGGTGGACTTGGACGACGAGCTACCTTCCCCTGAAGTCATTGTTGCACGTTAGCCTGAAGAAGTCAGGGCACGTGACGGTGTACCTGGGGTGGGCCTTTAAGAGGGCGCTCCTCGTCTCTTCAAACTTTCTTCTATTTTTTGTTGCTTGCCTAGGTGGCAGCCTTTCTTTTGTAAGCTTTTCATTTTGGAATAAAAAGCTTTCCCTTGTTTCATAAATCTTGAAATCTCTTCCGTGTACTCCCCCCATTCTAAGCTGCTACGAGATCTCCTGGGGATACGAAGCGACGCCCTTGAGGTAACTCTGAGAAGGCGTGACTTTCAAGATCCGTCGCTTCAGTTTCTGGGGATTTACTTAAGGCAGTAGGAGTCCTTGTCCTTCTGGGGGTTTCACTTTTCCTTATAAATAGTGTCTTTTGGGATGCCCTCACGACCATCTTTGAACTGGTGAGCTTTGAGGGGAGTTTTCTTGTAGGATGTCATCGGACGAGTCTGGTACTTCGTCAGACGACGAATGTCTGTAGGCTCGCCGTCGGCCTCTGATCCTTCGGAGGGACCCTACACCGACGCCTTGGCGGTCGTGGCCGGAATCGGGGGCGAGTGGTCCCATTTTCGAAGAATATCGGAACGAGTACTTGGGTGGCTGGCATGAGGCCTTGGAGAAGGTCAACCGCTTATATGCTGGCTGGGGAGTCATGCTCCTTGAGTTGGATAGGTTTCATCCTTAAGGGGACAGAGAGTGGCCTTTTACTCGCCCCCCTTGCTTTTCGATATCGTTTCTCCTGCTGTCTTCTTGTTGCATGGTCGTGACTGCTTTTCTTTACACTTGCAGGTGCGTGATGAGGTACTTCCCCGAGCTGAGGGGCATGCTTTTCTGCCTGAAGATGTTGGTAGGCAAGGTTGTCAGCTTTGCCATCCAGTTTGCAAGGATGGCTAGTGCGCCGGGTCGGCTTCCGTAATGGGTGGGCCTTGTTGCTCCAGTGTCCCCCGTCAACTAGGGGTGGTCGGATCAACTGGTCCTCATCCTCGGCGTAGGTCTCCCTACTATCGGTGTCCCTAGTTGGTCTGCTTCCGCGGAACAAAAGGGATGCTAGGTGTGGAGTTCATCCCTCTTCTCTGGCATAGACGGCTTCCTCTGTTAGTCCACTTCCTCGGAACAAGCAGGTGGAGGGAAGGTCACCTGTTACCGCCATGCACAGCTGGGAGCGGGATCGTGTCTCCACTACCTTATTTTCTCGCGTGTCTGTAAAATGGCTTTACGAGAGCAATTCTGGCGCTTTGGTAGTTTTGTATCTTGACTAAAGAATGAGGTCTCTTGTATTCTTTATGTCTTGACTAAAGAATAAAAATTTCTTTATCATGGGCTTGTTTGAATGTGTACCTCTTTGACGCTCGTATGACGTGCTTCTGGTCATTTTCTATACACGTGTCCTTGCAACGCTTGTGCCTTCCCTTAGGTGGACTGGCTTGTGGTCCTTGTTTGTGAAGGGACAAGTATCTGCCTCTAAGGGACCCTTAGGTCTTCTTCCTTGTTTCCAAGGGAAGCGGTGCTCACCTCTAGGGAACCCTTAGGCTACCTTCTCGTCTCCAATGGGAGCGGTGCTCACCTCTAGGAAATCCGTAGGTTACTTTCTCATTTTCAAGGGGAGTGGTGCGCACCTCTGGGTAACCCGTAGGTTACCTCTTCATTTTTCAAGGGGAGCGGTGCTCGCCTCTAGGGAACCCGTAGGTTCCATTCTCGTTTTCAAGGGGAGTGGTGCTCACCTCTAGGAAACCCGTAGGTTACCTTCTCATTTTCAAGGGGAGCGGTGCTTGCCTCTAGGAAACCCTTAACCTCTAGGAAACCCTTAAGCTACCTTCTCATTTTCAAGGGGAGCGGTGCTCGCCTCTAGGAAACCCTTAGGCTACCCTCTCATTTTCGAGGGGAGCGGTGCTCGCCTCTAGGGAACCCGTAGGTCACCTCCTCATGGTATGTAGGTAACTTACCTTACTGGAGTACGACTGGTGACGATTTACTGAAAGAATTTCCTGAGGTTGACGGAGTTCCACGTCCTGGGTACCTCTTCCCCCCCAGCGTCACTAGCCTGTACGCTCCTTTGCCGAGTGCTCCTGCTACCCTGTATGGGCCTTCCCAATTTGGTGTGAGCTTCCCTGTGACTCCTCTTGGGTCAGCGACGCTTGCTCACCGTAGTACCAAATCTCCTGGGAAGAGAAGTCGTTCTTTGACTTGGGAGTTGTAGTATTGGGCTAGCTTCTGTTGATATGCCATGAGTTTCACTTGGGCATTTGCTCTGTCTCATTCGAGCAGGTCCAAGTTTTCTCGCATTGCCTGGTTGTTCCTGGCCTCGTCGAAATCTCCCACTCATAGAGATGGGTTGGATATTTCTACCGGGACTACCGCCTCTGTGCCGTAGGCTAGATGGAAGGGTGTCTCCCCTGTGGCGGCTCTCGCGGTCGTTCGGTGGGCCCATAGAATGCTCGGAATTGAGTCTACCCAGGAATCGCCTGCTTGATCCAGCTGAGTCTTGATGCCATGGAGAAGTGTTCGATTGGCGTTCTCCACCAGCCCGTTAGCCTAGGGATGTCCCACCGAGGTATAGTGGTTCCAAATCCCCAGTTTCGAGCACTTCGCCTGGAAGGCAGTGCTCGCGAACTGTCTGTCATTGTCGGTTGTGAGAACCCTTGGGATCCCGAAGCGGCAGATGATGCTCCGCAGTACGATTTTTCAAGCTGCTTCGCTCGTGATCTTTCCCCATGGTTCAAAGTTGACCAAGGCGGAAATCAAATTTCATTGGGATTCTAAGTGTTAGGAAGCTTTTGAAGGATTGAAAGAATATCTGGCTAATCCACCCGTCTTGATACCACCTATCTCAGGCAAGCCTCTGATTCTTTACATCTCAGTCCTGAATGACTCTGTGAGAGCTATCCTTGCACAAACGGATGAAGAAGGCAAGGAAAGGATAGCCCACTACTTGTCCAAACTTCTCAACCCCTGCAAGCAGAAGTACACATAGCTATGGAGAAAACCTGTGCCGCACTGGTTTGGGTAGTACAGAAATTGAAACATTACTTTTTGGCTCACGAAGTTCAATTGATTGTCCAGATGAAACCTATCAAGTACCTTCTAGAGAAATCCATCCTCACTGATAGGCTACCACGTTGGTAAAACTTTCTATCTCAGTTTGACATCACTTACATTCAGCAAAAAGGTGATTAAAGGCTATGTTATAGCCGAGCATCTCACCCATCACCCTCTCCCCAAATTCGACCTTGTCCAATCAGAGTTTCCAGATTAACAACTAATGTCCATCAACCAATCAACTGACCACATGTAGATGTTAAATTTTGATGGAGCTTTGAACTCTCAAGGGAGAGGTGTTGGCATTGTCCTCCTATCACCTGAAGGTGTCACCATTCCACAAGATTTTCAGCTCGCATTTTCTGTTACCAACAACATAGTTGAATATGAGGCTCTTCTAGCTGGACTAGAAGCTGCTCACTCCTTTGGTGTCACTGAGCTTCAAATTGTAGGTGATAATCAACTTATTCTTCGTCAGGTGCTCACCAAGTATCGCACTCTCGATCACTAACCCAAGCCCTATCAGGAGCTCACTTCTGCATATGACAAACTATTCACCAAGCTGATCTTTGTTCATGTCCCTTGTGACCAAAATATTCTGGGTGATGCCCTTGCTTTATTGGCATCATCGCTAGCTTTCCCCTTAGGTAGACACTCTGAGTCTATCATCATCCACAGGCATCTTACCCCTACTGTTCAAGACACTATCTTTCTAAAAATAAAGGAAGAATTATTGAGGAAGGTCCAAGAGGGAGAAATTGTTAAGAAGAGGCAAGTCATGCTAGTAGAATTAGAAGAAGAATTGACAGATGAGGAGAAACCATTGTTTTACGAGATTGCCAAGTATTGTAATTTCAAAGATTAGTCTTACCGTGAAGAAGTCATAATGGAAGATAAGAAAGTCATAAGGAGAGTAGCACAAATTTACACATTGGTTGGAGGAGTATTGTACAGGAGAAGCCTCACTAGTATTCTTTTAAGATGCCCAGATGACGACAAGGTCTGGAGGTTTGTTGAGGAAGCGGTCAGGTGTGTGTGTTGTGTTGAATTCTATGTTTTGATGATGTCAATACAATATGATTTACTTGCTAATAACAACAGTTTTATATTGCAGGTGCTTTGGGTCAGAGAAAACTCACCTTAAATCAAGGAGGATTGGTCAGAAGTATAGACAAAAGCAAACAGTGTCGAAGCAGGACATTCACCGCCTCGATGCAGTCATGACCACAAAAGAGTTCTTTAGAAGAGCTGCATCAATGCACCAAAGAAGTGCACCGACACATCGAGCACAATAACAGCCAACAAGTCACACCACGTTGAAGCGTCCGAGTGGTGCACCGATGCACTAAGTCAAGGTTCGGGTTTTTAAATACAACTGCGTCGAAGCATTAAGAAGCTACATCGATGCACCAAGTCAGAAGCCAGTGCTTGAAGTCAGCTGTTCAAAGAACTTATCTTCACACTGCCTCGATGCATCTGAGGAGTGCATAGACACACTCAGCACGAATCTAGCAATTGGAAGACCACTAGGTCGAAGCATCAGAAGGAGAAGTATGTGTTGTCACCAGGACAGGTCGAAGCCACGAGCCACTGATCCGACGCATCAGTCATTAGCAGATGAGTCAGTACATTTTGCCTCGACCTAAAGGCCTGTGCCTCAACACATCTTATTCATTTTACAGCGCACTTAAGAGGGGAATATACTTTGACAGTACAAGTGTGATTAACGGTCTCTTAAGGACTAATTATGATTGCTTGAGTGTCAATGGAGGGTACTTAAGGAAGATTTGCACCGCCAGTTAGGAAATCATCCTGAACTCGTGATGAACCCGGGCGAATCACGTGCTGGTACTTCCATGGAAATTTTGGTGCAAACATTTCGTCACACATGGCTAATCTCTGGAAATTTCAGATAATCATCAGAATATTCCTTTCCACGTGGACCAATGGATTAAACTTGGGCCTCTCGCTCCTTTTAAGGAATGAACATGCTCCTTGTCTTTGGCATTCAAGCTCATCGACAAGAATGTTACTTACAAACTTCGTCACCATCGGTAAAGTTTGCAAATAGACTTTCTGACAGGAGCGAGAGCGATTCAGCCAATCCTAGCTAAAGCTAGGCCTTGGGAACAGTTGTGCTACGGTGGAGCGAACTCCTCATACCTTCGCTGAAGGCGTGAGTTCTCTCCTGTCTTAGCAACTCATATATCTGGGCTGAACAAATTAGCTAAAAGAAGAAGGAGAATGAAGCTGTGATTCAGCGATAAATGTGCTGAATAGATAATGAAGACATTTCATTTGCATGAAAGGGTAAAACACATGGTGCTCGGGGCATTCCCGGGGATACATGGAAGTTCAACGAAAGAAAAGAAAACAAAAAAGCTACTGCAGCAAGCATCGAAAAATGTCTTTGAACTCCAAGATCCCCAAGGAAGGGTGACAAATGAGCTCCTACAGGCGAGACTCTACGGTTTGCAACTGCATTAACTTCTCTTTGAGAGAGGCGGCCTATCCCTCTGCCAACTCCTCCTCCTCTATACTATGGACTTCCTGTTGCATGGCCAGTTCCAGCTCTATTTCGGCCCAGGAGAGTTCAGCGTGAAGTTTAGCTATCCTAGCCGTCAAGGAAGTCCGGTGCTGGGTAAAGAGGTTAGTGGCATCTCACACCTGCTGGGCGGTTCCTCTCAGAGATGCAAGAGTGGCTCGGCACTCTGCCCGCTCGAACTTTATCGCCATTGGCTGATCAGTTACACCTTGGCCGAGGAACTCCCTTCTATTCACATGCTTTAAGAGTAGGATCACTCGCTGCAGCCAGTCTTCCATGGGGCAGCCAAAATCCAGTAACATCTGGGAATGGTGCTCTACCAGACCCCTTAGTTGCACATAAGTCAGATCCAGGCGGGTTGCCATAGTCTGCCGCAATGTCTCTAGATACTGCCACACTAGATCGTTTGATGACTGCAAGCCAAGTGATGGCGTATCGGGAAGTTGGAACTCTACTTGACTATCGACTGCAGCCCAGATGTCGTCGCTCAGTTGGAAAGATGACGATGGCATGTCCTGTAGGGTGTCCACACTAGAACCGATTTTGGTGACTAGCGCAGTAGAGGAAGTCTCGACAGCAGCAACCTCTCCCTTGACTTCTGGCAACGGAGCCGCACTCTGAGCTTTGACGATGGAGGACGTCTAACCTTCATCCCCGGCCTGATCGGCTTCCACCAGTGCTGACTCTGCGACAAGGGTTAAAGCCTTTGAAACCCTAGCCACTTCTTCCATAATTTCTCTCGCTTCTATCTCAGAAGTGTCTTTTCCTTCCAGGAGTAATCCTCCGCCAGCAATGACTGGCTGGGGTTCCAAAGGCACAATCGGCTAAATAGGTCCAAAAACTGTCCCTGATGCCTTCAAGCTCGCTGTCGAAATGAAATCTTTGGGGTACTGCAGAGCTATAGGCCATAGGACAGGCAGAAATGTCGGCTAGCCTGGACCCAAGGGTGGAGGAGGGATCTTCACATTCATGGTCGGCAGGGTCACTTCGACATGCATAGCTGAAGCCTTCAAGAAGAGAAAGATATGACATGCTTTAGAAACCCGGAATGAAGACTAATAAGAAGAGCCAGGAGGCGTAATTGGTAGGGGATCTCTTACCTCTGTTGGCACCAAACTTAAGGCTCCAGCAGCGGAGACCACCACCTCCGTCAACCTGGCCCCTTCCCCTATAAAGGGACCAGGTGGCCCAAAGCTACTCCATGCCAGTCGGGGCGGGCTGAAGGTGGTGTAATCACTCTCGTAGGAATAAGATGCCCCGGCATCTTTAGTTTCCATCTCCACCGGGGGGGAACTCCTCATCACTGGAATCGCCACTGTAGTCTACCTACTCTGTTGAAGAAGAGCTCTGTGATGGTGCCAGACTCTCCCCCTTCGGAGCGGACGATTCTTCAGCTTCATGACCTGCGGAAGGAGCATCTCGCTCAGTAGGAACCCGCTCGATCAGTTCCGCAACAGCCGTGTGTAGACGCACTTATCGGGACATTTGTTTTTTTTGTTAGTTTATTCATCTTTTCATTCGTTTGTTCGGTTTATTAGTGCGAGGGCGTGCCAGTCACCGATGCGACGATTTATTTGGACTTAGGGAAGCCCATGGTGCGCTCGATCTGACTAATCAGACGATTGTGTGTATCGTGTCAGGACTGAGGACCCGCCGTACCATAAAGGTTACGACGTTAATTTTAAATTGACGACTTTTAGAGGGTCGTTAGTTTATTATGGGACGCCTTTCAAAGTGTCGTTATTTATTAAATTGGCGCCATTCATTAAGTCGTTATTTAATATTTTTTCAGGATTTTTTTTTTATAATTTTGAAAATTCTGGGTTGCTACACCGTGGGTTATACATGGTCTAACTGTGACTATTTACCCAACCTCCTACATGCTTGGAGACCTAGTATTTGAGCGGCCTTGGTGAGGCCATTTTGATAAACCCAAGGTCAAAACAGGACTGTTCCTGTTCTCTGAACGGGCCACAGTGGGTCGTTTACTTCTTTAGTGTCTGGTCGAGCTCCATTCAACGGTCTAACCGTAGGCCGTGTGGGTCTTCGAACGGCCATTTTCTGACCATTTTCCTCCCCACCATATCAAATTGATTCTTTTTGACATCATTTCACTCTAAAAATTTTTCGTCTCCCTCTCGCACTCTCTCGTGTCAATCTATGGCTCGTCGTTAGTTTGTCAGTATCAAGCATTTCGCATTCACATGCATTCATTCACACACATTCATTTGCAAAAGAAAATCAAAACCCAAAAAAGACATGTCATATCATATCATATCATAGACATCCATGTACAAAAGTCGTCACACGGGTACATCAGGCCTCTCCCTCTAGCCTGTCACTGTCCCTGGCTCCCTCATGCCTCTTCGATGGCTAGGCCATCGTAGAGCTAGAGTCCTCCTCGTGGCATCGCCGGCGCCGCTCCTCCTCCTCATTCCTTCGACGACCAGAGGAGCTGGCGAAGTAGCCACGGTATGAGCTGTGGGTGCCGTGGGTGCTGCCGCTCGAAACCCTGCTGCACTCCAACCGTCGACTCAACTCCTTGTACGCCCACAGCTCCCCTCTCAGCTCTGATGCCTCCGTATGGGCGTGGTCCCACTCTGACCTGAGACACTCCATCTCCACGGCTCCAGACCAGAGTCGCTCCAACTCCTCATGGAGGAGCGCCACCTCGACAGCATCTACCGAACGACTCCGCTCCATCTCCTCCCAGAGACAGGTAGCCTCGTCCCGCGCTGCTCTCCGGCTCTACTCTAGCTCCGCCCTCAGGCGGGTCAGCTCGGTCGTCTGCATATACATGCATCATGGTCAGTCAATTGCATTTTAGAAACATAATCAATAGGGAAAGCGAAGTGGCTACTTACCTACTCGGAGAGCGTCGTCTTGGCTGCCTCAGCCCGTGCCACCATCCGTGCGAACTCTTCCTCCCGCTCGGCACAGTCCATAGGCATCTGGGAAGAAGAGGAGGGTGCATCAACCCCCTGACATTGGGCTCCCTCGGCTCACTACATTTTGGAAATCTAAGGTTAGTCAATTTCATAAGCATAATCATAAACATGTGTATAATTAGATTTAAGGGTTAGCGAAACTCACCAGAAGGGTCAAGGCCTGTCAGAGCTCGTCTCTCTCCTGGATGGTGGAGTGGAGGAGACCCTTCAGCTCCGCTATCCTCCCCTGGGGGTCAATCTACATATAGGAAGTCAAAGGGTCAGTGCATATCATATAGAAAGCATAATTTAAAGCATTAGAGTTAGAAGTTGTACTGGTCGGCGGGCACCATGAAACACCTGGTCCCTATAGTGCTGGGCGTAGGTGGTGTAGTAAGCCTCCTCGCTCTCCGCCTGGGCAGACACCACCCGCCCGAGTGCTATCTAGTCAGTGATCTGCTCTGCAGCTCACATCATCCAGTCCACCACCATGGCCATCCCTCGTGGGTGTCGCCCGACCCACTCCTCCGGCTTATCCAGTGCCAAAAACTCAACCGCAGGCTGATGGATGCCAATCGTCCTCATCACCAAGCGAAAGTGGAGCGGCTCCACCACATTCATGCAGTGGAGCCAGATGTTGCGACCAGAGTAGGCGAGGGCCACCACCACCCAGGGCTAGCCCTCGTGCCCCTAGCTCTCGTACGACGTCCACCGAACCTGTCAAATAGGAAAGTCACATTAGCATCATAAGCATATAAGTTGCATTTAAAAGAAAAGTTTGAGTTTAAAGTCTTACCGAGGCAAAGGCCAATGTGTCCAAGTCATCCTGGATCCCCTAGACCTATCACCACAGGGACCCAGTCTCCCATGGGGC
This sequence comes from Amorphophallus titanum, assembly GCA_024336825.1. Classification (NCBI taxonomy): domain Eukaryota; kingdom Viridiplantae; phylum Streptophyta; class Magnoliopsida; order Alismatales; family Araceae; genus Amorphophallus; species Amorphophallus titanum. Next base: position 50,724 of record JANBPO010000776.1, read on the forward strand.
CTTCCACCGCCTGACGATGGGTAGCCGTGATAAGTCTATATGGATGCCTGGAGACCAAGTTCTACAGATGGAGTGTTTGTAGATAATCCAGAAAGGGGGGGATTGAATGGATCAGTCACCCGTTTAAAAATTTTAACAATAGTAAAACCACCGACAGGGCAACAACAACATAACAGGGATAACTGGGGGTAGAGAGACTGGTTCTGACGACGAGGGGGATCCACTCCCCGACTGGATTATATGACTTATATGCCATGAAAGACATTTATATGGGGGCATGAAAGCCCAATTACAAATGCTTGCAAGCCACCGGACAATTCTGTCATTCGGGACAGTCCCCGGGTCATTGCATTATTGTGTGGGTAGTTCCGCATTCACACATCGTGTCCGTCAAAGGACCCATGACTCAGCAGGCTGCCGCCCGAGGGGCGTCACAGTGTATTCCCGACATGAAACGGTGTCGAGGTCGGGGTAGTAGGGGTGCGGTGGGCATCATTGTGTTGGAGCAGTTGGGCGTCACCAAGATCGAGGTGACCTAATGGCGTAGGGACCACTTGTGATTGGAGCGGTCGGGCGCTGTTGAGGCAGAGGCGGTCGAGTGCAGTTGGGACTAGAGCGGTCGAGCGGCGTGAGCATCGCCATGATTGGAGTGACCAAGGGCCATTGAGCTCAGAGTTGCCGGGTGCCGTGGGTGCAGGTGGGACCAGAGCCGTTGAGGCCGTAGGCCTCGCTTTGACTGGAGTAGTTTGGTGCCGTTGGCATAGTGGTGATTGGAGTAGGTGGGTAGTCGGGTGCCACGGGGCACCGTTGTGATTGAGGTTATTGAGTGGTCTAGCACTGCGGGCCCCGACGTGACTAGAGGAGCTGACAGTCGTGTGTCGAAGGCACCGTTGTGACTGAGGTCGTTGAGTGGTCGGGCGTTGCGGCCCCCGACGTGACTGGAGGAGTTGGCAGTCGGGTGCCGAGGGCACCGCTGTGACTGAGGTTGTTGAGTGGTCGGGCGTGACAGGTCTCGATGTGACTGGAGGAGCTAGCAGTCGTGTGCTGGAGGCACCGTTGTGACTAAGGTTGTTGAGTGGTCGGGCGTCGCGAGCTCTGACGTGACTGGAGTAGCTGGCCGTCGGGTGCCGAGGGCACCGTTGTGACTGAGGTTGTTGACTGGTCGGGCACTGCGGGCTCCGACGTGACTGGAGTAGCTGGCAGTCAGGTGCGGGGGGCACCATTGCGACTGGGGTTGTTGAGTGGTCGGGCGCCGTGGGCTCTGACATGACTGGAGTAGCTGGCAGTCGGGTGCTAGAGGCATCGTTGTGACTGAGGTTGTTGAGTGGTCGCGCGCCGTGGGCTCCGACGTGGCTGGAGTAGCTGGCAGTCGGGTGCCAAGGGCACCGTTGTGACTGAGGTTGTTGAGTGGTCGGGCGTCGCAGGCTCCGACGTGACTGGAGTAGCTAGTAGTCGGGTGCCGAGGGCATCGTTTTGACTGAGGTTGTTGAGTGGTCGGGCGCCGCGGGCTTCGACGTGACTGGAGTAGTTGGCAGTCGGGTGCCGAAGGCACCGTTGTGACTGAAGGAGCTGGGCGTCGTGAGATGTCGATGGTCGTGCTTGGGGCCCGTTGACAGAGGTAGGGGCTTGACACTTCATCTTGCATTGGGACTTGCGAGGTATGCCCATCATCTAGGTAACAGCCCTAAGGGCAAGCTTATCAAGGTGACACCAAGGTGGCGTATGATCATCGTGGCGGGGAGCCTGGTAGGGCACTTTGATTGAGCCGCGTCTGACAGTGCACAATCATTGAAACAGAGATTGGGCTAGGTGCTCTCATCAGGCAATGTTTGTGTTGTGCTCGGATGTCGAGGCAGAGACCAGGCAGGGTGCCTTGATCGAGCAACGTTTGTCGGCGCATGCTCATTGAGGCAGGGACGGGGCAGGGTGCTCTCATGATGCGGCATTTGGGTCATGCACAGACATCAAGGCAGGGCCGAGCAGAGTGCTTTCACCAAGCAAAATCTAGGGCCGTGCACGAATATCAAGATAGGACTTAGGCAGAGTGCTTTCACCAAGTGTCATTAAGGTCATGCACGAATATTGAGATAAGACTCGGGCAGAGTACTTTCACCAAGCAGCATCAGGGGTCGTGCACGATTATTGAGATGACATATGTTTATCAAAGTAGGGGGCTACCTTTTAGGAGGTTGGGCTAGACGCCGTGTGAGGGATGATCATGCAGCATGCCCTCGGCGTGAGACTAGCAAACACACACAAAACTCCTTCGCACGCTTTTGTAGCCCAGGGGGGTGTGCTCCTTGCGTCTTCTGGTTCTGCTTGTCGCTTGATGCTTTGAGCTTCCTAAAGGGGGGATTTTATAGCGGAAGGTGAAGGGTGAGGGGGGGTTTAGGCGGACCAAGTTGAGGGTGAAACTTAGTTCGGAGGGTGGCATCCCGATCGAAGAGCCAAGGCCTACCTAGAATGATGCTACCCACCTCCATAGGCAGCACATCGCACCAGATCTCATCATGGTAGGCCTGGAACTGCAAAGGCACCAAACACCGCAGCCTGATGGGGATGGAAGTAGAGTCCACCCAGGATATTCGATATGGTGCAGGGTGATCCACGGGTGTCAATCCGAGATGAGTAACCGTGCCCCTGGTGTGACGACCCAAGATCTGAATACCGGGAAGACCCGATACCATTCGAATTCTGGCCCGCCGCCCACGAGCTGGAGGGCTCGGAAGGGCTAAAAGGATAGGTGCAGTGTACACAGAAATAAAAAATAAAGTAGGACAATCTAACAATTAACAGAAATAAACAACTAACTATAACAGAGTCCAGTCTAACAAAAGTACAGTCTAAAGTAGTAAGACGTACCACATGCCAAGTGAACACTCGGCCTGACAACTGGAAACTAAGGACCACCACGTAACACCCTCGAGCCTCGAGGAAGAATCGCCGCACCTGAAAACCAGGGGTCAGCCTCTATCATTGTCTCAATAGGGGTCCCGCGGAACCCCAACCAAAAACAACAGCGGCACGGAAAGCAGCAACTACAACAAGAACAACAGTAACAGTAGGAACAGTAAACTTGGTGACCGGTAAAATCTCGGCTCTACAGCTACTCCTATTGTACTAGAACGAAACCTAACACCCCGATCCCAGGGTCGGGAGATGACCAGAACACGGACTGCCCTAGCCATGCTACTAGGAAAACGCCACGACATCACTGTCGTGGAGGCATGTCCTCATCGACAAGGCCTACGCCAAAACTACACGGTTTGAAAACACAGTCATGACCTCGCCGTCGTGAACTCCACACTGTCTAAGGAAGGCCCTTGATGATGCTCACCGGAAACATAAGACCTCGACTATGGGAACGCTCCCGAAACCACACACAAAGCCTCGTCTCACAGACGGGGAACGAAAACCTGGGACACGACAACTCACGTCACGTGACGAGAGTACCGCCCACCAGAAGAAAGGCCAGATGTGTCCACTGACGACTTAGTCCACAGCCTCAGGTGTTTGCCTACAACGCCCCGGGCGGAGACCAAGACACCGTATAGTAACCAGAAACACAAAACAAGGACTAGCTGGGGTCACACTCGTCAGCGCGTGTCCTCTGCCCCCAACTACGCGTGCACACACAGACCATCTTCTCTAGGACAGGTCCTCTAGTTGGTTTTCCCCCCGCTGGACTCTGGAGGCAGGGGCAAGGGGCCCTATGGTAACCAGCCTAAAAATCATCTCACTCGGGTCACGCTCTCCACCACTCCCAAGTGGGTCCACACCCGCATGCGCAGAAAAGCTACGACTAGTGGGGGCTCACTAAACGTGAAACTGAAAACCACGCATGCACCCATCGCCAGTAACGCGGAGTAACAGGTGGCTCGGAGCCACCCGACTCTGGACAACCCACTAGACCTACTAAACCCAACGGCCTTTGAGTCACGAGACTCGGGGTCAAGATCGTTGCATGTGACGGCCTGACGCCATCGATCTAGCCTAATCCCTAGGCCTGAAATCACAGTGACACGATTCCTAACATAGCTCACAAGTCGTCGAGTTAATCATTTATCTAAGGGACACGAAAAATCTCTAGCCCTAGGCTGGTCAACTGGACTCACAGTCCAAGGCCATATACATAGCCCATGTGGAAACCACATTCCCGAGAATTACACAATGTGCAAGAGCAGCCCCCACACTCATGCCAACTCATGACAACACAATCTATCGCAAACACAAAAGCTCGAAACACGTAGGGTCACCCAGACTCTCAAAACACACGGGCACACTAATCGAGATAGCGAGGCACCTCCGGACACCCCCAAAAACACAAACATAGGTCCTACGATGTCTGAAACATGCACGAGATCGAAGGTCAACCACTGGGTCACAACCGGGTCGACCGGAGACCAACACAATGCAAAATGGACACGGCGAGCATGAAGAATCGCCTAGCGGTCCTCTCCAGACCGTTAGGGAGCCTAGCTGTCTAGCCAGGACCGCTAAACCCTCAGAACTCACGAACCCCAAGCAGTCACTCCAGGATCGCAAGGTAGAGCCTAGCGGTCTTCACCAGACCGCTAAGGACCCTGGCGGTCTATCGCGTGACCGCAAGGCTCGAACTGAGATAAGGGGACCCTAGCGGTCTCCACATGACCGCTTGACACCCTAGCGGTCGCTAGAAGGACCGCTAGGTCGTTTCAGGGGCCTCATCAGCCTCTTGGGTGGCGTCCCCAGTTCTTGGTGGCGATAATTCGATACTTGTATCGGGTTGTCGGTACCCTGGACTCTGGGATGTTACAGGTCGAGTCACAGGATGGGTTACGCACTCACTCACTCTCACAGCGGTGATAAAATTAGAATGAGCTAGATATCCTAACACTCAAGCAGCGGCATAAAAATAAATACAAAACAAGCAAATGACAAAGAGGGGAGCGAAAACGATACCACCACGCTCTGGGCGTGGGGAAGACAATCCCGGCCAAGACTCGTACTCCCAGTATAATAAATGTAATTAATTACAGTAATGAATTTTATCACCCATTCCATGTAGGGAGGTAAATGGCTACACGTGGGACCCAGGAGTACTGATCTCACGTTGACGGGCGACAAGTCGGAAGGGCTTTCGGGCCGGAAGCGGGCTGCTGGTCTGATTCAGCACTATTTAAACTCGGTTCAGACCTGCTGGATAGCAAGCAAACTCGGCACTTGGAACAGTGACTTTCGGTCACCTTATGGCCGCGACAGTTGGCTGGGACGTTGGCAAGAGGTTGCTCTTCGATCCCTGAGGTCAGCGGTGGCCGAATCAGAGCCAAATGACCGATGGGGAAATTATACCTCTGATCTGTCCCGCAGCCCTGTTGCTGGGCAGATCTGCGCTACCCGACAAAAAGAATTGTTGCGCCCAGATCCGGAGGCAGATCAGAATGAAATTGGCGCCATTGGAAAGAAGACTCGAAGGGCTACAACATATATTAATTTTATAGCCATCCAGTAATTGGATTGGAAATGAAAAACTCTATACCATTGTTGTTGCTTCTGGGTTGGATTTCAGACAGTCAGGACAAACAAGAATCTACCTGAAAATGAAGTTTGACTGACATGGAAGTCATGGATCTGGGTCTTGGGAATTTTATGGGTGATAGGGTGGGAAGAGAGGATCACGCATGAAATTTTTGGTAATTTTTTGAGATGTCTAATGGGACGGGAGAAATATAACAACAGACTACTGTCTCACAGTTCTGCTGATTGGCAGGCTATGAGGGGTGGGGATAAAAATTGGGAAAATGGGGCAAACGGTGGCGGATTGACACGAAATTTAGACTTGAGATGGCTAACAATGAAGGGAATGATCTCTCATATTTTAAAGATCATTATATACACGAATTTTTAGAACCAACCTTTTCTTTTAGCTTCTATCCTGGATCTCAGAATCCTGGACAACACTCTAAAGATCAGGCTATGGCAGCTCGACGGCGGCACGAACGGAGGCGGCGGCGGCGGTGGTGGCTGGAAGTCGCATCTAGCGGAGGTGATATACCTTGGAATCCACCAAGGTTATGGCTTCACACCATAGAAATCACAGCAATCCAGCTGCAAGGGGGAGAGGAGAGAGAGGGGGCGCCCAAGGGCATCTTGTGCAAAATGTAATTTTTCTTCTTCATTAATCTTCAAAATATGGAAATATAAGGATTATATAACTCTGACCAAAAGACCTAATTACCCTCAGATCTAGGGTTAGGGAGGGACAAATAAGGGATAGGAGAATTATTCTCCCATGTGGTCAAATACAACAATTATAAAAACTAAAAAGGGGGATTATTTAAATCCCATATGGGGACAAGAGAGGGTGCGCCCCCCTCTTGGAGTCAACAAGAGAGGCTTGGTCTAAGATGCCATCTTGGAGCATGGACCAGCCCCACATGGGCCCTAGAATCTAGGTGGACCAATGGGAGAGATTGTGGGGGTCCCGCTGGGCCAACATGGCCTTTTTGCAAAGAAGCCCATTGACTTAGCCCAAGAAACCCATTAGCTTATACTTGCCATACAATTACAAACCCAATTAACCTAAGGATATAAATGCAAACAAAAGGACACATATACAAACTAAAAAAATGTTAGTATTTGGTGTTGATTCCCATCAATTCTCCCTGGGTGTGAAGAACTCAACCCCATCGAGTAAGGGGTGCGACTGTTGACGTGGCTCCAGCGGATCCGTATCTCTACGGCCGTACTCTCCACCATACTAGGTAGCACGGTTACGCTCCACTCCTAGTAATCGACACCTGCTCATCCCATATATGTTCTTTATGCTCACGCTGCTGCAGGAATGAGGCTAGTTGTGGACACTCTAGGGTGGGGTGTAATATCTTGGATCTTTGGCGGATCTTTATTGGGTCCTGCTAGATCTTTATTGGATTTTTGGATCCTTTTAGGAGAGTTCCATACTACTTTTGTAGCTCCCGAGTTGTATAAATAACCCCCCCACCCCCTCTCTTTCTCACTCTCTCTCTTCTCACGCTCTCCCTTTCTCTCCCTCTCTTCTCCGACGGCTGACGGAGGTGGACAGGGGTGAGGCGGCAAGGTTCGTGGGGCGAGGGAGGACGGGGATAGGACAAGGGATGAGGCGGTGGCCCGTGGCAAGCCAGTTCGCGAGCGTGGGACACTGGCAGGGTTTCTAGCGGTATTTTCTCAGTGGATCGGCATCCACGGCACGTGAAATCTTTGGTGGAGGTAGGGGGATGGATCCTTGGCCCTTGTACTTCCTTTCCTACGATTTTGGTAGGCCGAGGTGAGCCGAGCGGGGTTTATTTCACGTTGGGGTCAAAAGAGCATGGTTGGGGTGTACGTCTGATCTAGCATTTTGATCACATTTTTGGGGTTTAAATGGGTCCTCTCAGTGCTAGAGAGGTTGGGAACTAGTTTCCCCTTGTTTTCCCCTTCACGTGGGTGTGAATGGGGCGTGGAATGGACTTTCTCGCCATTTTCACCATTTTTAGGTTCGGGACGCCTTAGCCATCATTCCAGCGACCGCAAGGGTGTGAAGCAGTCGTGTGGAGACCGCTAGGCTCCCCAGTACATCGGTTCGAGCCTTGCGGTCACGCGATGGACCGCCAGGCAAGCTTAGCGGTCAGGTGGAGACCGCTAGGCGGCGTCATGCGGTCCGAGGGTGACCGTTTTTTTGGTTTGGAGTTGTTTGAGGTCAGTGGGGTAGCGGCCTTGTGACTGACCACTAGGCTCCGATTAGCGGTCAGACGGAGGACCGCCACTCTACCTGGTGGTCTGGGAGTGACCGCTAGGGGTTGGGATCGTCTTTGGCCCTTGCGGTCCTGGTTGGACCACTTGGCTGGCCTTAGCGATCTAGGGGTAGACCGCTAGGCTCCCGATCGGTCCAGAAAGGACCGCTAGGTGGTTTTTCGTGCTCGCCATGTCCGTTTTGTGTTGTGTTGGGCCTTGGTCGACCCGGTTGTGACCCAGTGGTCGACCTTTAGCCTCGTGAATGTCCCGGAGGGTTTGTGCTTGTGGGTGTTTGGAGGCTTCGTGTTACCATGGTTTTGGACCTAGGGATTAGGCCGGATTGACAGTGCTGTGTCGTCACGTGCGACGGTCTTGACCCGAGTCTTGTGACTCAAAGACCATTGGGTTATTAGGTCTAGTGGGCTATCCAGAGTCTGGTGGCTTTGAGCCACCTGTTACTCCCCGTTACTTGCGATGGGTGCATGGGTGGTTTCAGTGTCCACGTTCTGTGATCCCCCACTGGTCGTAGCCTTCTTACGGCACGCGTGTGCTGACCCACCCGGGAGTGGTGGAGTGGCTTACCTGAGAGAGACGATTTTTAGGCTGGTTATCATAGGGCCCCCTTGTGCAGCCTGAGTCTAGGCTTTGGGGAAAGAACTAGCTAGAGGATCCAACCTAGGGCGTATGGTCTGTGTGTGCACACTTGGCTGAGGGCGGCGGACCCGCGCTAATGAGCGCGACCTCAGCTAGTCCTTGTTCTGTGTTCCTGGTTACTATGCGGTGTCTCAGTCTCCGCCTGGGGCGTTGTAGGCAGACACCTAAGGCTGTGGACTAAGTCGTCAGTGGATGCATCCAGCCTTGCTTCTGGTGGGTGGTACTCTCGTCACGTGACGTGAGTTATCGTGTCATAGATTTTCATTTCTCATCTACGAGATGGGGTTTCGTGTGTAGTTTTCTGGTATTTTTTCAGAGCCGAGGTCTAAGATTTTCGGTGAGCGTCATCGAGGGCTTCTCCCTAAACGGTGTAGAGTTAACGATGATGAGGTCATGACTGTGTTTCCAAACCACGTGGGTTTTGGTGTGGGCCCTTGTTTGTGAGGACAGGCCTCCACGATAGTGTCATAGTGTCATTTTCTTGGTAGCGTGACTAGGGCGGTGGCAGTCTGGTGGTTCGTGTCTGGTTGTTCCCCGACCTTGGGATCAGGGTGTTAGGTTCTGTTCCAGTACAGTAGGAGTAGTTGTAGAGCCAAGATTTTACCGGCCACCGTGTTTAGTGTTCCTGCTGTTACTGTTGTTCTTACTGTAGTTACTACTTTCCGTACCGTCGTTATTTTTGGTTGGGATTCCGTGGGACCCCTACTGAGCCAGTGATAGGAGGCTCACCCTTGATTTTCAGGTGCGGCGATTCTTCCTCGTGGTTCGAGGGTGTTGCGTGGAGGTTCCTAGTTGCCAGCTTGCCGAGCCGAGTGTTCACTTGGCGTGTGGTACGTTTTACTGCTTTAGAGGAAACAGAAGGAAGTATGTCAACGCTCACTGCAGCCTTAAGAGCATTCAAGGTAAAAAGATTATCAGAGTTCATTCTCTTATGTTCATCGGTCCATCTTAGTTCATTTTTGGGTAAAACATGAGGACCATTGGAGATTAATCTCATAAGCTTTGGATCAACATTAGAAATCCAAACACAGAATTTTTCAAGTTATAGAGCATAATCAAAACTATCAAAGACAGGAATCGCATTTACACTAGCCATCATGAAATGATCTTTTCTCCTAGACCGTGAGGTCCACTAAAAAAATAGAGACTTACTCTGATACCAATTGTTGGCCCAGAGTAGATGGCGGACAAGAAGGGGGGTTGAATTGTCCCCTTGCTGAGATGGCAGAATTTAAAAACAATCTTAACTTTCCAAACTAATCACAGCAGAATCAAAGTTAACAGCGCTAATTTGCTTAACCACAAGTGAGATTAAAGGAGTTCTCTCGATCTTCCCGATCTCACACGGATAGATAATGTAACTAATCAATAAAATCAAGCTCAACACAGATAGCGGATGAAGCAAGGTGTGATGATGTAGTGAATTAAAAATCTATATAATGGACCTGTGAAAGGAGATAGAAGAAATGGACAATCGCACAGACATACACATGAAACACGAGATTTTTAGGTGGTTCGGGACCACGACGGGCTCCCTACGTCCACCCCTCACCGAACCTGGTGAGGCTTCACTCCACGCTATGAAACATAGCAACACCGGGATGAACCCCAACACCAAACGCTGCTACCGCAGTAATATCCACAAGGGGACACGCCCGAAGACGCTGTCACCACAGCACACACACACACAACGTCGGGGAACACACCCCGGACACTAAACCCCATGGAGTCACAGCTCTGTCTTTACACACGGACTCAGGGAAACTTGCCCTGCAATGAATCCACACACTCAGAGATGCAGCTCCGCTCACACACAATGATATATCGAGTTCTATGAAAGAAGAAGATATGCAATAGATGCCCAAATGACAAACTATGCTCAAATAGAAGTATAGAAATGAGAGAAGAATGATTCCCCCTCAAATCTGTAGTGAAACCCTCTCAAAGGAGTAGTGGGGTGCGCCGAAAGATCTATCCGTGGAGTGGAAGCTTGCTACGATCGCAGGAGACTCCCAAGGTGAAGGTATCTTCAGTAGCTGTGCTTGAAGTGGATCAGATCGGCAGATGAGACTTGTTGTTGGCGGTCTCCTCTTCTTCCTCTTCCTCCTCCAGCTAGTGGCGACGCCCTCAGCTCCTCTCCCTGCAAGAGATGGAAAGTATTAGCGCAAGGATAACTCTCCCGATGGAAATCATGGCCTACATATTCAAGAGGGAAGGCTTCAACCAAAAGACATGTACGCCCCTACTTAAACCCTCTCAAATCAACACCCAATAGATGTATAGAAACCCTAAGGGTATTGTGGTAAAAGATCAAGCCATTCGGATCTCAATCCACAGACTTTGCAATCAAAACGGCAAACCTAATTCGGATGAACCAGACAAAGTGTCGACTCTTAGAGTCGACACTTTTCTCAACGCATTCTGTCCCGTTTGTAAAAACAGGACCTAGAGCAAAAGTGTCGACTCTTAGAGTCAACACTTTTTGCAACCTATTCTGTCTAATAAAGAAAAACTAATATCCAGGTCAAAAGTGTCGACTATATGAGTCGACACTTTTTGTCTGGTTATGTAAAACAACATAGCAGACAGAACAACCTTAAATAAGTGTCGACTCAATGAGTCGATAATTTTACTGACAGACCAAAAAACTTAGTTAAAACTCAAATGAAACACCAAGATCATTAAGGATGCATGCAATACCATTAAACCCCAGTCAACAACAATAGAATGACATGCATGAGGGGACTTAAAAACATCAAATAAAACATGATTTTGAAAGGTAATTTAGGAATCAAAATCAGGATGATGCTACATGAACTTTTTAGGAAACAATGAGTTAAACCCACAAATCATGCGAATGCATCACATTCATTTAAGCCTCATGAAGATTCAGCCAAGTTGAGTTCTTACCATTGGCATTGAGAGTTTGTGGGCATGATTGAACCTGCACTTAATAACAACACACATATTCAATGAATTAAACACTAAGGCCTTCAAGATCAGTCAAATATGCAGTGTTAAGAGAGATTCCCATATACAAGACCAGATTTCAACAAACAACCTTCAATATGAATCAATCATGTACTTTTAAAGGAGTTTGCTAAAGTTTGAATCAATTTTCGTCGATTATTCTAACACGATCGGTGAGGTGATTGCGATTTATGGGAGCTGACAGAATCTAAATCAAATTCTCAATTTAGGATTTCCGATTTGGGCTCGACACTCAAACTAGTATTTCCCAAACTAAGTTAGTTTAAAACTAAAGAATTCATGTAACGACTCAGGATCCGAGTACTGGAAAGGAACCGACGCGGCTCAAACCTTGACCCGCCACCCACGAGTACGAAGACTCGGAAGGGTTAAAGGATGATGTGAGAGTACACAAGAAGCTAAAATAACTGTAGAAATAACACAATAATCTAAATAATAATGCATGAAAATAAACAAATACTCACTAAACAGCTACAAGGTCCAATGTATCTCATTTCCAAATAAGAACAGTCAACAAAAAAGAAAAGTACAAGTACATGGCGTATACCTCGACTTTGGCAACTAGCAACTAACCCAGACTGCACGAACCACGCGGAGCCTCAGGCCCACCTCTCGACGATCCCGTCTCACCTGAAAACACATGGGTGAGTCTCATTTCACTAGCTCAGTAGGGATCCTGCAGACCCCTACCTCACAACGAGAAAAATAAGACAGCGATGAAAGTAACACTACACAACAGAAGTGCGACAGTAACAACAATAAATAAATGAAAAACCTCACTATGACTAACCGTACAAAGGCAAACGAACTGACCACGGTCCAACGAAACACAAGTCCGTACCTGCCAGAAGACAGGAGCACCACCCACTAGAAGTAAGGTCGGATGCATCCCCTAACGTCTTACACCGCGTCCAATGTCTCCCTATACGTCCTAGGCGAAGACTGAGACACATAACAAGTACCACGAACAAGGACTAGTTGAGGTCGCGCTCGTCAACGCTGGTCCGACGCCCCCAACCACGTGTGCACACACAAACCATGCCTCCTAGGTCAGGCCCTCTAGCTAGTTCTTTCCCAAAGCTCGGACTCAGGCTGTGTGAAGGGGCCCTACTATGACCAGCCTAAAAATCGTCTCTCCGGGTCACGCTCTCCACCACTCCCAAGTCGATTCGCACACGTGTGCGCAGGAAAGTTACGACTAGCTAGTGGACGGGTGTAACGACCCGAGATCTGAGTATCGAAAAGGAACCGACGTGGCTCGAACCTCGGCCTGCCACCCACGAGCCCGAAGACTCGGAAGGGTTAAATGATAGGTGTGGTGTACACAGAAATAGGAAATAAAGCAAGACAACAGATATAACAATAAAAATAAACAACAACTACAACAGAGTCCAGTCCAACAGAAAGTATAGTCTAAAGCAGTAAAATGTACCACATGCTGAGTGAACACTCGGCCCGACGAGCTGGCAACTACAAACCTCCACGCCGCTCCCTCGGACCTCGAGGAAGAGCCACCGCACCTGAAAACTAGGGGTGAGCCTCCTATCACTGGCTCAGTAGGGGTCCCGCGAAATCCCAACCGAAAATAATGGCGGTACGGAAAGCAGCAACTATAGCTAGAACAATAGTAATAGTAGGAACAGTAAACTCGGTGGCCAGTAAAATCTCGGCTCTACAGCTACTCCTATTGTACCAGAACGAAACCCAACACCCCGATCCTACAGTCGGGGAACAACCAAATACGAACCACCAGACTACGACTGCCCTAGTCACGCTATCAGGAAAACGACATGACGCCGCTGTCGTGGAGGCTTGTCCCTACAAACAAGGGCCCACACCGAAACCATGCGGTCAGGAAATGCAGTCACGACCTCGCCGTCGTGGACTCTACGCCGTCTAGGGAAAAGTCCTCAGCGACGCTCACCGGAAATCCTAGACCTCAACTCCGGGAGAACGCCCGGAACTACACACAAAAGCCCTGTCTCGTAGACGGAAAACGAAAACCCGCGACACGATAACTCACGTCACATGGCGGGAGTACCGCCCACCAGAAGGAAGGCCAGATGCGTCCACTGACGACTTAGTCCTCTGCCTCAGGTGTCTGCCTACAACGCCCCAGGCAGAGGCTAAGATAGTGTACTGGTAACCACTGAACAAGGACTAGTTGGGGTCTTGCTCATCAGCACGTGTCCTCTGCCTCCAGCTACGCGTGCACACACAGACTATCTGCTCTAGGTCGGGTCCTCTAGTTGGTTTCCCCCCAGTCGGACTCAGGTTGCAAAGACAAAGGGCCCTACGGTAACTAGCGTACAATTGTCTCACTCAGGTCACGCTCTCCGCCACTCCCAAGTGGGTCTGCACCCGCGTGCGCAGGAAAGCTACGACTAGTGGGGGCTCACTAGCACGAGTCAGCTAACTTTAGAGGCCAGAAAAAGAATAAATCAAAAGGCAAATGGAGGAAAACAATCGCATTGCAATGTAATACTCTATCAGCACTGTTCACCCTGCTAGGGGAAGAGGATGAAGGGGAGCCTTCCACTCCATCACTAGAAGCAAATCAAGCTGAGGCCTCAACCATGATGCATGCTACCCGCTTTGGGAGAAAGTGGGGGTGCCTACCCCCGGCCAACCATAACATTATCTTCAGGGGTGAACTATCCTACCAGATGCCAGAGCCAGAAGTCTGGGGCATTGAGATTCCTCCCCCGTTAGGCCTCTACGCAAAAGCAAAGGGAGGTGATGAAGCTCTGTCATTCATCAAATTCCTGTCCATCCTGGAAGGCAAACAGTTGGCTCAGGATACTACTGCTGAAGATAAAAGGTCCTATCAACTAGCCGCTATAATGCTCAAAAAGAAGAATAAGGCTGGCGTCGATCCTCCCTCAACACCAGAGATGACTTCCCCGACTGAGACTCCCCGACAGCCTCCTCAGACACAAGAAGTAAGAGAAGGACAGGCCATGCCGCAAGCGCCCCATGAGCCTCCAAGACCCCAATGGGTGGAGGAGATGCAACTGTCCAACGTTGAGTAGGCAGCCGAATCATGAAGATGTTGAAGAAGCTCCCTACAAGATTTTTGATATGGGAAATTCTCTCCTTGAGTGAAGAAGCTCGACAGGCTATTATTGATGCTTTACAATCGCCAGCTCAGTATGAAGCACTCCTGACAAAGGTTAACTCCGGACCAGCTATTACATTCACAGAGGATGGCATGTTAATCCCTGACCCCAACCATAACAGGCCTTTGTATATGAGGGGGCATCTCAATTGTCAGCCATTAAATCAGATTCTGATAGATCCAGGAGCTGCTGTGAACATCTTACCCTATCGCATCTATCAGAAGTACTATTTTGACCTGCACCTCACCAAAGTGAAAGATATGAGAATTGCCAGCTTCAATTAGAAGTGCGAGACCCCGCTCGGAATGGTAGAATTTAGCATTACATTGGGTGATTTTACCTCCATGGTGCAATTCTATGTCATAGACTCCAATACCACATACAAGACCTTGCTGGGGCGGCCTTGGCTGCACAGATATCAGATAGTGCCCTCCACATTGCACCAATGTATCAAGTACTACCACAATGGCAAAGAAGAAAGGGTGTCTGCAGATTTGCACCCCTTTGAAGTTTACGAGTGTCACATGCTCTATGCACCATTCTACACGGAGGTCTCCCGAGGGGCAAAGAAGAAAGAAATTCTTATAGGCCAGAAGAAAGCAGCGTCAAAAATAGATGATTGGTTCCCTCCACTGCCTCCAGGCTATGTAGAACAACACGAGGTCTCCCATGTCTCTCAAACGGGAGACTTTGCTCGAGCTGTACCACCAACTATCTATCCTGGGGAAGCTAATGATGATATAAAGGCAAGGTTCACGCACATCAAAATCCCACAAGGGTTATTTAAACCCATTCCAAGCCTGGAATGCCAGACGGTGTAGCCATTGAAGACTGTGGAGGTTCCTCGTTTTTGTGAGCCTCTAATAATATTCTACTCCGGGGAGCCTACTGATGAAGATGATCAAGACTGCATGATCCCTGAAGAAGCAACAAACCGAATGGTGCCAATAGCTGGCCTGGATTACACTACGTAGTGGATTTCACAGATGTTTACCAGGATGCAGCTGCCTTCATGGCAATCCACTGGCTAGAAGGAGGCATTCCAGAAGCTCTGGGAGCCTCCCTGTAGCAACAAAGAGCTGCTGAAAGTTACCCATCACCTGGGGCTAGGCTACACCTTGTGAGAATATTATAAGGCAGAGGTGGATGTTATTTCTACTTTCTTTACCCATGAAGACCCTTTCGAGGGTGGTCATGTGGAATACCCTCCAGGGGATGAAGAGATTATATGCCACTCCACTATTGGTGGTGAACCCCTCAGCAGTCAACAAAACACCGAGGGACAAGATGAAGCGACTCTATGCTGATATTGGGAAGAGCTATTCCCCAAGGAAGATTTGTTCCAAGCTGAAGCCAAATTCAATATAGGAACACCCGATGAAGACCAGACTTCTGATGAAGGAAGGGAGCGCCTAGAATTCGAGCGTATCCTGGAGGAAGTTCGGGCTATGCAGCAACTAGTAGATCCAGCATGGGAGCTTACACTTGCAAACCCTCAGGAGCAAGAGGTCTATGCATCGAAACGACAAGAAAAGATGCCAAAATAGCAAAGCAGCCCCGGTCCTTTGCCTACCCGACTTCTCTAAAGTCTTCGAGGTCACTTGTGATGCATCTGGGGTAGGGATTGGAGACATTCTTAGCCAAGAGGGTCACCCAGTAGCCTATTTTAGTGAGAAACTTTGTGAGGCTAGGATTAGGTACTCCACATATGACAAGGAGCTTTACGCCGTGGTTCAATCCCATCGGCATTAGAGGCACTATCTCCTACCCAAGCAGTTTGTGATCTTCTTAGATCACGAGGCCTTGAAGTACCTCAACACCCAACAAAAGCTCAATGCCCATTATGCCCGTTGGGTAGAATACATTCAGGCCTATACCATTGTCCTCAAATACAAGATGGGTAGTAAGAATCGCGTCGCCGATGCGTTGAGTAGGCGGATAGCTTTACTTTCCACTGTTCAGGCAGAAGTCACCGGGTTTGAGAGAATCAAGGAGGAATACCCAAATTGTCCCAACTTTGGGACTCACTACAGCACCCTCTCCACTCAACCCTATGAAGAACATGAGGGATTCATACTCTAAAATGGGTATCTCTTCAAGGGAGCTAGGCTATGCATACCCTGAACTTCACTTCGGGACTTCTTAGTTTAGGAGTTACACGGTGGTGGCCTAGCTGGTCACTTTGGAGTCCAAAAGATCATAGAGCTAGTTGAGAGGCAATTCCATTAGCCCGGTCTCAAGAAGGATGTGGCCAATATTGTAGGACAATGTCGCATTTGTGCCTCGGCCAAGCAAGTGAGCCAAAACACCGGGCTTTACACACCCCTATCCATTCCGGATTAACCTTGGGAGGATTTGAGCATGGACTTCATCCTTGGCCTACCTAGGACCTTTCACAAATATGATTCCATCTTTGTAGTGGTTGACAGGTTCTCCAAAATGACCCACATTATGTCATGTTCCAAGACTTCAGATGCTTCTAGGGTCGCCCGATTATTCATTAATGAGGTAATCCGACTCCATGAATTGCCTAAGACCATTGTGTCTGACCGGGATGTGAAATTCACTAGTTACTTTTGGAAAACTCTTTGGCATCTGATGGGAACCCTCCTCAAATTCTCCACTACTTACCACCCTCAAACCGATGGCCAAACTGAGGTCGTCAACCGAAGTCTTGGGAACTTGCTCTGTTGCCTAGTCAGGGACCCCCCTAGGAATTGGGATCTTCTCTTACCTCAGGTCGAGTTTCCCTACAATGATTCCGTCAATAGGTCCATAGGCAAGAGTCCATTTGAGGTCATGCATGCCTATAGGCCTAGAAAGCCATCAGATCCTATTCCCCTCCCCCCACTTGCTAGAGTGTCAGTCTCAGCTGAGTCCTTTGCATAGCATATCAATGAGTTGCATGATGACATCCGTAAGTATATAGGGAAAAGCAATGAGGCTTACAAAAGGCAGGCAGGTCCTCAACGATGCCACTACGAGTTCCAAGTGGGAGGCTCGGTGATGGTGAGGATGGAGCGACTCCTTCCTGGGCCTGTCTCCAAGTTGAGGGCACGGGGTTCGAGACCCTTTCGAGTTCTGAGATGACTTGGCAGTAAGGCATATGAGCTGGATCTACTTGAGAGTTTTGGGGTACACCCTGCCTTCAACGTGGCAGACCTGGTACCCTACAAGGGCCCCGCGGTGGGACCCAGTGAGGAGCTTGAGCCTTTTCCCCCACTTGAGAGAGACACCCATGGTGGGACTCTACTTCCTAGCTTGAGAGGCCGACGTGAGCAGGTTGAGGCAATACCGAATGAGCAGAATACCATTACCAGGCACAGGGCGTACCAATGCTACCTGGTGAGATGGAAGAATCGTCCCTCGATAGAGGACACTTGGGTGAGCCGGGAGGACCTACTGTGCCTTGACCTAGATATTTTGGAGCTCTACCACAGCCAAGCGGACGCATACTTGACGGGGTCGAGTTCTCCCCACCATGGGAGATTTGATGAGGGCATCTCACAGCGCTCTCTTTGGCTCGGATCGCCTGCATCACTTTGAGGAAGTCTAGCTATGTGTTCACATACTATTTCCTTTTCTTTGAGTCATATCTTATGTAATTTCCTTTATTGAGTCACGTTGTTTTAGTCCATTTCCCTTATTATGTTTAATTGGGCCTTAGTACCTTAGTTATGGGCCCATAGGATTGAGTCTAAGATATGCTTGGTCTTTTGTCTAATTATCAAGGGTATTTTGGTCATGAAAAGAGTGGATGCCTATAAATAGGCCTCCCCTCTCTTTCATTTGTAACCTTTGATGCATTATTAAAAGAAAGCAATACCGCTCTTGGGAGGCCTCGTGGGTTCCAAGTGGTATCAGGTGTATTCGATAGTCCTATCGGGTATATCTGGTATCTAGGATCCGAGTCGTCCCATGCTTTGAACGATCCTATGCATTCATCTAAACAGATAACAGTTCAAAGAAGCAAACACTAAGAGTGCAATCACATAAGAGACACCAAAGATTTTAGGTGGCTCGACTTTCACCTACGTCCACCCCACACTCAGATCAGAGTGTGGATAACTGCTGATACATAGCTTCAATCCACTGATCCACAGCTTCGGAGACTAGATCCCATCGCTGATCCACAGCTTCGGGGAATAGATCCCAAACCGCTCAACCTTACAGCTTGCTCCGCTGAGCCTCATAGCTTGCTGTCCGAGGATTCAACCTCACCCGCTAAAACACACCTTAAAATGAAATTAGAATCAAACAAAAAGAAGAACAATCGAAGAAACAACATAGCACTCTAGGAGCGGATTGACTCTGGATCTGATCCAAGAGTCGCTTACAGACACCAACTCTCACAAGCTCTCATCTCACTCAGACTGCCCTAGCAACTTACAGCACTTTATTTTCCTAACGCAGACTCTTTCCTCTATTCTTCTCTCAGACTCTTCTCTCTCTCTCGAACTCTGGCTCTCTGCTCTCTAGATGCTCTCACTCTTCTTCTACTTCAATGCAATTGCTTCACCTCTTCTTTGTTCTCCTCACTAGCTCTCATCTGAGCGATCGGGCCTTTATATAGAGGTTTGGGAGAGATGGCGCATGGGAAACACGTTCCCACCCACGAACTTCTCTACAGGAGCTCCACGTGTCAAAGGATGAAGATGCACTTTCCATGTGGCAATTTGTTGGATCGACTCTCTTTAATGTAGAAGGTGTGGTGCCTTTTAAGCAATTGATCCTGGGACTTCTAGTCACTTAAGTTCCTGTTAAAGTAGACAATCATTTTGTCAAATACATGGTAGGCATGAGTAGATATTCAGTAGGCATAGACCTTATGAAAGTTGATTCATGACGTGAAAAATAAAGTCATTATGATATATGTGATTCTCACAATCTATAATGAAAGATCCATAGACTTCACTGAACGAAATGTGCATGTGCTCGAACTCTAAATATGATTGCTACAGTACAGGCATAGACTTGATAGAGTAAAGGGCAAATGTGTAACGACTTGAAAAAGAATTCAAGTGCACAGACTTGAAAAGCTATGTGCAAATGTGCATCAACTAGGTATAGGCACATGGCAGATGTACATAGACCTTATCATGCACAATGTAGAATGTGCATCGACCTTGTCATGCGCACTGCAAAATGTGCACCGACCTTGTCATGCACATTACAGAATGTGCACTAACCTTATCATGCACACTACAGAATGTGCACAGGCCCTTACATGCATGTGGCAAATGTGCACTGACCCATATATGCGTAATGCAAAATATGCACCGACCTTTATGTGCGTGATACAAAACATGCACCGACCTTGTATGCATAATGCAAAACATGTGCCGACCTTTATATGCATCAGACAGAAAGTGCACCGACCCTTGCATGCGAATGGCAAAACATGCACTGACCTCTTACATGCATAAGGCAAGTGTGTATAGACCTAACGTCGTTAATGCAAAAGTGTGCACAGACTTTATATCAGTTGTGTACAGACCTCAAATGTGCGCTACAAGATCTGCACTGACCTTATGAACCTTGTAAGGAGTCATATAAGATGTGCACACACTTCAAATGTATTCGTCAAAATCTGCACCGACCTTATATGTTTCTTCATAAACGTGCACCGACCTTGTATACAGTCATACAAGACGTGCACAGACCTTATATGTAGACATACAAAATATGCACTGACCTATATGTAGACCTTATATGTAAACACACAAAATATGCACGGACTTGATATACATAAAGAATAAATGTGCACTGACCTTGGTATGTAACAATGTACATGCTAGCTTAGACCATTAAGCATACTTATTGTGTTCATGTAATGACTTAAGCATACACTGACTGAAGAAATGGCATTAAAGTAGCAATGTTGTCAAAGTCAAAAAAAGTCAACACACTGTCAGAGTAATGTCAACACATGGTCAAATGAAGTCAGCACATCATTGCCATCATTAAAACTAGACAACCACACATCAAATCCAGAGGAGACACAACAGTTTTGAACTCACATTTTCACTATTGAGATCATGGCATTTGAGATGATGGTGTTCTAGATTAATTTGCATGCCATATTATTCGCATTCAAATTTCTCTATAGAACCTTCACCAATGGAATAAATTTTGATTTGAGGACTTGCTCCTTGTGATCGAAAATCTTCACTGGTTGCTCCTCGAATGATAGGTCTGGTTGGAACTCCAAGTCCTCATAGCTGATGATATGCGACGGATCAAGGACATATTTACGGAGCATGGATATGTGGAACACTGGATGAATGGTCACCATGGATGGAGGTAAAGCCAACCGATAAGCCATGTTCTCTACCTTGTCCAGAATCTCAAAAGATCCAATGAATCTTGGCTGCAACTTCCCTCGCTTGCTGAATATTGTTACTCCCTTAATTAGTGATACCTTGAGGAAAACATGATCACCTATTGTAAAGTCCAGATCCTTCCTTTTGTTATCCGCATAGCTCTTCTACTGATCTTGGGCTATTTTCAACTTTGCCTGATTAGCTGAACCTTCTCAGATGTTCCTTGCACCACTTTGGGTCTGATCAATTGTCTGTCACCAACCTCTTCCCAGCATAGAGGGGATCTACATGGCCTCCCATACAATGCCTCAAATGGAGCCATGCCTATACTTGCATGATAGCTATTATTGTAGGCAAATTCTACCAATGGTAGATGTCTCTCCCAATCTCCTCTCCAATTGAGAATACAAGCTCTCAACATATCCTCCAAAGTGTGAATAGTCCTCTCGGACTGACCATCTGTCTGGGGGTGATATGCAGAACTAAGCTTCAACTGGGACCCAAAAGTATTTTGTAATCCTTGCCAAAGTCTCGACATGAAACGAGGATCTCGATCTGAAATAATGGACTTTGGAACACTACGCAATTTGACGATGTTCTCAATATAGAGATGTGCCAAGCTCTCCATCGAGTGTTTCTTCTTCATGGCCAAAAAATGTGTAGTCTTCGAGAATCAATCCACAATCACCCAAATAGAATCATTGCCCTCGATGATCGGGGAAAGCCTGTAACAAAATCCATGGTGATATCCTCCCATTTCCATTGTGGTATCTCGATCCTTTGCATCAACCCAGACGGTCTTTGATTTTCAGCCTTAAACTGCTGACAAACCAAACATTTAGACACAAATTCTGCAACATCCTTCTTCATGTCGGGCCACCAAAAGGACCGCTTCAAATCTTGATACATCTTGTTACCACCAGGATGAATGGAGAACTTCGATCTGTGAGCTTCCTCCATCATTTCATTCTTTAATTCAAACACATCAGGGACGCAAATTCTATGCTGAAATCTGACCACACCATCTTCATCTCGAGCAATTCCAGTCTTGCCAATCATACCTTGCAACTGAGGGTCATCTAGCTGAGCTTCTATTACTCGGTCCATAACTGTTGACCTGATGCATAGCTGAGCAACGAATGCCTGGCAGAGTTGAGGCTCGATCGATGTCATGGAACACACAGCACCTCAATCATCTTCCAGTCTTGCTGCATCAAGGTCCACTTCTGACTAAGGGCATCGGCCACAACATTAGCCTTTCCAGGATAATATTACAGCTCAAAATCATAGTCCTTCAAGAATTCAACCCATCGCCTCTGGCGTAAATTCAGCTCCTTTTGAGAAAATAAATACTTAAGACTCTTATGGTCCGTGAAGACTTCAAACTTGAATCCATACAAGTAATGTCTCCAGATCTTCAATGCATGGACAATGGCGGCCAACTCCAAGTCATGCGCAGGGTTATTCTTCTCATGCTCCTTCAGTTGCCTGGAGGCATATGCGACCACCCTACCATTCTGCATCAGAACGTAATCGATCCCGATCCTTGAAGCATCAGTGTAGAGAGTGAACATGTCAATGCTATTGGGTAGGATCAAGCGTGGTGCTGACGTCAACCGATCCTTCAATTCTTGAAAATTTTGCTCACATTCCTCGGACTACATGAACTTCACTCCTTTCCTTGTTAGCCTCGTCAAAGGTGCCGCAATAGAAGCAAAACCCTTAATAAATTTCCTGTAGTAACCGGCCAACCCGAGAAACCTCTGAATTTCAGTGGGGGATTTCGGAGCCTCCCAGTCTAATACAACTTGAACCTTGGCTGGGTCAACTGCCACGCCACTTCCTTATATAACATGGCTAAGAAAATAAACCTCCTTCATCCAGAAGTTGCATGTCACGCCCCGTACTCTATACCATCGAGGTATTGTCCGCTTTGGCCTACCGACCTCACGATTTTATCCCTTTCTTAATGACTCACAAACTATTCCCCCCCTTTGACATCATCAAATTAAATAGTTTGAGAGCACATATGGAATATGGAGA
>JANBPO010000777.1:0-20521 GCA_024336825.1 Amorphophallus titanum
AAACCAAATGGATACAAATGTAAAATAAAATATTAGTGCCCGATGTCAATTTCCATCAATCTTAATGTTGTCCTCGAGTTCTCGAGCGATGGAAGAAGGCCTCGGAGCGAGCACAAGTTGAAAGTTCTGGTGGATCGAGAAAGGTCAATAGGTACCCTTGGAGAGATTCGCCCAGAAATATTGGGTTTTTCACTCTTCATATGAAGAATCCTAGGAGGAGAGTGTAATGCAACTCTTGCCCCACCAGGCTTGAAGTAAAAGGAATCCCTTCCAGGCCTACGCGTGCTCCTTTAGCTCGTAAAAAGCATTGAAGAGATCGAGGGATAGAGATATTTTGCACTTCCGATGGAGGACAATGAACGAAAAGATGAAGGCGAAAGAATTGGAAACCAACTAAATGGGAGCCAGCTTGAAATAGTTTAGCAAATCCACAATAAAAAGGTGCAAAGGGAGATAGAGGCCGTATTTCCTAGCCAAAACGTAACTACAGAAGGAGTCCGAGCGAGTGCAAAGGCTGGACTCATAGGGCATGGGAAGGGAGAAAGTGTACCGCTAGAGCAGTTAATACTGGTTTTCGAGTTCCATGACCTCCTCCGCAGTAAGTTCGCTACGCAAATGGTAGCAAGACGATGGATCGGTGCTCTTCGCTTGTTGTTTAGCCTCACCGCCATGAGAGTTTCCCTCTTGCTCTGACATGGAGGAAGATGAAGACGATCAGATGGACGAGCTAGAGGAGCAGGCTGGCAAATGAAGCAAGTGGACCGCCTCCGTTGTAGTTGCCACAAGCTCCACAAAAGCTATAGTGATCTCTTGCTCCCTCTGACGTTCCTCCTGGGGCATGGGACGATCAACCAGACGACAGGCAGTAGAGCTCGAAATCACGGGAGAAGGAAGCTTAGTGATAAAGGTAGAAAGGGGGGCAGTGTGCCCTTGGGGGTGGTATTTGAAGCCCGTAGGCAAAAGAGGAAGAGTCGTCGTATTGTCTCGAGGCACCTTGGAAGGCTAAAAGCCTCGTATCGGTGGTTCGAATCGGTGCAGAGGATGTCATCATTGCGCCCATTTTTCATGTGTTAGGGGAACCACATTTATGGACCCAACGGCCATGCCAGAGAAAGCTCATGGCAGTCGATCCCCACCCTTGCCGAAAAACCCAACACGATCTCTATTCACCGAGCCAATGCTTGGTGCAGGAGTAGGGGGGAAAGTGGAGAGGGGGGAATTCATAGCCCATTATTTAATGGCCCAAAGGACAATGAAAATCTACTCGGCCAACTAAGTGATAGCCCAGCTCCACATCAAAGGTCAAAGGCCCAAAAGAGTGCCATCTAACCTCGACACGGCCACCCATGCAAAAGACTCCCTTATGCTCGGGAGGAACTCCGATGCGCTATCGACCCGAGCCAATAGAAGGCCACTAAGTCACCCCCTCGAGGACGCCTGGGACCAAAAGGGTATGTCGTAACCACAGACTTCAGGATGGGAATATCCCTCATCGATAGATGAGTCAATCCATCACTAGGACCCCCACCTTTCTCACAGTCCAGAGTGGATCCCCCGCGGCTCGGCATTTATCCCTTATAAATGAAAGTGAATTTCACGTTAACTTGAGAGTGGGAAGTCCATGAGGGGATAAGGGGAGAGCAAGAGTCCTACACTGGGAAGAGTTCACACCGTTGACATAATGCCCTCGCCCAATGGACCCCTTAGATTCCCGCTACTCTAGAGAGAGAGAGTATGCACCTATTTAATCCCATGGATCACCTCTAAAAAGTTAAGTTCTAATCCTATCCTCCTATACTGGTGGAAAGTAGTCACGTACCCCCAATCTCTATCGTCTCTTTTTGCACCTTGCTCTTGCTCACACTGACTTAAGCATTGGAGGGTTTTCCTTGGGATCGCAATCACAGGCCCCCTGATCGCTTGCCTTGCCTCTTGCAGCAATCTTTATTGAGGTGGCTTTGAACAACTGATCTGGGAGCCACTCTGCCCCAGATCTGATGGTCTATAATTTGGTACGAGATCTCACCTCTTCAGTTAGCTTCTATATGGTTGCGAAATGTCATAATTAGCGAACAAATGGAATATACCGTAGATGGCACATACTACCATGACCCTCCATGTGTACCTACCACTATTACCCCTTTAGAAATGTAAATCTCTGTCAGACATTTGTTAGAAAATGACATGAGAATTAAAGGATAAAATATAAGACCTGAAACATACACATCCCCTCAAACGTTAAAAAAAACTCAAAATAAAAGGCACAAGTTTGGAATGGGCTAGAACGTGATGAAATGATGGATGAGGTGGACGTTGGCAGGATTCGTGGGTGGATCCTAGGCTAACGTAGCTTGATTATTTTATCGCCTGTGATTTTCATAGAAGTCTGTTCCTTTGTGCGGGCCCAGTAGCTTGTCACCTGTAGGGTTAACAGTCCTGTGAAGTAGTCCATGTTGTGCTTCGTGTCTTTCGGTGGGGTAGTTGACTCTACTCGTTCCTTGTTATATCCAATCGTCTAGATTCGTAGATTGTTCAGTGTTATTGCTCGACGGCTATCTTTTATGTCGTTTGTGCTTTTTAAGAATTCCTTAGTGTTATTCCTATTAGCATTTCCCCTCTAGTCGGGATTTGCTGGTATTAGATTCTTTTGTCAATTGCTCAGGTTGTTATTGACCATTCGAGTTGTGGCAATGACCGTACATATTTTTACGATACTTTGGTCATCCCAGCTTAAATCTGGTCAGCTCCTGATGTGTTTCATTTCTGTTGAAGTTGAAGTGCTCGATTGGACCAATTTGGCTAAGAAGCTACTCGAGTGAACTAGGCTCTTCCCTTCTTGGTGAGCTTCTGTTAGTAAGCTCGATGCTTCCTATGTCGTTTGGTGGATCTCTTGGTGAGGTTGGCCTTGGAATTGCCATTTCTATGCTGCCTTGTCCTGTGTCTACCCAAGTGTGGACTATTTAATTTGAGCCTAATCATGTCCTTGTTTTATGGTTGCGTGGCTTTAGACCTAATCTTTGTGTCGAGAGCTGTTATGTACCATATTTTCGTCGTGCCGTGTCCAACGGTCGATGTGATGAGAGGCTCAATTGCCATTTACAAGACGCAAAGGTAGGTCAAGATTAGTGCTTTTCCTTAGGCCTTGTGCTGAAACTGGTGCTCTTCTCTGTTGCACTTAGGCTGTTTCTATTCGGTTGCTCGCTGGATCAGTGCTCGAGGCGTGTTACATTGCGATTTTTTGGGATTGCGGTGATGCTTAGTGGGTACTGAGATGCAAAGGCTGAGGTTCTTTCTGATGCCTTCGTGCTTTGTTAAGTGCGCAGCAGAAGTGTGTGGGCTGATGACCCACAAGCTGAGGATCTTTTCGTATAATTCTGCCTGATAGAGAGAATTGCTTCTTCTCGATGTGACTCCTTCTTAGCTGCATGTGCCTAGACGTTATCGTGATTGTGCCGTTGTCGGTCATTTCTCTGGTTTTAGTGTTGGCATTTGTGAGTGTTGGAGAAATTATCGACTTCCCTGCTGATAAAGTACCCTCTACTCTACATTCCTTCTCGTGGATGTTATGCTCTCGAGACGTGTTCGTAATCCTCAAGATGCGTTCCCCAAGATTGTGGTGTCTCTTGTCATTTACGATCGATTTCAATTGTTGTGGGTCTTTCCTTGGTGAATGGCCTGATGCATGACTCGCTCCCTGTAGTCATGTGCTCAGCTATCGCGTGCCTTGATACGGCCCTACTAGCAGTGTGTTTCGTGGTTCTGTGTGTTGTACAAAGCCAGGATCCTGCAGGTACTATTGTCGTTGGCTGTTGTTTTTGTAAGTGCCATTTTTGTATGATTTTACATTTATGTGTTAGACCATTGTCTCGTCAGTAGCTTGTCGTGCTCCTTTTTCCCGGTGGAGTAGCTCGCGACTTGATCAGATGTAATATCTGAGTGAGGACTGACTTAATGCTATGTGTGGTCCAATGTTGTTGATTTTGCTGTCATTCCCCCATGTAATCGTCATTGGCATCCTATGTGCCTGGTGTTCTCTGTCTCCTTTGGCACTGGAGCCGATGATGTCGTCAGGCTGTCAGTTGAGAGCACTATGTTCCCTTGTGTAAGCTGATGTTGGTTGTGCATGTCACTTCTGTCGCTTTTGTCGATTCGTTTCTCAGTGTTGTTTACTCTGGCAGTCGTGTCCCTTGCCTTGCGAGATGTAAGCGACGTTGCCTTGTTTCAGAGGTGTCGGACTTGTGTTCACTTGTGATCGTGCTCACTCCTAAGCGTGTATCCGTGATAACAGCCTGACGTTGTTCCTCTGAACTCTATTTCTCGTGTTTTGTGTCTGTAATGGTCGGGTTGTTCTTCCCTACCCCACCCTTGTTAGTCCTTAAATTTCGAGGATGAAATTTCTTAAAGGAGGGGAGGACTGTAATACCCTAGATCTTTGGCGGATCCGTAAATTGGGTCTTGTCGAATCTTTATTGGTTTTCAGATCCTTTTAGAAGAGCTTCAGACTACTTTTGTAGCTTCCGAGTTGAGAATACTTTGTCCCATAAGAAGCACAGGAATTAGCACCCACTCACTAGGGTGCCCCTTACAAAATGATGGCAGGGCACAGGGTGCCATTTCCCAATTTTTGAAAAAAGAAAAAAAATCTAGCTCAAATAAATGGCACCCAGACAGAGGGCACCCATTCAGAAATAATGGCACTGTGAAAGGCGCCAATTTCCTGAGTTTCCATAGTAACCTCTTTTTCTGTGTGTTCTGCATCATTCTTATCATATCTTTGTTCATACATGCATATTGTCTCTATTCTGCAATAGTTTTGCATTCATAGCACATTTGGCTTGGGAGACCTCCTCTCCCCATACTTCTAGGATACCATACCTCTCTCTTGGTAAAGGAAGGACCCTCCATTGAGCACTCCGTCTCTTTGGATTGAAATCTCCTAAACTAAGGCCTTCGTAAGTCCCCGCACCCTTGGATTCCCTCACGGAAGCTTGGGCTGGTTGTACCTTTGAACTCCCGAGTTTAGTTGAATTCATGGTGAGAGAGTGTACCTTGTTGACATAGAAGTAAAATCCATAATTGAAACTAGGTTTCTACTTTGTGTGAATTACATAAACTTTGTTAAAATCTTTAATCACCAAGGTTCATACAAAACTCAAGCACAAACACTCAACTTGTTTGCTAGTCTTTGCAAATTGTTTTGATTGAATCATTATTTGTTTGCATCATGTTTCACATTGATAATAAAATCAGCATGCCTAATTCAATCTGTATTCATGAGGATGTTCAACCTAGCACATCTTATGATCCGCAATTTCATAATTCTCATCATAATTTGCCTAAAGGACCATGCCCCCACTCCTATGGTCTTGCCCGACCCATGGGCAATGTCCAACCTCATGGTCCCTTGAATTCTTCGCGAGCCACTATTACCCCGGAACCGTCTCCTCCGCACGACGAGAAGGTTTCCTAAGTCCTCCATGCATTAAATCATCTCACCCCACAATAAATCCAAGCCCTTAAGGCTATTGTTGATGGTGCATCTCCATCTCAACCTCCTTCCAATTCCCCATGGGTAGCCCATCGCTCATCTCCTTCTTTGATTCACACTCCCATTCGGGTGGCCCATCACCCGCCTCCCTCTATTCCGCCACTTTCACGGACCCAAGGCCTATTTATTCCTTGCAACCCGGCCCGACCGGGTCCTTGTTTGGGTGAGCCCATTAACCCCCCTTCATAGCCTTCTTATGTGGCCCTTCCATCAAGGCCCCCAAGCCAACCTTCTATCCCTCAAGTTACACCCCTCTAACAAACCCTTCTTGATCGAATCACTTCAATAGAGGAACAACTCAAGAGGGTCACAAGCCCGCAGTCCGCTCCTCCTCTTCCTCAAGTCAATCCTCTTCGTGCTTTTATGGATAACATCACCAAGATGAAATGAGATTGGAAGGAGGGAAAAGAGAATGACGTCAATGATTCAAGCAGGAAAGATGAGCCGATAATTTCCAATGATCAAGTAGACGCCATCCACCCTCCTCCCATTTATCCCACTCATTCATATGCCCCTCTGCCTTCACTTCTGCATACCTTTTTACCTCTACAAAATCATCCATCACAACATTATACTCCACCACCCATTATTACGCCTTCATCACGGCGTCCACTTGGTTCTGATGATTATGAAGAATTGGAGCCGGCACAAGATGTTGAAGTCCCAAATGCACCCATTCTGAGTTTCCTCCATTTTTCGCTCCCTCTATTGCCGCCAGACGCATCCCCCGCTCAGGACGAAGCCACAGTCCCCAACCCCATTTACCAAACCTCTTGGTGTTATGATGATGGGTCGATACTCCAATCACCTACACCCACACACCATGACTCTTCTCCTATCCCTAACACCTCTCGCGCCATCCGATGCTTCCTACGCACTAAAACTTCTCGTTTTACACCTTCGATTACCGCCCCATTAGCATCCATACCATCGGCCTCCGCTGAACCTTTCCATAAGCCAAATAACCCTTCGTTACCGTCACTTCGACCGTCCATTATCCCTACGACTCCAAAGCTAGTATTTACCAACCCTTCACCTACACCTTTACCCAAACCCACAGCTAATCTTGAGCAGGATTTACCTATTTTTGAACTTAAGCCAACCCCATCTGCTTCCAAGCAAGGGGAGAAGCCTGGCGTGTTTCAACCTCTGCTTCTGTTTACCCTTCTGTTGGCACTCTCCACTAAAACTCCATTACTCATGAAGCCTACCGCTTCCACCTCGTCTTTCATCACCCCTCGGAATGGGTATATTTCTACAAGCATATTTTATAAAATTTGCATAATTTCCTTTTCTTTTAACCCCTAACCTCTCTCCTCTCCCCTCACATTTCTCTCATTTCTCTCCCTATGTTCTCTCTCCTCTCTTCTCCTCTCCCCCAGGCGCACGACCGTGATGGAGCTGGGTGAGGTGGCGACGATGTGGAGCTGACCTGAGGTGTTATGGCGTGAAGATTGGAGTGTGGCGTTGGCACGATCCCATTCATGGATTCAAAGCCAGTGTGGGTTACTCGTGTGATGATTTTTGACGTATTGTGGCCGTTTCGGTACGTGAGATCTTCAGTTGAGGTAGGGGGACAAATGCCCTACCATTTTCCTACATTTTCTCATGATTTGGAGCCGAACGGTGTGAGTTTGAGTGGATTTTCCAGATTTAAGGGCTGAACCATGTTTCAGGGGTGTGAGCCGAGTTCGCCATTTTAGGCGACATTTTCGGTTTGAATGGTCTCATTAGAACCCCTGGCATGTCTGGATGCCATTCCCACTGGTTTCATTGCATTTGGTCGTGATTTGGGGCCGGTAGGAGTCCAGTTTTTCTCATGAGTCATTTTGGATTGATTTGTGGAAAATCACCCGTTCTGTGTCATTTTGTAGTTTTTTGGATCCCTTCCTGCTTGTGGAAGGTGTATATTGTGATTAGGGATGTTTCCCCTTCGCTTAGAAGCGATTGAGGCATGGAAAATGGATTTTCGTGTAGATTTTCCATATCTTGTACCCGAATGAGAATGCGCTGGGGGCGTCGGCTATGTTCTCAGTAAGAACACGCAATGACGATGCGCCGCATCTCGAGTCAGAGATGAATAGTTGGGCAGTTAGGAATGCTGTCCTTGGGTTGGACGCGAACCTAAAGAAGGTGACCTAGGTAATGGCCATGATCTTGATTAATATGCCCTAGGTCTTAACTGTCTTCTAATCTTAATGGGCTTGAGGCTATGGCCGCATCTATTAACGCAACCCTAGCATGCACCGCATTAGTGCGTTGACACGTTGCAAGTGTTGGATGCATTCTTTTGCGATCGCTACCCACTGTATGGGCATGTTAACCATTGCGACGTAGGCTTGCACTACGTTAATGGTCTCTATTTTTTGGGTATTATTTGTGGCCTCGGGCTCCGGTGAACCCAGGATTCAGTGCCTTGTTGGCGTTTGACTCGATGGATGCCTTAGGTGTTCTGTGAGAGTCATATATGTGTGTCGAGGGATCCCGGAAGAGTAGTCTCATCCCGAGCAATGTACGGTGTTTTCCTCCATGTTAACTGGCTGGACTTCGACCCCTTGGTTAGCCTATTGTATATGGATGTCGTGGACGTCCTATGAGGGCTGTGACCGTGTTATAGGGTGTTTGGATGTGCCATTGCATCGAGTAGTGTTTTGGTGTGTTTCGAGGGTCATTATGATTTTTGGTCAACACAGTTGTGACCTAGTGGTTGACACATGACCTCGTGAGTGTCTTAGCTATCCTGTGTGGATCGAGACTCTAGTTTTGGATGCTTATATATATCATCTTACCTCGACTTACGTGCCTATGTGGTTTGATGACAGTGATGTTCCCTCATGTGTCGTGATTTGTGTTATACGGAATCAAGAGTCATGTGTGCAACCTAGGGGCTGAGAACTTGTGGTTTATTGTGGTTTATCGTGTTTTGGCTTAGGCACTAGGCTGATTAACAGTATATTGTCATGATGTGTGATGATCTTGACCCGAGTCATGTGACTCAAGGATCATTGTGTGTAGGTCTAGTTGTTTATCCTAAGTCTGGTGGCAGTTCTATGTATTGCCTTGTGTTTCGTAGTGCGTGAGACAGGTGAGTGTTTACCTTGTCCACACTTCAGAGTTTCTTTCAAAGAGTCTCTGTGTCCAGTGAGCCTCCACTAGTCATAGCATTACGACACTTGGTTTCTACCCACCTGGGAGTGGTAGTGGGGCGAGCTCCCGAGAGATAGTTTTTAGGCTAGTTTTCATGGGCCCCCATACTTTGCAGTAGTGTCCTACTTGAGGGGAAAAGTAGCTAGAGGCCTGGCTCAAGACATTAGGCTTGTGTGTGCACACGTGGTCAGGGGCGTTTCGATGAGTGCCGACGGGCGTGACCCTAACTAGTCACTCGTTAAGGTTGTTACTTGTACTTGGTACAGTGTCTCAGTAACCATGTTCGAGGCGAGTGTGAGACGCTTGAGGCACAGTGTAAGATGTCAGTGGACGCATCTGGCTTTGCTTCTAGTGAGGAGGTGCTTCTATCACATGACACGTGACTTGTGCTCTTGGATAAACTCAGGAAAAATCTTCCATCTCTCCAGCACTGATATAATCTTTGGACCTCTACCACGACACAACAACATCATTGAAGTCACCCCCAAGACACCATGGACGGCCCGAGGCAAGGTGAAAGTGAATTAGTTCCTCCCATGGTTGTCGTTTCTCCTCCCTGGGCTATAGAGCATAAACCTCACTGAAGTCCCAAGAGAAGCCATCCCTGATGCTCTTGAAGTGTAAAGAGATGGCCCATCTGCTGATCATCCTGTCCTGCATCACCTCCTCCACCTCGAACAGATTCCAAAGGACTAAAATCTCCTTGGAACTACCCACTATAGGGAAGGCAACCCCCAGGGAGAGGCAGGTCCCTCCTAACTCTCTAATAAGATCACTCTTGTCCCCTTCGCTTTTCAACTCCTAAATACATAAGATGTCAATTTTGCACCTCCTTATCAATTCCCTCACCGCTCTCCTCTTCTCCATTCCCCCAAATTCTCTCATATTCCACGAGACAATCCTCATTGATGGTTAGATAGAGGACCCTCCCCCGTGCCATCATGCTCTTCCCCACTTCTACCAACTCTCGAGCAAGAACAAGCCCTACACTGGATGCTCGCACTCCACTGTTTGTTGATCTTAGAGAAGACCCCCTCAAATCCTTCTCTGCCGCCTCAAACAAAATGCCGACCTAGTCTGCCACCCCCTTAGCACGTTCCATCACCAAAGCCTCAACTTCGACAAGCAGCTCCCTCACCTCCTCCACCCCCAGCCTGGCACGCCCACAAGCCGCCTCCCCTTCCTACAGCACTGTAATGCCCTCGTCATCAGCACCTTCCCCCAACGATTGCAGTGTGGTGTCGACAGAAGTAGTCGAAACCAGAGCCACAACTACGCAGTCCGCCTGATCCCTGTCCCAAATCGGTGGCAGGGACTCCACCGGTGAAGGCCCACGGGACTCCAACACATCCTTCGAGTTGGACGTCACCCCGCTGAAGGGGACCAAGGCTGCAGAAGGCACCGGCACCGAGCACGGACCAGGAAGGCACTGTAGTAGAGAGGGCAGAGAAGCGATAGATGACGGGCGAAGAAGAAACCCCTTCTCGAGTCCAACGGGCCCACGAGAATCGACGATGGTAAATCCAGGTAAGTTCTGGGTCTCGCCAATCGACCCGAGACTTACCAGCAGAACCGACGCTCGAACGCCCGGCTCACCAACCCGTTCAGCGGCTCACACGAGCGAGCCGTCCGGCTCCTGCACACTGGGCAGGTGGTTTGAATTTTGAAACCCCACCCAGGCCTCTTCGTCTACCTCCGGGTGGTAGCCCTGACGCCCTAGCAACAAAGCAGCCGGCGGCGGCACACCACACTTCAACCCCTACAAACAGATGCGGACGACGAACTAATCCCCATCAAGCGTCACAGAGACCACCGCCGGGATGTCCACCGTGCAGTCCACCAAGACGTCAACCGCAATCGACGTCCTGGAGCTCCAACAGAAGAAGCGCAAGCTACCGCTCACAATCTTACCAAAGCTTCGCACCAAGAAGGCGATGCCTTCTTCATCGCAGAGGAGAAAAGGCACCCCTCTAAGACCACACTGACCTTCGACGACGTAGGATTGGGAAAGGAGCCCCTAAACTTCCCCCACCAGCAGACACGGAGGAGGACGACCCCCACCACGAGGGCCCCCGAATTCCCCGACGCAGCCACAACATGCTCCTCGTGGCCGACCACTAAGAAAACCCTCGGCAATACCTTAGAGACATCCCAGCATCTACCAGAAGTCTCCACCAGTAGTTGGCCCACCTGATCTGCATCCCCTGAGCCTTCCACCACCGTGGCGAGAAGGCTCCGCTGCAGCCAATTCTCTCACTTCCGCACCCCTTCCATAGGAAACACCTCGGCCTCCACATACCTTGAGCTACCGATACCAAGGGAGAGCAAAGGGGGCTTGCCCCTGACCACATCCGCGAAGTACTTCTGTCTAAAAGGCCCCTTCACGACCGCCGACGAACGACCCCCTGCCCTGCAGAACCATCGGATGTGCCCTCTTCTCCCGCAACCAAAACACATGACCTCCTAAAACTTCAAACCCCTCCCAAGGCCTGGCCGCCACCCAAGCCCTCCCCAGAGGACCATGCCTCCAAGGGAGGGGCGCTCCAGATGGAGGGGGAGGAGAGCAGAGCTTCTAACACTAGAAACGTCTAGAGAGAGAAAGGTCAATGACATCATTTTTTTGAATGTATATTGCAATGTGTTTGTGATAAATGTTTATTTCTTAAGAAAACACTCGTACGAGAGTACATTAGGGGCACTACCATTGTCAACTAGTATCCTATCTACGTTACAATGGCTTATCGTAGCCGATATTACAAGAGCGTCATCGTGCAGGGTAATTACCCCCTCTAGGTCTAGATCAAAGAACACCAAGGCTTGATGCTCACTCGCCATCAGGGCTTTGGGGTGCTCGGAGGCCCTACTCACCCGTTTAGCATGATGCTTCCTTCCTCGGCTACTATCTCCTCCTGATGTCGTGCCGCTGGAAATAATGTTGATTTGGACTCCGCGGGGTTGATTGTCAATTTCTTTTGGAGGGATGCCGCGATCTTCCCTATGCTCGGACACGTATCGGGATAGGTGCCCTTGGCAGATGAGACGCTCGATCTCATCCTTGAGCTAATGACAATCTCCAGTATGGTATTTGTGATTATTGTGGAATTGGCAATACTTGCGGTGGCTGCGGCGCTTTGGGTCAGTCTTCATAGGCTTAGGTTGGAAGAGAAGGCCCGAGCCCTTAATGTCCTTGTATATCTCAAAGACGGGGGTGGATAAGGGCATATATTGCTCGATTTTCTGAGGGGGCTCCCTACGGTCTCTATATTGATTCCGGCTTTTCCCTTGGCTTGAGCCCTACTCAGATGGTCATTTCCTATCCCCCTCTCGACCCAAACCCATTGCGCGACAGCATGCGCTAAGGACTTCTTCGCACTCTGCATGACGCAGGGCTAGGGTCACCAGATCGGCTAAAGAGGTGGGGGGATGGAGGACTAGCTCTCGCCAGAGGTTCTCATCGCAGGTTCCTCTGGTCAATGTGGTGATGGTTGAGGCAACATCCCGATGAGGGATGCGTAAGGCTTCTGATTTAAATCGGTTGATAGCCCGTAGCTTTTTCCCATGTGCCTGTTTTAGTGCTAACAGGCCTGCAACTGACCTCGGAGGGTCACAGCCGACAAAGCTCTCCTTAAAACCCGCCCTAACTGTTGAAAGTTGCAGATGCTACCGGCGGCGAGTGCTCAAAACTAGGCTAGAGCGCCCTGGACCAAGGTGGTCACGAATGCTCGGCACTTGATGGCGTCGGAAGCCTCGTGCAAGGACATCAGGGCGTCGAAGCTGTCGTAGTGGTCGACTGGGTCTCCTTGGCTGTCATATGACTTGAAGGTTGGCAACGAGACAGTGGGGGAGATCTCGGCCTTTAAGATTTGGTCAGAGAATGAGGATTGCTCCTCATCCTCCGTGGTGGACATCTTCTACAAGGCGCGGGGGGCGCGCTCTTGATCTACAAAATGTCGCTCGAATTCTCGTAGTTGGAGGGATAACTCTGGTTGCCGCTGAGCCGAGGGACAATCAGGGCACCCTTGCTGGCTGCCTCGTCGTCCCTTGGGGGCGTTGGAGGGTGTCAGAGTTCCCATTGGAGGGTTGCACCCCCGTGGCTAGTGGAGGCAGCTCATTGGCTTGGTTGTTAACTTCAGAGGGGGAGCTTCCCGTGGAGTAGGGAGGCATAGGTTCTCCTTCCCCTTCCCCCACGGCCCTTTCTTTGCTGTCGGCGGTCCTCCTACCAGAATTTCTATGTACTATTATGGCACTTCGCTCGTTTCCCACAGACGGCGCCAGATGAAGAGGCGTGATCTTGCGCTGATCCTGAGCCATGAGATCTTGGGGGAATCCTTGATCATGATCACCACGTTTGTATGAACTGCAAGGTAGGAAACGGATCAGGGGTGTCAAAGGATGACTCCCTGGGGAAAATCCTCTGACGCTTAAGTCAGCGAATATGATAGAGCGTAGGTGCAGGGGGAGATGGTAGGAGGGAAAAGGGGCGTGAGATAGTTCTCCACCAAGAACTGTGGTGGTTCTCACTCAAGATTGTTGCTTACCTCTTCGGAGGGTTTTCTAGGGTTTATATAGCAACCTGTTTAACGTAAGAATCCATGGAGTCTAGGGAGTTAAGGGGATTTAGGGGGGGTTACATCCTCATTATAGGTTCTTTATAGCACAAGGACTCTTGCTCTTTCTTATCCCTTGGAGTTCCATGTTCCTTAAAGATGTGTAACGAATGCTTAGATAAACTTCCGATGGTCGGTCCGAGCTTGGGACACTTGCCGGGAGTCCTAATGAGCAATGGATGCATAGCTCGGATAGGTTACACTGGGTCCCCACAGGGGCTTTCCCAACCGACCTGCCGCTCAGACTTTCAGACCTGGGGGTCGTCTAGGAAGTGCTGGTCTGAGTGCGTTTTGGGCTTGGAATGAGTGGGCCTAGAATGGGGCTGTCACTTTGGGACCTAGTTGGGTCGTACTTTTGGGCGGTGGATTTTCCCCCTCTCCAGTATGTATATATATCTATCCACAATGCATATATTAACAAGAACATGATGGAAGACAGATTTAACTTAAATTGTTTCTTTTTATCTGACTCATGGTCGATTAGGTAGATCAATCCCTGCCATGGAAGGTAAGGGTTGACTCGAGAGTAAGTGAGGGGTTAAAACGATGTAGGGAGGTTATTCAAATCTAGCGCGATGGGGCATAGGTATATATTAAAACGGTGCGAGGTAGCGTAGGTATAATGCCAAAACAACGCGGGGGAGATAGATGGGCTCAACTGGCGCGGGGTGCTCGATGTGCGCCGCATCGGGCCATGCCAGGCGACAAGGCTTGAATTTGTGAGGGTTTTCTGTGTAGGGTTAATACGGCATGGAGGGGGTGCACGTTGGAATAGGGTGTGTGCCAGATTAGGGCAAGATTTCTAGTCTTTAAGCCATTTGAGTTGCAGAGTGATCTTATTGACCTTTTTGATGTTAATTAGGTTAATTAATGAGTGAATTCAGGTTCTAATTGACCTGGAGTTAGGGCCAAGACTTGTGTGAGGTCCATACTCGAGCACAATGAATTGCTAGTTTAAAACACATCCGAAGTTATCATAGCTTGAATTATAGTGGTAATTGGTTGAATTAACCCAACAAAATTTGGGCAGTATCTCCCCATATCCAGAGGGTCACGGGAGAGAAGTGGAGGCATACCAACGGAATTGGGGTAAGCTCCTGAATACCGAGAGGCCAAGATGGCGACCGGCGGGCCCTGATGGATGAAAACCCCGAGGGCTAGCCTGCAAGGGGCACCAATGTTCCATGGGCTAGGACATATCTCAAAGGGAGGGCCAAAGTGGGAGGAAACCTTGAGGGCTAGCTTGCGAGGGGTACACAGCCCACGGCCACCACCATTCCCCCTTAGGGACTGTGGATTTATTGTCGGGCCATAAACCCTATTCTTATTCACCTTTTAATGGCCCATATAGGTACATCTCATATGAATACAAGACCTTATGACCTTCTGGTGATTCAGAGAAGGATTAGGAGCGTAAACATTGATGGGGAATGTCCCCCCTCCCCAGTCATTGGACTATCATTATCGAGAAGGTAAAACACAGCAATTGTAACCCGTATACAGGGTAGAGGGATGGGCCAGAAATACCCTCTCCCTATCCTTCCCGGGACAAAGGAGATGCAATGCTTAGTCATTCAACTATTAGACTACTGATGATTAGTTAGACATAAAGGGGGGGTTAGTTGGTTAGCATTCGGGGGTTAGCAGTGGGCGCATAGACCATGAAGTTCACAGAGAAGGGATGGTATGCCGAGAGTTGTATGAGGCAAACACTCGAGCAGTTAGTGGGTAACACTCGAGAAGATGACCACCATGTTAGACTCACGGTACCCAGGCTCTGGGGACGACCATGCCACCTCCAGCCCATGGCTGCGAACGGAGGGGCAATGAGAGGGTCACTCCTGGGAGCGGGCAGAGGCACACATGTGGAGGGAAACCACGATAGGTATGAGAGATGTTCGATATAATCCAGCCATTAGAAGACCTCGGGGAGGGGGGAAGTGGCATTAATATAGCCCTTGGGGTAGCCCATGGCAAGCTCCATGCCAATAGTAGAGGCCGAACAACATACATATAGAGAATGCTCAAAGAGAGATATGTAATCGGAGAGAGAAAAGAAGCTTATCCAGTCATCAATAACATCATTCAGACCCAAACGCCATTACATTGCCAAGGAAATAAACAAGCTACTGCATATAGAGGCACGACCTTGGCATTGTCGTACAGGGGCTGACCGATTAAACCCCTACATTCGAAATGAATAGGGATACAAGAAGAGCAAGAAATTAAGAGCATTAAAGGGGAGATCAAGGGCTCATATCATCACCCCTCTCCTTACAGGACACATCAAACTCTGGACAGAAGAGAAAGGAGGGGGAAGACGATCAGAGCTAGACACCAGAGCCCACCTCTATTCTTTGCAACGGAACAGAGTATTGGAAAAGCTCCCTCTCTCCCTTCACTTCGGACCTCTCTCCCCTGTTGATGGATGACAGATGGCGGCTCAGGAAGAACACCCTAACCCTTTCTTACTCCCCAAGACTCTACTCTCGTCCCCTCTTCCTATTTTTTTTACATCTGTCGCAGATGGGCTTCTTATAGCATGCCCCGATTGTGACCTTACCCAGCGTAGGGTGAGCGCGCTGGCAAGGTCCTTCGAGCATATCTTTTTACGCGTCGGGTGACATGGCGCCGGGAAATGGAGTGTGCCAGGAAAGGGGGTGCTTCGGATTAGCCAATTCCGTCTCGTTTGTTCGGACATGAGACAGGCTGTGTGCCTCGGACTGGCTCCAGGAGTTGACTTGATCCTTTATCACATCGTGGCTTTGTGAAATCGCTACGAGAAGTATTGGTAAAGCCTTTAGGTCGCTGAATGACCAATTCCAAAGCCATTTGTGCCATGGTATGGACACTCGAGTTTTTCGTTGACATGGCATTCGGCACTGTGGTTTGTGCTGCTGGCCCGACTTCACTTGTATTTACATCTTTCTCGGGGAGTGGGCCACTACCCAGTGTACTTTCGCCCTTGCTGGGTAGCCATCTAGTCACTAATGGACCTAATTGGTGAGAAGATGTACCCATGCCAGGTTACTGAGGTCTTCTAGTAATAGGTTAACTTGGACCTTTCATCCTCGTTAATGAACAAACATATCTTTGCTTCGACATTTAACCAATGTCGATGAACAAACCAGTTTCGACCCTTGTCATCATCGACAAGATCGGTCGGCATTCCCTCAACTTGGACCCTTCGTCCTCGTTAATGAACAAACATATCTTTGCTTCGACATTTAACCAATGTCGATGAACAAATCAGTTTTGACCCTTGTCATCATCGGCAAGATCAGTCAACATCTCCTTAACTTGGACCTTTCATCCTCGTTAATGAACAAACATATCTTTGCTTCGACATTTAACCAATATCGACGAACAAACCAGTTTCGACCCTTGTCATCATCGGCAAGATCGGTCGGCATTCCCTCAACTTGGACCCTTCGTCCTCATTAGTGAACAAACATATCTTTGCTTCGATGTTTAACCAATGTCGATGAACAAATCAGTTTTGACCCTTGTCACCATCGGCAAGATCGATCGGCATCCCCTTAACTTGGACCTTTCGTCCTCGTTAATGAACAAATATATCTTTGCTTCGACATTTAACCAATGTCGATGAACAAATTACTATTGACCCTTGTCATCATCGGCAAGACCGGTCAATATTCCCTTAACTTAGACCTTTCATCCGTATTAATGAACAAACCTATCTTTGCTTCGACATTTAATCGATGTCGATGAACAAATCAGTTTCGACCCATGTCATCATCGGCAAGATCGGTCGGCCATTCCTTTAACTTGGACCTTTCGTCCTCGTTAATGAACAAACATATCTTTGCTTCAACACTTAACCAATGTCGATGAATAAACCAATTTTGACCCTTGTCATCATCGACAAGATCGGTCGGTATTCCCTTAACTTGGACCTTTCGTCCTCGTTAATGAACAAGCATATCTTTACTTCGATATTTAACCAATGTCGATGACTTGTTGTCATCTGCAAGACCGGTCAATATTCCCTTAACTTGGACCTTTCGTCCTCGTTAATGAATAAACATATCTTTGCTTCAACATTTAACCAATGTTGATGAACAAACTAGTTTTGACCCTTGTCATCATCGGCAAGACCGGTCAATATTCCCTTAACCTGGACCCTTTGTCCTCGTTAATGATCAAACATATCTTTGCTTTGACATTTAACCAATGTCGATAAATAAACTAGTTTCGACCGTTGCCATCATCAGAAAGATCAGTCGGCATTCCCTTAACTTGGACCTTTTGTCCTTGTTAATGAACAAACATATCTTTGCTTCGACATTTAACCAATGTCGATGAACAAATCGCTATTGACCATTGTCATCATCGATAAGACCTATCAATATTCCCTTAACCTGGATCCTTCATCCTCGTTAATGAACAAACATATCTTTACTTCGACATTTAACTAATATCGATGAACAAACTGCTATTGATGCTTGTCATCATCGGTAAGATCGGCCAATATTACCTTAACCTGGACCCTTCGTCCCTGTTAACGAATAAACCTACCCTTGCCTCAGCACTCAGCCCGTGCCGACGAACAAATCTCTGCTTGTTCTGGCATCAGTGCTGTAAATCTATATTTAAAAAAAAAGAGAGAAAGAGGCTTAAAATAGAGGTGCCTCACCGGCCTTACCCAACCATGCTGAGTAAGGGCAGAAATGGCTATAGCCCGACTATGACGAATACTCAAAAGGGCGTTGCAGGCAAAATTGGGTATCCCGCCACGTGAAAACCCGTAAGGGCGCGTAGGCAAATGCAAGAGGGGGCCGGCTTCAGCGAAAACCCGAAAGGGCACTTAGGTCAGTACTGTGATAAAAAATGATGAATAAAAAAATGAATGAATGAAATCATGATGGAATCAATTATCTCATTCAACATTCACCATGAGAATTCTTGCGTGCGATCGGTGAGTCACATCCCGCCGACATAAGCCTTACGCCTATGCTGTAAATGAACAAATCCTACCATTGATTTTCGTCATCATCGACTAAGTCAATCAACAAACCATTGGCTCAGACCTTCCATCCCTGTCGGTAACATAATCTTTTTCCTTTGGCATTTAACCTATGCCGATGAACAAATCCCACCATCGATTTTTGTTATCATCGACGAAGTCGATCGACAAACCATCTACTCGGACCTTCCATCCCCGTCGGTAACACAACCTTTTTTTACTTTGGAATTTAACCTATGTTGATGAACAAATCCTACCATCGATTTTCATCATCATCGGTGAAGTTGATCAATGAACCATCGGCTCAGACCTTTCGTCCCCATCGATAAATGGATGATAGCGGTTCGACATTCAGCTCTCTCTAGCTTTACAGCCGTTAGATGATCAGATACCTCTCGGCCGAGGAACTCCCATCTGTTGACGTGTTTCAGTAGCAATATTACCCGTGGCGTCCAATCATCCATCGGGCAGCCAAAAACCAGCAATGAGCAGGAAAGGTGCTCCACCAAGCCCCTCAGCTGCACATAAGTTAAGTCTTGGCCAGCTGCTATGGTTTGCTGGAGGGTTTCCCAGGAACTGCCACACGAGGTCGCTTGAGATTTGCAGACCAAGTGGCGAAGTCTCAGGGAGCTGGAAGTCCACCCTGCTATCCACGTCAGTCCAAATATCGTCGCTCGCCTCAGAAGATGACGATGACATAATCTACAGGGCACCTGCACTCGAGTCAACTTCGGTAGCTGATATGGCAGGTGAAGTCTTGACAACTGCAACCTCCTTGCCAACCTCTCGAGGTGGAGCTACGCCAACAACTTCAATAGCGGAGGATGCTTGCTCCTCGCATTTCTTTGGGGTGATCCATCTTGACGACATCTCCACGTTCATATCTGAAGGAGTCACCGTTGATAATCAAGAGACAACTGGTGTCCATAGTGTCAGTGTCTGAATCAGAAGACTCTGTGACCATGGCTAGCTGTCTAGACCCCCGGTCCAAAGAATGAACATTCTCCCACGTCACCATGGCACGAGACGCGGAAGAGGAAGATCCGGATGCCATTCTATCTATGAAGAAGCATCATAAAAAGAATAAACAAAGGTCAGAAAGCAGTTGATCAAGACAAAATTACTGACAAAATTTCGACAGAGTCTCCCCAGCTCGAGAGATTGCCAAAGAGAAGCGGGAACACATCCATCAAGGGAATGGTCCCAAAAGAAGGCCATAGGCATTACACCAAGGCCAAACGAGACACCCGGAGCAGTAGCTCCGAGGGCAAGCCCTACTAGGAGCCTCCCGGGGCCCGGAGAATAGGTTTAAAACCCGAATAAATAACCCTCTCACTCACCCGCTCAAACAAGACTCCCCCACGCCCTCTCTCAAGCTCACTCGATGCCGCGGGAGGAAGAGGAAGGGAGGACAGAGAAGATTTCCGTTCAAATGAATAGTTGAAGGGAATGAACAAAGGGTGAAAGCCTTATATAGGGGCGCCCTCCATGGTTAATTCGGAGCCCTATTTAGCACGCTGAATTAACCTCCCCTCAACCAGAAAGGCATGCTGGAATCGAGCGTGTCGTATTAACCCCCGACACCGACCGTGTCGGATTAGCCATCACGTCGGTTTAAGGGCCATTCCGAGTTTTTGTCACCTGAATGGGAAATTTACCCACACGAAGCTCATCCATTGGTCTTGCTACACTCGTGCCTTGCTCGCAACACCTACGGCTGGGGGGCATTTGTTGGCACTCAAAATATGATCAACGGCGATCAATCCCCAAAGACAAACGATACAGCCTGCTGAAGCACAGAAGTCAATAGAGATCAACATATTGAAGCCTTCTCAAGTTGCCAGAGTCTCAAGTCACCCATTATGAACACCGGGGGCCCCACCTCAAGAGGATCGAGATGAATTCACAACCAACCGACAGTGCGACCAAGTCTGCCCAATGAATCAGCATCGACTTCGATCGTGCCACAGAAATCATAATCGTCGTCTGACCAAGGGCGACGATCTACCTGGTGGCCTACCACCTTATTGAAAGATCCTCCTGAGGTGGAAGAACGCCCTTGGTCTTTCAGAACAAGGGACCGAAGGCTCTGACAGTAGAAGACCTTGATTACCCGACCTAGGTATGGCTTCTCAACATTTT
The DNA here is from genome assembly GCA_024336825.1 of Amorphophallus titanum. Classification (NCBI taxonomy): domain Eukaryota; kingdom Viridiplantae; phylum Streptophyta; class Magnoliopsida; order Alismatales; family Araceae; genus Amorphophallus; species Amorphophallus titanum. Next base: position 20,432 of record JANBPO010000777.1, read on the forward strand.
GGGCTCGCTAGTGGCCGAATGATCGCCTAGTCAAGGCAGAAGTATCCCGGGTACTATTCTACTCCACCCCTCAAGAAGCTTCGAACACGA
>JANBPO010000777.1:20531-32250 GCA_024336825.1 Amorphophallus titanum
TCGAAGGCCATATCAGCAGAAAACCAGCGGGTTCAAGCCAAAGATACACGAAGTGCCGGGGAAGGCCGTACGTCCTCCCAAGAGCTTCGTCAAAGCTTCCCGTCAAGGTTTTGCAGGACCACGACAAGATGAATGGTCACGGTGACTCCCGGAACCATCTCCAGACCCACTGGCTAACCCGCATCAAGCAGAAGAGGTTAATACGGTGTGCTCAATTCTGGCGCGCTCCCTTACCTCGGTGCCCCTTATTCTGGCGCACAAAATCTTGTGGGTGTCGCTTCCCCTGTGAGCCATTCTCCCCATCGGATCAAGAGCTCCCTATATAACCCTACATGTTTCGACCAAGTGAAGGAGTGAGAGGCAAAGCACCTCATTCATAGACCCGATGCACGACATATGGGCCTACCCAATTTTTGACCAACTTCCCTTTAGGGTTAGCCGCCATTACTTCTCTTCTCTTGACCATAACAATGTCACCTTTCTTAAATTCTCACCCTTTGACCAGCTTATTAAAAGCATAGGTCATGCAAGCTTGGTATAATTGGATATTTTGTTGTGCTCGGAGGCGCTTTCCTTCGAGCTCGACAAGCTCTTCCAGTCTTCTTTCCACATTGGTCTGCTCGCTGCTAACCAACCCATGTTGAATGGCGACCCGTAGCGAGGGAACCTCCAGTTCAATTGGCACCACCGCCTCGGACCCATATACGAGGGAGTAAGGTGAGCACCCGATTGGGGTTTTATAGACTGTACGATAAGCCCAGAGTGCTTCGTACATCCTTTCTTCCCAATCTCGTTTATTGGATTTGAGAGTCTTCACCAATAGGGTCCATAGCGTTTTATTTAAGGCTTCTACAAGTCCATTAGCCTGAGGGTAGTTGGGAGATGATGTTCTCCAGTCAATCTTGTACTTGTCAGCCGGTCGGTAAACCTTCTAGTTCCTGAAGTGACTGCCATTGTCAGTGATGATTTGGCTAGGGATCCCAAATCGAAATATTATATTCTACTAGAGGAACCTGGCGACCAATTCTCCTGTCACTTCTCTCAGTGCTATTACTTCTGCCCATCTGGAGAAGTAATCTGTGACTACTAAGATATATTTGCATCCTGACGAAGATGCTGGAAGCAGCCCTACCACGTCTGTACCCCATTGAGCAAACGGCCAACTCGGCACGGTGGGATGCAGTGGCGCAGGTGGTCTTCTTGGCACAGTGACATGTTCTTGACACTTTTGGCAGGCTTTAGCGAACTTGCAACAGTCATCAAACATAGAGGGCTAGTAATAGCCCAATTTCTTTTTTTCAATTTTCATTTTCGGACCGGCCTCGTGTGCTCGGGCTGACCCGGCATGGACTTTTTGCATTACTTGCCGAGCTTCTGCTGTAGACAGGCAATGGAGTAAGACTTTCTTTTGGGCATCTGCCATTGTTTGGAACAAGGTTCCGTTCCTCATCTCGTAGGAGTCCTTGACCCGTAGGAGCTTCATTCTTTGTTATTTTTTCTTCGGGAGCTGTTGGTGTCGGAACCAGCATAAGAGATGGTCCCACCAATCAGGCTGTTGGACTTCCTCTACAACTGCCGCTTCATTTTCTTGTTCATTAATCAGGACCTCTATCATGCTGGGGACCTATCGTAGGTTAATTACTGTTACATTCAGGCTCGTGTCTAGCAGGATCGCCAAAGAGCTGGCCAACTTTGTGAGGGCATCTACCTGAGCATCCTGTCCCCGATTAATATGTTTGACTTTGATGAAGTAGAACATTGTCATCAAGCAGAGTGCCAGCCGGTGGTAAGGGAGGAGCTCTTGCTTGCGCACATCAAATTCCCCTTCCAGCTATTTTATGACTAGCATGGAATCTCCGAATGCTTCCAACATTTGAATTCTCATGGACAGAGAAATCTGTAGCCCGATTATTAGGGCTTCATATTCTGCTTCATTATTTGTACAGGGCTTGTTTATTTAACAGGACGTATAAATAACTTCTCCTTCTGGAGATTTTCGGACTATGCCTGCCCCTACTCTGACCCTGGCTGATCCAGTTGCCGGGGTGTCAATTCTGGAGGCGCCATCAAAGTATAATTGCCACAATGAGGGCTGCACTTGGCTAACTTCCAGGGTCTCATCTTCAGGGAGCTCTGTCTCTAGCGGACAGTCTTCCGGTACTAGATGCTCAGCGAAGAAGTCTGCGATGGCCTGGCCTTTAACGGCCCTTTGTGGCATGTAGGAGATATCAAACTCCATAAGAATCACTGCCCATTTGCCCAAGCGGCCTTTGAGTGCTGATTGGGACATGATATATTTCAGTAGATCTGCCTTGAAAATTAGCTTGATTTCATGCGACAACATGTAGTGTCAGAGCTTTTTGACTGCGAAGACCAGCGCCAAGCAGATCTTCTCGATGTAGGTGTACTTCTCCTCAGTTCTGAGTAATCTTCGACTGAGGTAGTAGAGGGCTTGTTCCTTCCCTTCTTCATTATTCTGGGCATTGCCCCCAGGGAATAGTGTGTGGCTGCTATATACAGGACCAGCAGCCATCCTTTCACTGGTGTGCCCAGCACTAGAGAAGTCTTCAGATAGTTCTTCCGTTTGTCAAAGGCTATCTGACATTCTTCATCCCAATAAAAGGGAACATCTTTCCACGCCCCGAGCGTGGAGGTATGCGACCACTTTCCTTGCTTGGTTAGCTTGCTCTTTTAGTATTTTCTCTTGATGCCGCTACTAGTGAGAGTGTAGGTTCCTAGTTCGTTCATTTATTTATATCACTGCCACGGGGAGAGAGTGAGACCATCCTGTGACTCATCCGAGTCGCGAGTGTGGAGTCGACCACCCTAGACCCTGCCGATTTCTCAACCGTGCAGATCGACACACTTCCCTCTCTTGGGGACGACTGCGAGCTTTAGTTACTTGTTTAGGCGTGATCCCTCTCTTGGGAGTCAATGGTGTTTGAGTCACGCTACTTCATATATCATGTCACTGCTGGTTTAGTTGTCCCGTTAGTCACGTCTTCACGTAACATCCTTGTTCGCATAGCGTCCCGCATCACTTTCTTTGGCGACATTGGCTATCCAACGTCGCCACCTCATCCAGATTCACCTGAATGGGTCCGCCACTCAACATGATGTAAGTCTCCATGGGCGTGCTCGCCACACCTTCAGAAGCATCCCGTTGAAAGCTCGAACCGACTCTTATCGTGGGCACCGCTGATGAACCCTCTGCCAGAAGCACAGCTGGGAGTGGATACGGCAAGCGCCCCGGGGCTAGGACGATGGCTTTCTGAGGGGCGGCGATGGTCACCTAGTCGGTGCCCGGCTCCATATGGTCGATGGGGTGAGGAGCAAACTGCGGAAGCTCGACCGTCTCGTACCGCAGTTTTGACGCCTCCTGCACCCCTGCGAAGCGACGTAAAGAAGGTCAATACCACGAACAACCAGCAAAATATGATGAGTGACAAGATTAGTACCCTGGGGCAATGGGGGGCTCAACCCCAGCTCCCAAAGCACCACTGGGGTCAACCTGGTATCAGCATCTAGAAGATGGAAGCGAAGAAGGGATTTGATCGCCTTAGATTCCTCAGCAGTAGGGTTGGGCAACCTATCTGCCCTAAGAGGATGAAAGCCCACGGTAAAACTCCAATCGCTCGGGTGACCACTGCCCCCTACTTTTGTGATGAAAACAAAGCGCTCAGACCAGCACTTAATATTGGACACTTGGCGTAGATCCAAAGAAAATCCACTTTTAAAAAGAATATAGAAATATAGGCAAGAGATAGCAAAAGAAGGGAAAAAGGGAGCAAAAGAAGATGAGCATGTGTGGATGCTAATATGGAGTGTGATCGCTAGAGACACGCGGGCCTCAAATGATAATATCAATAAATGGCAAGGAAGGGATGGTGAATAAATACCTTTCAAAGTGTGGGAGATGTGAGTGCACCTTCTCTTCCTATCGGTAGGCCGATGAAGAGAGTTCCTCTTATTTGATTACCCTTGCAAAAATAACAAACCAACAAAGAGAGATATGAATTAGAGATCAAGTGTGTAGCATCAAATCCTTAATGTAAAATAAACATGAAAGCATAGATGAGAATATATCTTGTTGGTGTTTTAACTTTAAACCCCTATGCAAAAAGGTGAGGAAAATAATGATGAATGAAGAGGAGGGTGCAAGTGTTGCACAATGGAGGTCTCAACGTGGTTGAGAGAATAAAAATAAGAGGAAGAGGAAAAGGTATGATGCATGAACATGAATTGATCTAATGAAAAATAAAATAATGAAGAGAGAGAGATAAGCTTATTGGTTTTTCTCCATGAAAGAGCTCCAGGGGATGAAGATCTCCAAAGGATGAAGCTTGCAATGCATGGGAGACTCCCTCCTTGAGCCTCCAATCTGGTAGCACCTCCCCTTATTGATGACTCGGTCCTCCCCGCCAAGAGAGAGAGAGCGGTGGTATTTATAGAGCAGAAATTTGTAGGTTAATTCAAGGAAAATTATAAAATAGAATTTTAGTGGGATTTGGAGAGAGATATTTCTTACCCAAGTGTTCTCCCAACCTTAGAAAGCCTTAGGACCCTTTCCCAAGTGGAAAAGGACCTCAAAATGGAGAAAGAAAGAGGTTTTGTTGGATTCAGAACTCTATAAGAAATGGCGTCTTACATAGAGGTCGCCATTTAATGGACGTCAGTCAGAAGAGGCACCATTTGAAGTGAAATATGGAAGGTTTCAAAATTAGAAAAGAATTAGCATCTAGGAGTCTGGATGCCAATTAGAAACTTATATGAATTTTGGACGGAGTTGAAAGCATAAAAAATAGCAAGGAAATCCATGTCTGGAGGGCCGGATGCCATTTTATGAATTAACGACCTTCCAGACGGAGACAGATTTAAAAATAATTTGATTTTGGCTTAAAATGTGTCAAAGGGGGAGAGGAGTTTTAGAATGTCACAATATATTGTCATCATCAAAAAGGGGGAGATTGTTGGGTTCTGTGCACCCCCTCGTTGTCTTTGACAATGATTTTGATGATTCTAATATATTGTGGCCCCATTAAGTCTGTCACTGCCGGCGATGACATTAGGGCTGGCAAATGAACCAATTACCTCTCTAAATGTTTTCATCTGCATGTACGAATAAAATACTTACATAAATGACCATTTTGCAATCCCGCGTGATGTATAAAAGCCAAGTAAATTTTTCGACTATACCTTATTCAATGCATCAACAACTTCTGTTGGGGTGTGAGACAGTTTGTCTACCACAATGTTGATGGATTCTATCAAAGTATCGCCATAAGTAAGGCTTTAATCATACTAGGTCGGGTGTAGATAGTATGCTACAATCACCACAGACTGAATTAACAACAATTTCATGTAAGTGGCAATGACATACATTTACATATATGTGTGCCTGGCATGTGTATATTGCGGCTCATCTGTCTGTTCCACCTATCCTCCACAATTTCTAATAATGTAGGACCATATTTTTGGGACGTTGCAAAGATCTTCCACTTTGCTGCTTCAAGCTTGGAGTACACCAACCCCATGGTTGACACTTTATCCTCGACCTTACATCTTAATACCTCATACAGTGGCTCTATCGATGAAATTAATATTCTAACTCTGTCCCAAAGTTTGAGTTGTTGACAATTCGTTTGACTTTCACTCCTTCACGTGAGATGACAAAAGAGAAACTCAGCCAAGTCTCACTCTTAAATATCCGTTTCAACCCGTCCTTGTGTTTGAGAAGGCTCTACAATACGATGTAGTTAATAGCAAATCGTGTGATATCAGGCCTCAACAGTTCACCACCACAATGCTCTCTCATCCATGCCAATACATGTGTGTGATTGTAAATGTATTTGGTGATCTTCTGTGCCACCTCCATCGCAGACTTGACAACACGAAGCTGACCTATCTCTTTCAACATAAGGTCCACATAGTGTGTTGCACAAGGGGTTTAGAAAAGGTGCCGGCTGCTCTTCATCAACTCCTCTCCAACCTTCTTATAGTTTAACCCATTATCTATGACCACTTGCACAATGTACTTCTCGCCGATCTCGGTCACCACTTGCTCCATCAAGGACAAAATGTATTGGTAATTGCAGACATGACCCGAGGCATCCACCAACCTATGAAATAACACATGTTTGTCATAATATACAAGGAAATTGATCATGCTACTTTTAGTGGTGCCTGACCATCCATCACATATTAGTGTGACTCCATACTTGCTCCATTTTCGTTTGAAGGACTTCACATAACTCTTGATCTCAACAACTTCCTCATCAAGGTATTTGCCGGACAACTCTCTCGCTGTGGGCGGTTGCACATCTAACCTAAGAAATTGTGCTTCTCAGAACATCGGCTTGTAGTAAGGGCTGTTGGCCCCATTGAAAAGCAGTCCGCGTAGTGCCACCATTTTGCAACGGCCTTCTTTAGTTTCCGTTTCGGCCCCTTATTGCCATAGACATCATCCTTGTTTGCTTGCCATGCTCTCGGGATACTACAACGGACTCTAGATCTTCAATGTTGATCGTTTGTGCCATTTTTCTTTACAAACTTGACTCACCGGTTAAAAAACTCCTGATGTCCTGTGGTTGTCGAGCAGTAGATGAAGTACCATTGCCTAATGCTCCGGTTCCTACCATCTCACGGGTTCGCGCTTTCATCTCCTCTGGGTGTCATGCTTTTTCTTTGCTTAAGCGTAATGCCTCACGGTACTGCACTTTATATGGATCATTCACCGTGACATTCACATTAGGCTGTCGAGTTTGCGGTTGCTCATCTTCATTGCTGCCTGTTCACGTGCATTCTTCCTTGCCATTGCCAACTAGTCTTCCGTCGATCGCCTCTTCCTCCTTTTTCTTCTTCTTTTTTCTTTTGTTATATCTCAACTCTCTTCTTTCGCAGGTGACTGGGTATTGCAAGTTTTACTTCTCTGGACACGTGTGTACAACTAGCAACCTTAGAGTATCCCCCACTTGCTCCTCTTACCAAATACTTCTTCAACTGGGAGACACCTCCTCTCTTGTGTTCTTCTTTGCAGTAGTTGCAATGCCACCAATGTCGTTTGCCGTCCAACATAACTCCATACTGTCATCCTATGTCATTCACTCGTTCTCTAGGAGGCATTTATTAGACAATATCCAATATAAACGTACGGGATTCTCCAAAAGAGTATAACTATTCTCCCTCTCTTCACCAGGTGACATGTGTCACCAGATGGCCAAGCCCCATCGGATCGACACCCGCCGCACACACCTCCACCACTCCACCGGACCGCACTCGCGCCTCCCACCGGATCAACACCCTCTTCGTGCCGTCGGATGGACCATGCACTGCAACCCTCACCGTATCATCACCTCTTCCCACCGGATGGGCATCTAAAACCCCTCCGCCGGATCACCTCCCTCCGCCGGATCACCTCCCGAGCCTCCCTCCGCCGGATCGCACTCAAGCTTCCCCCCACCGGGTGACCATCCACCTCCCACCAGTTAACCTCTCCATCCGACGGCTCATTTTCTCCGCTCATCCGGAGGCAACGGCGGGAGAAAACTTGAAGAGAAGAAGAGGATTGGACAATGACCAAGGGGCATTCCTAGTAACCCAAAGTCCTTGTCCGCACCACTTGACGCGCAACGGCTGAAGCTTCGAGGATTTCCACGTTCGTGCAAGCCTCGAAGACGACGATCCTGCCAACCTGTTGCTCACCCCCAAATGGGAAACGACGAAGGCGATCGGGGCAAAAGCTTCGAAGACTCCCCATTCTCCTCTGCTGCCGATCCGGCCACGGAGGAGCAGGATCTCACATAAAAAGAGCACTCCAGGAGAAGAAAAAAAAACGCCCAGAGACCCTAGAAGGAAGCTAGAAGAGAAGAGGAGAAGGGGGGCTCTCCTGGCTCTTCCCTGCTGCTCCAGCGACCCGCCACTCCAACCACCACCGCCGGTGAGGAAAAGAGAGAAGAGAGGAAGAGAAGAAGAGATCCGATGTAAAGAAGAGAGAAGGGAGAAGAGTGATGGGAAGAGAGCAGAGAGGTGAAGCTCGGAGGGGGGGGGAAGATGGTGCTCTGTCTCCCTCTCCACTGTATCTATTCTGCTTCCATTTTCTTCACATTGCTATGATGTATTGGGGCTTTCCCCCCCTTTTTGGCTCGCTCCTTTTCTGCAATAATAGAAGAACATTCGTGTCTTCCGGCTGTCTGGTCTCACGCTTGTCTTGCGTCTTCGCATGCCGTCTCCACCTCTCTCAAGCACAGTGTGCTTTCCTTTTTTTACCGTCATCCCTAAAGTGTGGCTAGACGCAACTGAACATGTGTTCCGTTCAATGGAATGCACTGAAGATGAAAAAGTGATGATGGCTACATTCCAACTGCTTGGAGCAGCACTCGCGTGGTGGACCACTGAGTGGGAAGTTACTTTTAGATCTCATCCGCTTCGTCAGATAACTTGGAGGGAATTTGTCACGTCCTTCGAGCATACATATAGTCCGGCTTATCTCAGAGTGGACAAGATGTATCAGTTTATGGAATTGGCTCAGGGCGACATGACTATTCTGCATTATCGCAACAAGTTCATGGAATTGGGTCGATATGTGCCTCATATTCTTGCTGATGAAGGTTTAAAAACTAAGCAATTTCTACGTGGGTTGAAAGCAGAATTAAGGCAGCCTCTGATTGTAACCCGAGTGGCAGATATGGATGTAGCATATCAGGCAGCTACGGCATTAGAACTTGACATGGCAAGATCCCAAGGGCGTACCCAAGTTGACTCAGTTCAGCCTAGTGTGTAGCATCAGTAGGTCAGCCAGTCGATTGTGATAGGAGTTTCATATTCTATTCCTACTGCTAGTGGCACATCTTTTTCCAAATCCAAGTTCAAGCGGGTGTTCAGGAAGTCTAAGAAGCGGTATGACCAGCAAGCTTCTTCTGGTACCATGCAGCAAACACCACCCTCCTCTTTTCAACATCTGGGATCAACAGTAAGTCAGCCGAGAGTGTGTCCGAGATGTGGTGGGAGTCATCCAGGCAAACCTTGTTTACTACCGGTGGTTTATTTTCGTTGTGATCAACCTCGACATGTGGTTCGAGATTGTCCTCAGAGGCCAAAACCTGTGCAATTCTCTCAGATTTCTCAACCACAGTCATCCCAGTTTAGACCTCCTCCACCACCACAGTCTCCGCAGTATTCTCAAGCTTCAGTCTCTTCGTCTTACCAATCTTCAACAGCCGGTAGAAAGCAAAAAGGGAAGGTTTCGCATATAACTCGTGCTAAAGCTATGGCATCTCATCTCGTGGAAAGTACAATTATGATTTATGGTCATGCAGCTCATGTTTTGTTTGAGTCAGGTGCTTCTCATTTATTTATTTCTGAAGATTTTATTACCTGCATTGAGGAGCCGACATCCGAGATGTCCTGTGAGTTGCTTGTTGAATTACCTTCTGGAGATTTCATGTTCACTATAGGACTCTTGCCGTTCTTATCCTCATGAAATTAACGTCCTAGAAAAGGGCGTTAGTTATGAAAGTAACGCCTTTCCTTAAGGCGTGAGTTATTAAAGTAACGCCCTTCACTAAGGCGTGTATTAATATTTTCTTACAATTTTTAAGTTTTAAAAATTCAGGGTTGCTACAGAGTGGGCCAAGCAGACCCTAGCAACTCCCTCCCGTGGAACAGGAGGCTTCCTGCAATCCGCAAGGAAGAAAATCTGAACCACCTCTCCAGCGTGCAGTGGTGGACATCCCCACCATGGAGTGGCAGGAGAAGAGCGAAGGGAATATCCAGAGCCCCTCAGCACCATCCTGACCCCATCCAGAGCTCTCCCTCCGACTGTGAGATTTTGAGCGATGGTTCACCGAGTAGGAGTGCGCCCTCCGCACCCTACAATAGAGCTCCACGAAGGAGGACGAGGAGCAGTCTCCATTTTCCACCAAAATCTTAGAAGCAGAGATCTCACCATGAGTTTCTCTGCTGACGTTCAAATCCTTTGACGACTAGGGGGACCCAACCGACCACTACTATAGTTTTGACGCCCTGATGACCCTGCACGGGGTGTTCGACGCTGTCCAGTGCCAAGCATTCGTAACCACTTTGGTTCAAGGCGCTTAGGCCTGGTTCTGAGTGCTCGCCCCTGGAAGTGTCACTGGCTTCCGACAATTTGGGTGAATATTTAAAGAAAGCTTCATCGTTAGTGGCCCCCCAAGGTCGATCGCGGAGTTACTAGCACTCAAGCAGGCCCAAGGGGAAAAGATGTTGGCCTATGTCAATCGCTTCAAAGCAGAAGCCCTGCACATCCCCCACCTGGACGTAGCCTCTATCATTACCACACTGACCGGAGGCACCCGTGATGAAAGCCTCTAGAGGGAACTGGTGCTCCACCCCCCTCGTCTCTCACTGACCTAGTGTCCTTGGCTCTGCGCCATGTAGAATGTAAGGAGGTCCTCAATGCCTGTCAGGACTCAATGGGCTTGAGGTGAGAAGGGGAGACAAAATGGTCATCCGAGAAGGCCTTTGGCCAAGGGAAGAGGAGGAACTGAGAAGGCAACCGTAGGGAGCCTTCGTACAAATTTGAGCCCTATACTCCTCTATCTACCCTCATCTATGAAATATACCAAGAAATCAAGGACTCGGGCCTGCTCCACCGACCCGAGCTGATGAAGGCCGACCCAAGATGTCGCAATCATTGGAAGCACTTTCAGTTCCACAATGATCACGGCCACCATACTGGTGATTGTCAACAACTCAAGGATGAGATCGAGAGTCTCATCTGCCGAGGACACCTCTCCCAGTACGTGGCCAAGCAATGTGAGGGCCGCGTGGTCCCCCCAGAATAAATTGACAACCACCCCCGAGGGGTCCATATCAACGTCATCTCGAGGGGATCAGCCTCTGGAGGGGATAGCAACCGAGGAAGGAAACATCTCATCGAGCAAGCCAATTGAGCCTTCAAGCCTCCCAGAGCTCCACCTCTGGCAAATGATCAGTAGGCTCTGGTCTTCTCCGACCAAGGCCTAGAAGGCGTGGTCACCCCATATGATGACGCACTTGTAATCTTGGCTATCATAAACCATTATAACGTGGATAGGATCTTATTGGATAATGGCAGTGTCCCCGACGTTCTGTCATACGAGTGTTTCCTGAAGATAGGTGAAAACCCATCGAGAATGTGTCCGATTCGAACTCCTCTCTATGGGTTCAATGGCTAGGTAACTTATCCCGAGGGAGCCCTAAGCCTGCCCCTTACCCTCGGTACCCTTCCTAAAGTCGTAACATTCATGGTGAACTTTGTTGTGGTTAAGGGGATGTCAGCCTATAACGCTATTATCGGTTGAGGTATTATCAGCTGAATAAAGGCAGCGCCCTCCATTTACCACCAAAAAATAAAGTTTCCCACTAAATTTGACATGGGGTAAATCTGAAGTAACCAAGCAATGGCTAGAAGGTGCTATGTAATCTCGGTAGAGGTCGTAGAGCCAGAAGATAAAAATAGGGGGCTTGGGGTGATCGAGGATAAGGTGACGGCAGGCAAACCCAATGGGGAGCTACTGTCAGTCTTCCTTAAAGATGACCCGACCCTTGAGGTTAAGATCGGGGCGGATTTATCGCCTAAAGTGCAAGCTCAATACAAAGAATTTCTTTCAGAGTATGTTCAAGTTTTCGCATGGTCTCATGAGGATCTTCCTAGGATTCCCGAGGAGATAGTAATGCATCACCTCAATCTCGACCCGATAGT
>JANBPO010000781.1:0-14082 GCA_024336825.1 Amorphophallus titanum
AATTAGTGTTGTAAACTTCATTTTGATGGAATAAAAGTATCATTTTTTCATTCATTTCTGACTTTAGAAATGAAATTGTACATGCTCTGATCGACACGCTTGATCACGACTCGTCGCGCTCCCGATATTCCACGTCAGGACGTGACATAGAGTGAGTAAGGGGAAGGAAGAATACAAGAGACCCTGGCCTTCTACCCACCTTCCTCTCCTTCGATTAGCTCTCCTCTTCTTCCCTTTCCTTTCTCTTCTCTCTGCACGCTCTGGGTGTCTTCTTCTTCGCTCTCTTCACTCTTCTTTTCTCATCTGTCTCTTCTGTTCTATTCTCTCCTTCTGTTCTTCTTCTTCTATTCTTCTTCTTCTCGATTTAGGGAGAATGCCCATTCTTATAGACAGATCAGGAGTAGGGAGTCGGTGCTATCGTCACCGAATCGCCGACCCGGCGTGCTAGGGGCATCACCGGATCGCCGGCCCGCCCTTTGCTTCATGCGCCACCGACTCATCTGCGAAGGGCACCACCGACTCAAGTGCAAGGAGACTTGATCGCCACCGAATTGCCAGCGCCACTGATTCAATGAGTTCAAGTGCCACCGAGTCGTCTGGCCCCACCGATTCAATGAGAGGGCATTTTCATAATTTTGACATTTTGCCCCGAATTTGACCCAGTGAGAGCTTGTAGTCCAGAGTAGCCCTGGAGTTGATTCAACAGCCTCGGAATGTGCTTCAAAACCCTGATTTGGGGTTTCTAGTGATTTTCGACACGTGCCGAACCCGTACCGATTTTCTCAGATTTGCCCTGATTCGGCCTTTGGCACTGTGATTTGTGTTGCCAGGCTTGCTTTAGAGTCACGTGGGACTTCTTCATCGAGTGGTCTATCCCTCGAGATATTGTCGCCTTCACTGGGCATTTTGTAGGTCTTTTACGGCCCTTCTCTGGTGTCGTGTGTACCTGAATTGGGTAATTCAAGTTTCCCCTAATTTAGCATTCAGCACGTCGATTTGTGCCGCCAACTCCACTTTAAGGGCACGTGGAGGGTTTTCATGAGGAGGGCTATCCCTCGAAGTGAATCCGCCCTGGCTAGACATCTTTATGGCCACTTATGGACTGTTCCGACATTCCGTGTTTGTTTGGTGAACTTCTTGAGTTTTTCATCGATATCGCCTTTGGCACTGGATATCGTACCATTGGGCTTGCTTTGTGCTTGTACGAAGCATCTTCATGGAGTGGGCAACCACTATGAAAGCTTTCATCCCTACGGGACAGCTTTTCAATCACTTATGGACCACTTTGGCATTCCGAGCGCCCTGATCGGGTCATCCAGATTTTTCGTTGATTTAGCCTTCGGCTCCCTATTTTGAGGAACCAAGGGCATTTCTTCATCTCGGGAGGGCTTCTTTATCAGGTGGGGGATCACCTGGTATATTCTCGTCCTAACTGGATGGGGTGTGGAGGTATATCTGACACGATTGCTTCGTCACTGATTCATTGGCTCTGACCGTTATCTGGCCTTAGTGAGCTGTGGTAGATGTTTTTACCTCGAGATAATGAAATGTGGAGTCCCCGGGACTTCTTATGAGGTAACCTGGGACTTCAGCGATCCGAGTGGACCCGTCTTTGACCTTCAATTGACTCCTTTGGGCATACAATTATTACCCAGTCATATTTTGGATGTCAACATGCCTTCACACCTCTCTCTCTTCTTCTCTTCATTCACATAGGTAGATGACCTCGCCCTCTCCCACTTCTTTCACCTCTTGCCAACTCCAAACTTACCCCCTAAACCTCTATTAGCTACCGCTTATTTTTCTACACATCCCTCTTTATTTCTCTTCTAGATCTCTCCTTTACAACCTCTTTTTTACGGTGGCATTCACTCCAAGGCGGGGCAACATTCCAAGGCTCGATGACGTGGATAATGACGTCTTCCTCGTCTACCTCTCACGACGGCGTCTACTTCAAGGAGGGGCAATTCTCTCAAAGGCTCGGCTAGGAGGAGACGACGACATTCATCATTTCCTGACTCTATTTCTTTCTCTTTCCTTTAGTTCATTTGGATTTATAACGTGCACTTTAATAGCATTGTATTTTTCTTTTCTAACAATAAAAGTTCAATTTTTACAAGTATCTCTCTCTCTCTCTTTCTCTCCTTATCTTTTCCAATTTTCTCTTCTTTAACCCTTCAACTTTCTTTAGTTAGATTTTAATAAAATTAATTTTTATTTTTTTTTAATATTACAAAACTAACTCAAAAATTTTGATTTCAAAATACTATAATCTATCATGACTTCCGTTATTGGCACCGAAAAGTCATCTTTTGGACAGGCCTTATTCAGATCCTGAAAATCCACACATATCCAGATCTATCCGTTCTTTTTTTTGATAGGCATAGTATTGCCCAGCCAAGTGGTGTATTGATTTTCTTCGACGAAGCCTACGTCAATCAGCTTGTTGACTTCTTTGCATATTTGGGTGATGAGCTCTGGCCTCATACGCTGCTGCAGCTGCTTCACTGGCTCCACCTCAGGATTTATAACAGACTCATGTTGTGAAACTTTAGGGCCGAGTCCTAACATTTCTTTGTAGCTCTAGGCAAAGCAATCTCAGAACTCTTGTAGAAGCTGGATGTATAATACCCGTTCTTCTGAAGAGAGCTGGGCACTAAGGAAGGTAGCCCGGGGATCATCTTCCCAACCCAGGTTAACCTCTATTAATTCATCGACCGTGGCTTGACCTCCATCTTCAATTTCTAGAGGTGCTGGCTGAACATCAATGAAATCTTGTATATGATCATCGAGCTCCAGAACCTCGATGTCCTCATCATGTTTCCCCCGGATTCCTTCAGGAAATTACAACTTGGGCGATGACATTGATGCGGGTTGCCCCTCTGGCAAATCCCCTTCAACCTTGCTCTCGTATGGCCGATCATTAGCTTTGTTAGGACGAGATTCACCCATGGTGAAGTAAGAAGCATGATATTTTAGCTCCACCGGACATGGGGATGACCTTGCTTCCTCAGCGGCTTGAATCACCACAACTTTGATAGGGGTAGCTTGTTTCCCATTGGCTATGTCTTCATCAGCATAGATTTGACCAACTACGACAGCAACCTCATCAGTTGGTTTGGGGGATATCATCATTGCAGGAGGAGGGCTGCAAGAGTAGCTGGTTGCTCCTTCTTCAATGTCTTCGGCTTCATTGTTGTTAGCCATGTCAAATTTGACCTGTAAGACCGTTTCTTCGCAGCGGACCTATTCCCAGCACCTATAGGTGGTGGGGACTTCTGGCCCTTGGTCCTGTAGTTAAAGCACCTGGCCTTGTCCAGCTTCAGCCAGGTCCTCATCATATGTTGCCCCCAGCAAGCCTTCATCTGTTGAGGGGAAGATAGAGATGGTATCTACCTTATAATGTCCACTGTAGTAACATTCCTCTAGCGAAAATTCCCGCCCTAGATGCTGGGAAACATGCCTTAGCTCCTTGTCCAAATTGGGAGGATATCAAAGCTTCTGGAAGGCTTCTTTCTCTTTCTGGGGTTGTTTAGAGGGGACATGTTGCTTTATTAACATTTTCACCACCTTGTCTGGGATGAAAGTCAGCCCTTGGATGGGGACTATGGGATTCTCCAGGTCTTCCAGGAGGCGACAATCAGCATCCTCCTGTGCAGCATGCTCTTCAGCCGTGTAAAGCAGACTGGTGGGGCCCTCTGGCTAGGTCATATCCAACATCTTGATGGGCATGACCGTACAGTGGTCAAGGCTAGATATCGGCTTGGTGAGGCCTTCTGGGACTTTAATATGTCCATATTGCTTGTCAACTTCAGGTTCATTCGTCCCAGGACAGATGGCGGGAGGTGCAATTCTGCCCACCTCACTCGAGCAGGCAATGTGTGACACTGTCCGGGGGCTAATATAGCCTGGTGGTGGCAGCGAAAACTAGTCATCACCAGAATTTATTTTTGTTTAGTTGGAGGAAGTCTTTGCCTTGGGGGTCTTTTGCGGCTGCTCCATATAGAAGGGTGCATCCAACATATGACATTCAAAAACCTCTAATGGGTGGAGGTCAGCAAATATCCTCTCCTCCTTTCGATCATGATTGTACTTGATGCACTGGTGCAATGTAGACGGCACCATCAAGTTCTCATGCAACCAAGGGCGGCCAAGTAGCGCCTTGTATGTGGTATTGGAGTTAATGACATAGAACTAGACTTTTGTAGCGAAATTCACCATGGTAAGAGTAAACTCTACCACGCCAAGTAGGGTTTTGCACTTCTGATTAAAGCTGGCGATCCGCATGTCACCAACTTTATCGAGGTGCACATTAAAATAATAATTCTGCTATATTCTGTAAGGCAGTATATTGACAGCTGCACTCGGGTCTATAAGAATTTGGGTTAGTGGCTGGCCATTCAGTTACCCCCACATATATAAGGGTCTATTGTGACTTTTGGTAGGTAGCAGCATATCCTCTTCAGTGAAGGTCACATTCGCCCCCGACAATGTTTCGGGCAGGCATTTCTCATACTGAGCAAGCATCTGTAAGGCAGTAATTATCGCCGAAGGTTGGGTCACACCGTCGGAGATTGCTATGTTTTCAAGAACATAGTAGAAGAGCTTATTCAGAAGGGCTTGACAAATATGCTAAGCCATGCGGTCGACCCACCACAGTCTCATGTTTGGAGCCGACCAAACCGGTCGGCTAATGTGGTCTATTTGGTGGCGACGGCTTCGAGCTCCAATGCCTCCGAGGCCAGGCCTTCGAATCAACAGTCCGATGCTGGTCGCAGAATTGCTCCTTCACTCCTAGAATGCCTGGCGTTGCGGAGGACCATCCGGAAAATCCGAGGGGAAATCCGGCAATTCCAATTGGAACAAAGGCGTTTGATGCAGTTCCCGGAGAGTCTTGATCAACAATTGGCCACTTTCCCCTTGGGCCCATTTGCCAGCGAACTAGCTCCAACTCATATGCGGGAGGCAGGTGTATCACCTACTGGCCGGGCTCCGCTCAGGGATTGGCTCTCTGAGGAATCCTCGGATTCATCTGAAGGCAAGGAGGATTCATCTGGAGGTGAGGAGCCAGAGAAGTTATATTCCTTCCCTCATGAGAAGACCCTGAACAGCTTCTTCGCGTGTCGGCGAGCGGGCTTGATAAGCTCATCACCCAGCGAGCAGGCACTAGGCGCTGCATTACAGCAGGGTTATTGCCCATACCATGAGGTGATAGGCCACATCATCCACAGCTGCCAACCTTTTAAAGGCCTCGCCGAGGATCTAATCAGGCGAGGGCTGGTCAATATGGGCGAGTTCCTGGTCAATCTGCCGCAGCCGCATGTACAGGAGAGCTTTCATTTCTCCATTAATGTCATACATGCTTTGGCCGCTTTCCGACTCCCAGAGCCGAAAGAGGAAGGAGTCAGTTCCCAACCGCCCAAGTCCACATTGTGGTACCCAGGGTGGCGACCCTCTCATCAGTGTTCTTTCTCCAAGAAGGACACTGAGAAGATTTTTGACAAGCTTCTGGAAGAAGGTCGGGTGATGACGCATGGTCTGCCGTCCTATTATAATGAGACGGCCAAGAGTCATCTCTGCTACTGCAAGTATCATGCCAGGGTGTCTCACCCCACTGGGGAATGCTCAAAAGTCCGAGACTGCATTGAAGTCCTTATCCAAAGAGGAGAGATCGATGCGTAGGGGAATTCGACAGCGAGGCGGCGTCTTAAAGAGGTCGCTGAAAAGATTCTCCGGCAAGCTCAACAAGAGCAGACCAAGCCACAGGAGACTAAGCCCACCTCTCAGCAGGTCCTGTCGGGCAAGTCTATAGGCAGCGGCAAACCTCAGCCAGATCTCAAAGGCAAGGCTAGGTGCGAGGGGCCTAAGGCCCAGAGCCCAAAAAGCCAAGCCCCGGGGGGTGGTTCCAAACCCCTTTCCAGGCTGAGTCAACCTGGCATCGTCATATGGGAAAACCGTCAACCAGATAATAAAGGCAAAGCCAAGGCGAGGGAGCCAGAAGTAAAGCCTCCCGTCGAGCCAACAAGGTCATCAATTGAAGAAAGACCTAAACAGCTCGAACAAGCAAAGCCGCCAGTCAAAACAAAATCGGTGGAATTAAAAAGCCCCCAAGGGCCCCACTGTGGACTGGCAGAGATCCAGGAGCTGCCGCCTGAGATAATTGCTCAGGCGATTAATGCCACCTTCCAAGGGTAGCCAGATGAGGCCAACTGGACTAGGGTCACTCCCAGAAAAAGTCGCGAAACCAAGTCTCCTAAGGAGCCGGCCCGAACCAGAAAGCAAAATTCCGGGGGCAAGCTAGTCCCACCTCCAAAACAAAGTCCACTTTCTTCTCAAGAGGCGGCACGCCAAAAGAAGCAAGAGAAGAATCGTAGAAAGAATTTGAAGAGGAGACTGAAGAGCCAAGCTGAGCAAGCAATAGCTATAGAGGCTCCTAAGGAGCCGACTCTTCTGCAGCGACTACAAAAGTTCATAGATGAGCTAGAGGAGTACACTCCCCCTCGTCCCACCAAGGTCGTCACACTGGATGAATATATTCTTTGGGACAAGCTCAGGCGGAAAGCCCGTCTTCTTCAATGGCTACGAGAAATGGTCCACCGTCTTGAAGAAGGAGAAGAGTTTTCGATCCCAGAAGAGCTCTCCTTATTTTACAAGGATGAGGAGCTCACCGTCGAAATACTCGAGGAAATGTTGCAAGAGCTCTTCTGCAACATGGTGGCGATCCCACCGCCCGACAACAGTAACTCTCCTGCGGTTGATAACATTGGGGGCAAGGCTCCCATAGCGACATATCAACGTCGCCCGGCAAAAAATACAAGAGGGAAACACAAAACAAAAAGAAGCAAGACAAATGTAGCTTCAGAAGAGGTTCATGAAGTTGTTTATGTAGGACTGAACTTCTTTCTCTTTAGGCTCTCTTCTTTTTCTTCACTGCTCTGGATTGGGTTGGACCAGAGCTGGGCTGCACACCTCTCTCTTTTCTTCCTCTCTTCTTTTTATCTTTTTTTTCTTGGGATGAGCTAAAATGATGTTACACTCAATGCATTTGCTCGGCCAACCCTTCCAAGGTGGTAGAAGCTTCATATTTATAGAGGGAAGTTTGGATCTGCACCTTTGATTAGGAGGAAGCAATCTAGACCGCTCAGATCACAAGTCTTGAGTCTTGGGGCGTCGAGCTTCTTCTCTTGGAATGGAGGTTGAAGAGAAATTTATTTTCTCGCCTTGGAGTGATTCTGCAGATCATGGTACATGCTATGGAGGCTTCCCATTGGCTTGGAGTCTTCTAAACCATTATTTGATTGGTCAGAATAAATAATGAGGTTCTTTGACCAAATACCTTTTTCCCTGGTGGTCTATGATTGGTCTAGCATATAGCAGAGTAGGGGCACAGACGTTTTAAGATCTGATCTTCTGGCAAGTTCTTCCACAGACTGCAATTTGATTGGTTGTGGCCAAAAGGTAGAGTATCATGAAAGCTGACCTTTCCTAAATCTGATGCCTGACAGAATTGCCTCCAAAAAGGTGTACTGACTTCCTTGTGATAGAAAGGTGGGATCTATGTCCTAGGACCCTTTTCTAGACCTTGAAAAATGTGTTTTTGGAGATATACGTTGCTGACTTTTAGCCTCTGTATGATCGCTGAAATGTTGCACGTTTGATAGATTTAGGCTTGAAAAACTTCTAGTGCGTCGACACAGGAAGGTCATTACGTCGACGCTACTTCACAATTTCTTGAACTCCTAGCGAGCTTGACCTTCATGGAGTCGACGTAGGATGGAGGGTGCGTCGATGCATCCTTTGTGAATAGCATTTATAACGGTTTCTGTGAGGAGCCTTGTGTCACCCTCTTGTAAAACTATGTCGACCTGCTTGAGGGAAGTAACCCATTTGCTAGGCACTTCAGTTGAGATGGAGTTGACGCAGTAGGATGATTGCGTCAATACAGCTTTGAAGACTGCTTGGGGATTTGTTGGAAATGCATTTGGAGTCGACGAACCAATGAAGATGGCGTTGACGCAACTGAGAGTGGCTTGGGCTTTTCTTCCTTCTGTGAGCAATGGAGTCAATGTAGCAGTACCATGGGGTCGACGCAGCCTTGATATCACCTTGGCTGATCTTCCTTTTGTGAAAGGAAGAGTCAACATAGCTTGATATGTTTTTCTACCCAATTCTTTGCATCTTATCTTTCATCAAATCCATAGCTCCTTGCCCTTTGATGTTCTTCCTAGTCTTTTTCAACTTCATTTCAATAAGAGGAAAGCCCTTAGCTCCTTTGTTTGAGCACGTCCAAAGCTCCTTACTTGCATTGCCATTTCTACTTAGGAGATGTTGGCTTCTACTGCTGCTAACCTTGTGGTTGTTGGCTGCTGCTAGCTTGTGCTACTGATGGCTTTTAGCTATTGCTGAAGCAAGTTGCCATGGCTAATGCTACTGAGGCTACTGTCGGTACTTCTGATGCTGACCTTGTCGGACTAGCTGGCTTGTCAAGGCCTTTTACTGATCATAGTAGCAATTCATCAAGCACATTTTGAGCTTCTTAGAACCTGATGAGACTGAACTCAAGGAGGGTTAAAGAGAGGTTAGCCAGTAAATGCTTTTTGACTCCCTTAAGAAGATATGAAGTTTTGTTGTCATCAAAACATACGCATAGCACATCAGTGTCTCCACCTTTTCTTAGCAGATATCTCTTGACAATGGACTTGCTTAGTTTGGGTTTGGACATTTGGACCTCCCAGCTTGTGATATCTTCTTAAATAATGGGCCCATCTGACAGATGGCCTAGCCCTGTCATGACCATGCAGCTTTGTCGTTGTGATTGCCCCTAGGCACTTGATGCTAACATTATTGAGATATTCTTGAATAGACAACTCCTTAGATGAATGAGCAACATGAATCCATGGAGTTTTGATACTCGGCAAGAGGCTATTGAGAATTGGCAACTCCACTCGTTCGAACATGGAGCATAACTCTTTTGGTATGTGAATAGAATGAAACTATGGGAGTGTAATTGATGTGACACGACCTTGGACCTATTAGCAAGCACGATGCGTAACTCAAACGGGCCGTATTTGGCGGCCGACTCACGGCTAGCTCTTTGGCGATTCCATTGGATACAAGCCTGAATGTAACAGTAATTAACCGATGACAGGTCCCCAGCATGATAGAGGTTCTGGTCGATGAACAAGAGAATGAAGTGACAACTATAGAGGAGGTCCAACAGCCCGATTGGCGGGAGCATCTCTTACGTTGGTTCCAGCACCAACAGCTCCCAAAAGAAAAAGAACAAAGAATGAAACTCTTACGTGTTAAAGACTCCTATGAGATGAGGAACAGAACCTTGTTACGAATGATGGCGAATGCCTAAAAGAAACTTCTGCTCTGTTGCTTGTCTTCAGCAGAAGCTGGGTAGGTGATGCAAGAAGTTCATGCTGGGTCAGCTAGAGCACACCAGGCTGGCCCGAAAATGAAGATTGAAATAAAGAAATTGGGGTATTATTGGCCCTCCATATTCGATGATTGTTGCAAGTTTCCCAAAGCTTGCCAAAAATGTCAAGAGCATGCTAACATGTCAAGAAGACCGTCAGTGCCGCTACATCCCACCATACCAAGTTGGCCGTTTGCTCAGTCGGTCACGGACGTGGTGGGGCCGCTACCAGCATCTGCATAAGGGTGTAAATATATCTTAGCAGCTACAGATTACTTCTCCAGATGGACAGAGGCAATAGCACTAAGAGAAGTGATGGGAGAGTTAGTCGCAAGATTCTTTCGACAGAATATAATATTCCAGTTCGGGGTTCCCAGCCAAATTATCTCTGACAATGGCAGCCATTTCAGAAACCAGAAGGTTTATCAGCTAGCTGAAAAATATAAGATTGAGTGGAGGACATCATCCCCTTACAACCCACAAGTTAATGGGCTTGCAAAAGCCTTCAATAAAACACTATGCACACTGCTGGCAAAGACTGTCAAGTCTAATAAAAAGGATTGGGAAGAAGGATATATGAAGTGCTTTGGGCCTATTGTACAATCTATAAAACCCCAACCGATTGCTCACCATTCTCCCTCGTATACGGGTCGAAAGCTATGGTGTCGATTGAACTGGAAGTCCCTTCGCTGCGAGTCGCCATCCAGTATGGTTTGGCTAGCGAGGAACAAACCAACATAGAAAGAAGATTGGAAGAGCTCGCTGAGCTTGAAGGAAAGCATCTTCGCATGCAACAAAACATCCAACTCTACCAAGCTCGCATGGCCCGTGCTTTCGACAAGCTAGTCAAGGGACAAGAATTCAAGAAAGGAGACCTGGTAATGGTCAAAAGAAGAGAAGTAATGACCTCCAACCCCAAAGAGAAGTTGGTTGAAAACTAGGTCGGACCATATGTCGTCTGCCCAGTATATGAAGGGGGTGCCTACGTCCTTGTAGATCACAAAGGAGTCGTCCAGTTCTCTCCCCTTAATGGAAAAAATATGAAGCTATACTACACAGCTCAACCGGCATTCCCAGAATGACCGAAACTTACCTCAGTCTAGTGGCACTCTGCCCTGGCTGAGCTCTCCCAACCTTGGTCTAGTGGTACTCCGCCCTAGCCGAGCTCTCCCCACCTTGGTCTCGTGGCACTCTGCCCTGGCCAAGCTCTAAAAGATATATATACACGATATCGCCATTACGGGCCTTACGTCTGAATCGACATAAAATTCATCATTTGTGTTAGCATTCTCTTCCTGCTAATGAATAAACCCCTTTTTCGGTGCAAGACTTCATGTCCCAGTTGACTCTCTTACAACATCGCCATTGCGGACCTTACGTCTAAATCGGCCAAAATTCATTCCTTACGCTAGCATTACCTTCTTGCTAACGAATAAACCCATCTTGGTCTAGTGGCACTCCGCCCGGACCGAGCTCTCAAAATGCAATACACCCTGATGGACCTTACGTCCGAATCGGTGGAAATTCATCCTTTGCGTTAGTATTACCTTCTTGCTAACGAATAAACCCATCTTGGTCAAGTAGCACTCCGCCCTGGCCGAGCTCTCAAAATGCAACACACCCTAATGGGCCTTACATCTGAATCGGTGGAAATTCATCCTTTGCGTTAGAATTACCTTCTTGCTAACGAATAAATCCCTTTTCGGTGTAAGACTTCGTGTCCTAGTCGATTGTCATATCAATACTGCCATTGCGGACCTTACGTCTGAATCGACGTAAAATTCACTCGTTGCGTTAGCATTACCTTCTTGCTAACAAATAAACCATTTTTCAGCGAAAGACTTCGTGTCCTAGCCGATCCATCAACAATACTACTGTTTTGGGCATTACGCCCGAATTGGCTAAAGTTCCTCCTCTGCGCCGGCATTACCCCTTTGCCAACGAATAAACTGCTCTACTGGCACAAGGCCCTGTGACTTAGCTAGCAGCTATCTACCCTCGCCAAGGGTCAAATATCACACTTTGACCCGTCAACATTCTCTGGTCATATGATTAAAAAAAAGGAAAAAATGGGGTTTAAAATGGAGGTGCCCCACCAGCCTTGTTCCTACACCAGGACAAGGGCAAAAGGGGCTATAACCTGGTTGTGGTGAAAACCCGAAAGGGCGCTGCAGGTAAAATTGGGTACCCCGCCACGTGAAAACCCCCAAGGGCACGTCGGCAAAAGCAAGAGGGGCCTAGCTTCGGTGAAAACCTGAAAGGGCGCTTGAGTCGGTAATGTGGTAATTTAAAGTTCCTCTCCACCGTCATCCTAATGAAACTCTAAAAAGGATGATCACCCAAGTCCCGCCGGAGATCCTTTTTCTACAAACCAGTGTTAACCCTTGTCATCATCGGCGAGACCGATCGACATTTCCCTTAACTTGGACCTTTCGCCCTCGTTAATGAATATACCTTTGCTTCGGCATTTAACCAATGTCGATGAACAAACCCGTGTTTGACCCTTGTCATCATCGGCAAGACCGATCGACATTTCCTTTAACTTGGACCTTTCATCCTCATTAATGAATATACCATTACTTTGACATTTAACCAATGTCGATGAACAAATCTGTGTTCGACTCTTGTCATCATCGACAAGATCGGTCGACATTTCCCTTAACTTGAACCTTTCGTCCTCATTAACGAATATACCTTTGCTTCGACATTTAATCGATGTTGATGAACAAACCCATATTCGACCCTTGTCATCATCAGCAAGACCGGTCGACATTTCCCTTAACTTGGACCTTTCATCCTCGTTAATGAATATACCTTTGCTTTGGCATTTAACCAATGTCGATGAACAAACCCGTGTTCGACCCTAGTCATTATCGGCAAGATCGGTTGACATTTCCCTTAACTTGGACCTTTGTCCTCATTAACGAATATACCTTTGCTTTGGCATTTAATCAATGTCGATGAACAAACTCGTGTTTGACCCTTGTCATCATTAGCAAGATCGGTCAACATTTCCCTTAACTTGGACCTTTCGTCCTTGTTAACGAATAAACTTCCATTGCTTTGGCATTTAACCAATGTCGATGAACAAAATAACTTGACCCTTGTCATCATCGGCAAGACCGGTCAGCATCCCTTTAGTTCGGACCCCCCGTCCACTGCTAACCAAGCAAACCCTCATCTATCCCGGCTTCATCCAGTGAATTAGACACAAAAAGAAAAAAAAAAGAAAAATGGGACTCAAAATAGAGGTTCCCTGCTGGCCTTGTTCCTACATTAGGACAAGGGCAAAAATGGCTATAACCCAGCTGTGGCGAAAATCTGAAAGGGTGTCGCAGGCAAAATCGAGTACCCCGTCACGTGAAAACCTGAAAGGGCGCGTGGGCAAAAGCAAGAGGGGGCTGGCTTCAGTGAAAATCTGAAAGGGCACTTGTGTCAGTAATGTGATATCAAAAAAAGAGATGATAAAAATGATGATTGAACAACGAGGTCCTATTCTCGTTTGTCATTCAATTTCTGCAAATTCATGTTTGACCCTTATCACCATCAGCAAGATCGGTCAGCATTCCCTTAACTTGGACCTTTTATCCTTGTTAATGAACAAACCTCTTTGCCTCGGCATTTAACCAATGTCAATGAACAAATATCTCCTGACCCCTGTCACCATCGGCAAGACCGGTCAGCACTTCCTTAACTCGAACCTTTCATCCTCATTAATGAAACAATACTGTTGATAACCAAACCTACCACTTGGCCCTTGTCACCATCGACAAGATCGGCCAGTATCCCCATAACTTGGACCCTTCATCCTCGTTAATGAATATACCTTTGCTTCAACATTTCACCAATGTCGATGAACAAACCCGTGTTTGACCCTTGTCATCATCGACAAGATCGGTCGACATTTTTCCCTTAACTCGAACCTTTCATCCTTGTTAATGAACAAACCTTTGCTTCGACATTCAACCAATGTCGATGAACAAACCGTCGCTGACCCTTGTCACCATCGGCAAGACCGGTCAGTACTCCCCTTAACTTGGACCTTTCATCTTCGTTAATAAACAAACCTTTGCTTCAACACTCAACCTATGTCGACGAATAAACCCTACCCCCAGTTTTCGTCACCATCGGCAAAGCCAACCCTCGGCCCGGATCTTTCGTCCGCGCCGATCAACAAATCTACCCTTGACTTTCCTCATTGTTCGCTAAAGACAATGAGTCTACCTCTCGCTCGGGTCATCCACCCCTGTTGAGGGATGAACATACTTTGGGTCTCCTAGCAGCTTCGTCACCGTTGGTGAATCCTGTTAACGGACCTTCCAACCTTACTCTCTAGCCCCAGGTGGCCACTATACCCTTGCCCTTGAGCTGTCGACCTACACTGGCCAAGGTTTGGCCCTGAGAATAGTTACGTCGTGGTGGAGCGAACCCCTCACCCCTTTACTGAAGGCGTGAGCGCTCACCTACCCTAGTAACTTATCTATCCAGGCTAAGCTAATTGGCTAACAAAAAAAGAGAAAAAAAATGGGGGAAAGGAAATGAAGTCACACTTTAGCGGCAAATAAAGATATTTCATTGCTATAAGGTAGCAAAACACATGATTACCAGAGCATCCCCTGAGGCACATAAAACTCTACCAAAAAGGGAAGAGGAGTCAA
>JANBPO010000782.1:0-32250 GCA_024336825.1 Amorphophallus titanum
CGTGCCGACGAGTAGCCCGGACCCCGGCCAAGCATAGGGTGTAGGTGATGACCCCATCAGTTAGGCCCTTTGCTTCAGCAATTGGTCGGGCCCGCTCAGTCAACAGACCAACTACTGGGGGTGTCAGGCTCTCTGTTCTAGCAACCGACCAGGGTCGCTAGGTCAACTCTTCAGCGACTGAGGGTGTCAGGCCCTCTATCCAATCAACTAGCTGGGTCTTCTCGGTCAACTCTTCACTGGCCAAGGGTGTCAGCCCTTCTTCTCAACAACCGGTCGAGTCTGCTCGATCGCCAAAACAATGGTCGAAGGTGTCAAGCCTTCTGCCCAAGCAACTAGCCAAGTTTTCTCGATCAACCAAGTTATTGTTGGTGTCACCCCTGCTCAACGGGGGCAGTGCTTCTGTTGTAATGACACAAATTCTGCTGTGACCACCCTTTGAGGTACTACTCCTGCATAACGGGGGCAACATTGCCGCCACAATGACACCGGGCCTATGACACGCATCAGTAGCACTGCTCCTACTCAACGGGAGTAGTGTCACAACCGTGAAGACACAAAGCTTGTAGTGGTAGCATCTCACTCTGGCAAGATAGTAATTGTTAGAGATCTTCGCATCTAGCTCGATGGAGGCGAGCCGATTTTGCTATGGGGTCAGCATGTCCCAACAATCTCCACCACCAACCGCTTTGAGCTTCTTCGGCAAGTTTGGGAAGACGACGCGAAAAGGAAGAAGTTCGTCGTATCGGCAGTAAACCAGGGTCCGATGCAACGATCGATACTAGCACCTCCGCAATCAAAGTCATGGGGCAATTTAATTGAGGAGCACCAGCTCCAGCTGAAGAAGATATGGGTCACCAAGGACGAGGCTCAAATTATCAAGCTACTATGGTCGGAAAGGCTCTTCCGCATGTTGCACCTACAACAAATGTGGAATCCGGCAAAAATTGAGGCCTCAATCTCTCTGAGGCCCACAACTCAGCACCCACATGGGAAGAAATGTCGATGAGCCTACAAGAAAGTGTGGCCAACCTTTCCATGGGCCAGTTCAACGCACACGGATAAGGATTGCTCGACTTAGGCTTCTACGTCTTGAGTGTCTATTTTTGAGAATCTAAGGATGCCACCCAAGTCTGGAAGATAACTGCCCAAGAAGAAGCGGGTGGTTCAGATGACCAATGACACTGTCAAGGTTTCTCTTGTTACACAGCCTCCATCGATAAGCACCTAGATGACACTTCAGGAGAATTAAACCAACCTCTCCAGACCTTGAGGAAGTCAAGGCTTGTCTCCCAGGTTCTTGCCTAAATGGTGCAGACATCAGCCGTCAGAACATCCCAGCCTGAGTCAATACGATAAGAGGAGCACCAAGAAGACATCCATAGTGTTGATGGGGACAGAAACCCAGGGCACAAGGAATATCTTTGAAGAGAGGCTCAGACTCTCACATTGGAAGAACTCCAACGTAAAAATTAAGAACTTAAGAATCTCTTACAAGCACTATTGCGTGAAAAGGAGGTTCAGCCTCAAGCGGCACCTATCGGGATGGAACAACAACTTCCTCCCATTCCAGCCATGGCCAATACGTCAGTTATCGCGGCAAAGCTACCAGTAACAATGGAGTTTGAAGCGTCGCAATGTGAGGCCAATGTGCGATTGCCTGCCTCTCCTGTTGCAAAAAGTCTCATGGCTCATAGGCAGATGTTTAAGCGAATTGTGGAGACTAAGTTTGCTCAACATGGTGAGAGCATAGTTACCATTGATCTGTATAGCATGTCATATCCCCTCCACTATTAATTCAAGAAAATTCTGCGAGATTGTCGAAAAGCCCCAAAACTTCAGAAGTACTATTAGCAAGGCTCACCACATGAACACCTGACCTATTACATGACGGCCATGGGTGAACTGGCACTGAAAGAGTCATATCTACTATGGTACTTCGCTACATCCCTGACAGGCACCGCCTTCCAGTGCTATTCCAGACTGAAGCCCAATTCAGGGGTTGATTGTGCTGATATGCAGAAGAAGTTCATTGATCGTTTCTTGATGGCCGAACGTAAAGTCTATGTGGCAAAACTCTGCACCCTCAAATAGAGAAAGGGTGAAACCGCATTGGACTTCATCAAGTGGTGGAGGGACATCAGCATGCACTGCATAATCCTCCAACGCTTGAAGACACGAACACCATATGCCACAAAGATTTATCGGCGGAAGTTAGTGAAAAACTTTTGAGCTCAAATATCAGAAGCTTCGACCAATTGAACACGGTGGTAGTGGCTGTTCAAAAACATGAACATTCAACCATGATGGCCATCGGATTACCCTCCAACCATCTCAGCCAAGGAGCCCGACCATTCAAGGACCTGCAGGCCCAAGTACCCAGGGGCCCACCTATCCAGGGGCTGCTGGGCCTAGCACCCCCTCGGCTCGGGCCATGGCTGCCTCTAGCATCCCCACCATGAGTGAGCCTCCCCCAAGGAGGTTGATGATCATCAGCTCTCAGGAAATGAGGCGGGAGTTTGCTAGGGGGGCCCGATTTTCGCCATTGCTATCAGAGAGGTGAGGGTAGAGGATGAGGGTACCCACCCACCCGAGGTTGTTCCTATCCTTTAAGAATTCACAGACGTATTTCCTGATGAGCTACCTGAGGGACTTCCACCCCTACGGGACATCTAACACACCATCGACCTGATTCCCAGGTCCTCCTTGCCAAACTTGCCCCACTATCGCATGAGCCCCACGGATCACGCTAAGCTATAGCAGCAGGTTGATGAGTAGATGGTGAGGGGTTCCATTAGGGATGGCAAGAGCCCTTGTGTTGTCCCTGTGTTACTAGCCCCGAAGATGGATGGCACGTGGAGAATGTGTGTTAATAGTCGTGCCATCAATAAGACTACTGTGAAGTATTGGTTTTCCATTCCCCATCTAGATGATCTGCTGGATATGATGGCGGGAGCCACTTTATTTTGCAAGATCGACCTCAAGAGTGGCTATCATAAGGTTAGGGTCTAACCAGGCGATGAGTCGAAGACTGCTTTCAAGACTAAGGATGGTCTGTATGAGTGGTTGGTCATGCCTTTTGGATTGACCAATGCCCCTAGCTCCTTCATGCAATTGATGACTCAGGTTCTGCAACCTCTTATTGGGGTTGAGCCATAGTTTAGTGGCCAGAGCCCCGTACACTCCATGATGTCCACAGCTTTCATAGTCTCATGATGTTTTACTATCACTTCATTCGAGGATTCAGTACCCTCACGGCCCCTATAACTGACTACACTCAGAAGGGCGCATTTGAATGGACCACGGCTGCCTCTGCTGCTTATAGGCTTCTTAAGGAGCGCATGACCCAGACACCTATCCTTCAGCTCCCTGATTTCTCAAAGGTGTTTGAGATACCATGCGAAGCATCCGAAGTAGGTATTTGGGGTGTTTTGAGTCAGGAGTCCCACCCCATTGCATAGTTTAGTGAGAAGTTGAGCGATGCCTAATTGTGATACTCCACTTATGACAAGAAGTTTTACGCAGTTGTGCAGGCATTACGACATTAGAGACACTACTTGCTGCCCCAGGACTTTGTCTTGTTTTCTGATCATGAGGCACTCAAATACCTCCATGCCCAGAAAAGGCTTAATTCTCATCATAGTCATTGGGTGACGTTTCTCCAGGATTATAGCTTTATGCTGAAGCACAAGGCAAGAGTGGAGAACCGAGTAGCTGATGCCCTAAGCTGTCGAGCTTGTCTGTTGACCACCATGAGTGTAGAGGTTGTCGAGATGGACAAGATGAGGGAGACTTATGCTGATTGCCCAGGCTTTGGTCCAATCTACTCCGCTATCCAGGTAGGTCCATCCCGGGAGCACATTGCGTATACTTTGCAGGATGGTTATCTCTTTCGGGGGAATCGATTATGCATTCCACAGACTTCGGTCCGTGACTTTCTTTATTGGGAAATGCATGCAAGGGGTCTAGTCGGTGTGGACGCACTTTTTATTGAAATTAGTTGGTTTATTCGTTCATTGGTTTATTAAGTGCGTGGGCGTGCCAGTCACTGAGGTGACGATTTATTTGGGTTTCACGCGAAAATCTATGGTGCGCTCGATCTGACTTCGTCAGGCGATTGTGTGGTTCGGGTCGGGATCAAATCCCATCGTGTCATAAAGGTCACGAGGTCATTTACATCCCCCATACGGGGAACACCCTTGATTAATTACCGAAATTAGGGGCTCTGCGGTTGAAAGAAATAATGTTAACTGCGCAGGAAAGAGGCAAGAATAAATCACACAAAAGTCTATGCCGGGACACGGGCAACCGGACATGTTGGTCATTCATAGATCCTTTCATACTCAAATGGGGGTCCGTGATGAAAATGTGGTGAAAACTGGGATAAATCCGTTTAAATATCTGCCGGGTACATGGCAATTTCAATGGCTACCCGAAGAGGGTTCAGTTCGGCAAACGGGTCCGGTTTAGTCAGAATGTCGACCCGGGGTAAGGCCGGCTTATGGCTATCTCGAGGTAATTCCCAAGGCTCAAGCCCGTCTTACAGGCCTTGCTGGCCCTCTACCAGCAAGGGACCAGCCCTCACATCCTCCACTCGGCATCGCCGAGTTACCCACGGGTTTTGGGTGATTGCCGAGTGAGTTGGCCGCCAATATCGGCCCGTTCGGTTTGTGAATGTGCTTGCTTGCCTAGGTCCAAGGTCGTGTCACATCATATATGCTTCACAAGCCAGATCCATTTTCCAACGGCTGATTAGCGGGTTTTTTAGTTCTGATGCCAATTACCATACCAGGTCACGCAGTCTGACACCGACTATTTGGGAGTTATTCGGCCAGCACAGGCCTGGCCCCACTAGTGTTTTTGGATTGTTTCTGACCCCTTCAGTCTCACATCGTACAGGACAAGGGTATGAGAAGTCATGTTGCTGGATAGAATTATGAGTGGTTCTTCTCCTAGTTGGTATGGGAAGTGGTCAGTTATTGCCTCTCGTCAATTCCGCTGGGGAGCTATTGAGTGACTTTTCGGCACTTTGCATCATTACAATGGGGCCTTGAACCTCGTTGGAATCCGCCGTACGATTACTCTTGCTCTCTATGATTACCCTTGTCACACAGGGCTACTTCAAGCTTTGACAGAAAGATTCAACATTGGGTGGAACACTTTTGCCATGGTTGGGGGTGGAACAGTTGTCGATTTGTGGAGCTTTCACGGGATTTTTGGCTTGCCCATCTCTGGGCGTCCTTATGCAGAGGTGACACTTGATGATCTGCATAGGAGCCAGAGCATCGGCACAGGGCAGTATACTTTGCTATTTAGTTTCCGATATTTGATGAAGGTTTGGCGAGATCTAGCCCGGGCTGGAAAGGATGACACCCATTCAGCTTTATCCAGCATAGTAAGAGTCAGTGTTAATGCTTGGGTCTGTTATTTTTATAACAATCCATTTTGCTTTTACGAGACCTTTGCAGAAGATGATAGGCCTCTGGATCAGTACTATTAGTTGATTTTGAAATTGCAACGGCGCAAGCGATACTTGTCTGTACCAGAAAACAAAGGATGGAGCCCTCGCGGGCTGCCAGATCGCACTTATCTTGTAGTTTATCTGGTTTATTGGCTTGCTACTTTTGTTATGTCTCATGGAGAAGAGGAACTCATACGGCCTGAGCTGATATCTAGCATGTTTCTTACTGATGGTCACCGACTTGTTATTGCGCCAGCTGTATTGGCGAAGATGTATCATAGCCTGGGGAACCTGATTGCCCACAGTTCTTCGCGAGACAGAGGAGTTATGATGGCTACATATTATCTTAGTGCTTAGGCTTGTTTACTTTTTCCTGAGTTATGCCAGTATGTAGACTTCGGGAATGCTACTGCTCCTTTGATCTTCTTGTTCAGGAACCACCCTAATCAAAATTCTTTGGATCAGCTAATTGGTGCCCATAAGGCACTTTCTTTTCTGCCTACAGAGGGGCGAGTTGGCTTGCACTTTGCTCATAGTTTTTATGATTTCAGGCCGTATGGTGTCGATGGTCCAGGAGGGGCTACTTATCATTTGCCTCATCATGCTAGCCCTAACCGGTCATTTTATGAAGATTGACTCTGTTGCATCACGCCCAACATGTTTATCTTCCGAAGGAGGCGATCAGTATTTCTAGAGTTGTATTACCCCTTAAGGTTTACACGAAACTTTGGCTATGATTAGTCGGTTACGCCAAATGCTGACTTTCCTTTGGAGGCTCGCTTGTATTGCAGCCATGACGCCCACCTTGTTGCTGCTAGTTGGTGGGATTACTTTTTTAGAGTGGAGCCAGAGCTAGGGTGTTCTTTACCTGATTAGATTGGCATGGGTTAGATTGACATGTACTATGCTCGCTGGTGGTTTAACCACAACAATGTCTTCAGGCAGCCATTGCAAAAGGTAAAGCAGGTTGAGGATGCACGATTGAAGAGGAGGGATTTCCCTCCTATTGTAGTGGATAGTTCCTTTCTTTGTCGCCACTTCTCTCATTTAGCTAGTGTAGTTAGAGATTTTTGTGCCTCTTAGGAGGCTGAGAATGGTCCGCTTGCTATGGGCAGAGCTCAATACAAGTGGGTAATGAAGCGTTTAAGACCCCTAGCTTCTACCTCCTCAGAGAAGACTGCAATTTGAAAGAAAGATACCCCAAAAGTTTATTCATGGTGGGAACATTTCTTGTTTGATTGTGGCTATCTCTAAGGTGCTCCTTGAACCACTCAGCGACATCCTGAGAGCTTTACTAATGAACTTTGTGGGCAATGGGAAAAGCATATAATGAATGCCATTGGATGTGCGGGTCCTTCCCAAGGATATAAACACAAACTAAAAGGACATAAATGTAAAATAAACTATACATACTCGGCGTCGATTCCCATCACCCCTACTTGATGGCGAGGAAGCTCACTACTGACTTGACCTCCTTCCTACAGCCGGTGAAGTTTTCCTTGAATAGTTTATTCAACTACCGGAAGGAGGTAATGGTCTTGGTGGGTAACAACTTGAACCAAATTTGAGCATTCTCTCCTAGGGTGGTGACAAATGCCAAGCATTTCACAGTGTGTGAGGTCCAGTGGAATACCAAGTTGAAGTTGAAACTATGCATATGGTCGGTAGGGTTAGTGGTGTCGGCATATGGGGTAAACATAGGCAGCTGAAACTTCAGAAGGATCAAGGCTTCCCTGATCTCCTGGGAGAATGGCGCATGGAAATATGAGTCATTGTTGATGAGCCCCCTGATCTGTGTAGCCTGGAGAATGTCATCCAGATAATGGACATTCCCCTCCAACTCACGCTCCACCTCCACATAACGTTGGAGCCACTATGCCATCTCCAACTTGGAGTGCAGTGGGCTGTGGGGACGTGGTGCGAGAGGGCTACGCGGGCATTGTGAGTGCGTGACTGAGACTTTGGAATGCTCATGCGCCCGAAGGGATTCTGCCATGGTAGGAGTGCCTCTATTTAAGGGAATTCCCATCGGACCGCTTTCCTGCTCCATCTGCCGATTAAGGAGGCCTTGGCACACCTCCATGAGCATCTGGATCTGGTGGCACATCTCTACTAGCTCGTCCGTAGCAAGGCCAAGAGGAGCCGTGCCTTGGGGTTGATAGGTAGATGAGCATGCTTCTTGAGATTCCCGTATGAGGCTTACAGCTTGTTGGGAGCCCTAGGCCCCCTGGCAGTTACTAGTGTTGCGATAGCTTCCTTGGGCTGCCATGGCTTCCTGCTAGTTTCCCACATACGACGCCAAAAAGTGTAGAGAAGGAAAGAGTTCCCTAGTTCTTGTACCACACCTTTAAGATTTGTTTGTTTGGCAAAGAATAGTCGGCCTTCTAGGAAAACCTGTAAATATTATAAAAAGGCATCAGAAGGAACCATGAGAGTGATCTCAGGGGACAACCTTCTGATGCTTAAGTTAGTGACGTGTGTATAAGTTAAGAAGCCGGGGGAAGGGAGTCATAATGAGGAGAAGGAGAGCTTGATCAAAGGAGTGGAGCCCTGGAGAATGCTGGGCGGGCTTAGAGGATGCTCAGAGAGGCAGGGAGAGAAGAACCACAAAGGGAGCTCTCTAATCCTACTCCTCGGGTGGAGATTCCTTTGACTGGTATGTGGGGAGCTCTTCTCTCTATGGGTGACTCTGTGTAAGAACGCCTAGAGGGAGTCTCTGGCCATATGTATCTGAATGTGTGTGTGCTCCCCCTTCCTGTCCTTGGTGTGGATCTATTTATATAGGTCGCAATGGTACTGACCGTTCCCCCGCTGGGCAATGGGGAAGATCGTGGGGGAACATCTCCTTGATTGTGGGGAGATGTCTGTTACTCCCTTACCCATTATGGGAAGAGAGATCTCGTGGCGGAGATCTCAGCAGTGTGGACGTGACCCGTTCCACGCCGAGGATCACGTTGTGATGGCGGTGGCAATGCTCACCCGTTGGCGAGTTCTACGGCATTCGAGACGCGTACAGTGATTCCACCTATAGGATAGCAGAGCTTCCTTGGGCCTCTACTGGGCTGTAATGGATGGGTCGGAGGCCGGTGGAGTGGTTTGTTATGGGCTCAACTGAACTGGGTCATTACGATCCTGGCGGTATTGGGTTGTACTGGGCTTGGCAACCATTGCCCTCCTCAATTATCATTAGTACTAGGTTAACCCACTACCTATCAAATCACACTAGATTAAAAGTAAGCTAACTCACCTCCTTACTTCTTAGTTAACTATCTTCCAATCAAATCAAAAATGAGTTAACCCCGAACTACTTTAAACGAGTTGAGTTAACCCACCTTTAATCTAACTCCATAGCAAAGTGAGGCCAAGGGGTTAGATAGGATCTAGAACTCTCTACTAATATTTCTTGCCACTGTCAACCCTCCACTCGATTGCATGACTCGTTGGGTGGACTTCCACACTCGATGCAATTTTCAAGGATCTCGTAAATTTGAAGCCATGATTCAAAAGTCTTCTTTTTGTTAAGTTGTTATTCTTTACGGGATTCATGTGTGACTCTAAGTGTGTATACGAGTAATGCTTTGTGCACATAATCTCGTGCACAAAGTCATGCCATTATGTAATCTTCTAACATGTTTGAAACTCAAAATCCATTCATCATCTCAATCATGGTTCAATCAACATGAATGCACACTGTCATCAGGAACAATGCAATCAATCACACATTGAGTTCAGTTATCATCAAAATAATATCTTTAATAATCATCAAAATAATATCATCACAATGAAGTTTAGTTATCATCAAAATCATAGCTCAACAGGCTGGATATTGGTGGGGCCTGGAACGAGCCCGTCTCTATTTCCGCCTATCTGAGCGAGAGGCGATGAGGGGCTAGGCGTCATCAGATGATGCGACTGTAGGGCCAGTCGCACCTTGCTTAGCGCAACGCCCTAGTGCCCGAAAGGGGTTGCTGAGACGTGCCTCCCGGACAGCTTGAGCTTCCTCTGGGGTAACCCAGATCCTTCTCAAGTCAGATTGCTAGTCCCCCTCGTCCCCATGTTTTTTACGGGGCTTGGGAGCTGGGATGCCGAACCGGCACTGGCGCCTTTGGGTCGTTGCCGAAGCATTCACCCTTCTGAGTTCCGCCTTGTCTTCCCATGTTCGACGCAAGAGGCTAAAGCGGTTGGTAGTGGGGACCATAGAGACGATCCGTTCTAGAGGTACAATGGGTTCGCCCCCGTCCAGGCGAATCCATAAGTCCCCGACAAGAATGGTCTTGCCGGACTTACTAGTGGCAGCAGTGGGTCGCTTGCCCTTAGGGCTGCGACGTTGCTCCTTCTGGGGAGCCGAAGATGATTCCGCTCCGACGTGGTAGACTGAGAAAACCCAACCTACGGGTGCTGGTGGCACGGGGCCATTCATCAAGAATGTTGGAACGGGCCCCCAAGACGCAAGGTCTGTAATGAAGGCCGACGGCTAGGTGGCTCGAGTGTAGGCCTTTGCCCGAGCTAAAAGTAGTGTTGTGAATGCTCGCAGCGACGTGCTTGCACCCAGAGTTGTCACTGCAAGTGGGTACCAGGGCGCCGGTGACCCGAGGCCTTGAGCCTAAACTGGGAGCTGGCAGGATCAGAAGGCGTGATAGAGGGTGCTCAGTCCGTACCGCAGTCGTTGCATCCCACAGAGGTAGACCCATGCTGGGGATCGGCATTGTCAGGTTGCTGGAGGGATGCCCCTGAGGTAGAGCCGAGGGATTCGAGACTTGATGCGGATCACTCATACCAGACCTAGTCTGTGGGAAACCCTGGAGCTGTACATCCGGTCTAGATGCTAGGAGGCCTCGTACCAGGGGTTTGGGACCCGGGCGAGGCGGTCGCTCTTCCGAGGTTCGGGTCGGGGAGCCTGAACAAAGTGCTGGGGAGCCCTGCCCCCAGGCTAGGAGGCCCGTGTGGGGAGCTGGCTCGGTGGGAGCTCAGGGTTGATGGCCCGAGGAGAGTGCTGAGGAGCCGAACACCCTAGGGTGGAGGCCCACACCGGATGTCGGCTTGCTCGGGGCTTGGGGCCCTAGTGAATTGTAGGACTTGGGACCGGAACCCGAGACGTGAGGTTTGCATCGGGAGCTGGTTGAGACTGGGCCTAGGGACTGATGTTTGCCCAGGCTGGGACTGATGGGCGGAGAGTCGAGCCTGATGCTCGGCCTGGCTATCAGGACTGGCGACTGGTGTGGCACATTGGTGGCGCCAAGGGAGACAAGAGCTGGGGGTGGCGGCAGAGCCACCACGGGGACCACACCCAAGAAGTAGGGTGATCCGACGACTGGGGCAAAGCTGCAGAAAGCGGTCGGCACTGCCAAGTAGCCCACCTGTGCGTGAGTGGCGATGACGATGGGACCATAGGTGACAGCCACCATAGTTGTTGAAGTCCTGGATGAGCAGAGGTGACAGCTGCGGGCGGTCGTCGGACACGATCTGGCAACTGGGAGACGAACTGGAAACTATTGGGAAGTGCGAATAGGTGCTTTTCTGCTACCTCTCCTGCAAGGATAGGGAAAGGGCACCCAAACTTCAGGGCTGACACGAGCTTTCACTTCAGCAAAAAGAAGGAAGGCGGGAGACATCCCATCGGGCGTGCCATCCTTTCTGTTTCACCCCGAGGGTTCGTCGGATGTCATCGGTGGGTCCGGGCGGTGTGTGCGGTGATCGGAGTGAGGGGTAGGATATAGCTATGAGAGAGATGCCAGAAGGTAATGGGCCTCGGGCACCCACTCTCGTGACCGTATCCGTCTCCAAGCGGCACCGTGCACTCGCCTCTTACGGAGAGTCGAGGGGAGATCGAGTGACACGGGAGGTTTTCGGGTTAAGGGGAACTGTGGCTGGGATGTGGGTATGCCAGTCAATTTCTCTCAAGTGGTGGAATGGCCGTACGACCTTTTACAGTCTTTCCCGAAATGACTGTTGGGATCATGCAGAGCGCAAATTCTTGAACTCCCAGCCTTCCCCAGTATTTGAAATAAATCACCATCATCTGTGGAGACTGAAGTCTTGGAAAGAGTCCAAAGTGCAGGCTTATTTGGCTGCTTGGAAATCAGTAAAGCAGCAAACATCCAAGCCTCAGCCTGTGCTTCTAGAGATCGAGAAAGATGAATTCATGGAGACCCTTCGGGGCTTGTGCCGGGTTGGCAGCAGCAGGGTATCCTTACAATAGTTCCCATTGCAAGTCGAAGAGCCCATTGCCTCTCCTGCTCCGTGGCATCCGGAGACTGACCGTTTGTGCCCCTACAGGACTTTTGTACGGAAGAAGGACCGGCGCCCAACTTTATATGCTCAGACCTCTTGGCTATTTATTTTGTTACGCATTCACAGCCTTTCCTTAATTGATAAGGCCGAGATAATATTGGAGAGGCTGTTGTTTACCACCTTCAAATATGCCGACGGATGGGGGATCGACCACCTCGATTTGTACAACAGTCTGTCAGCTGATGGCCATGAAGATCTGGCTCTCTAGGCTGAACGTTGTGCCACTATAGGCGATGTCTGCTGGCTGGTCCGGGAGGGTGTGTCTAGAGAGAAGGAACCTCCTCTATATTATTGGTCTCTCTCTCCATTATATTCTGGCCCACCAGGCAAGTCCTGTCTTGCTCTGCTTATTCTTTGTCTTTTGTTCATTTCTTCTTTCGGCACATATACACATCCCCCGAATGATTATTGGGTGCCCATGCTTCTTCTTCCACATTTTCCATATTCCAAGACAACATTGGAATACTGAAGGCTACTTTCCATGGCGCAGAAGCCTAATTACTTTGAAGCCCCAGTTGCAGCTCCGACTACTGCGCCACTACCTTCCCGAGGGTCTCGAAAACGTGAGAGATCTCATGTGAAAGGGGCTATCTCTCAGGTTAAGAAGGTCTGAGCGGAAGTTTCTAAGCAAGGGATGCAGGAGGCGGCAGCACCTAGTGCTCCATTACTAGTGGTTCCTTCTTTTGAGGAGTTTGAGGCGGTGCAAGAGCAGCTATCTTCTTTAATAGGTATACTTCTTTTGATCTGCTCTGTTTAGTCATGAACCGGCACTTTGTTAATTTATTCTTTCCATTTAGCCCCGACGGTCCCTTCCGCTCTGACCGCAGAAGAAGGTGCAACTGACAGTGTCCCCGAGGGGATTGAAGGTGCCGAAATACCCATAATTTCAACTGAGGGTGATCTTCCTTCCCCAACACCTAGCCTTGAAGGTACTGTCATTGATCATAAGACTTTGCAGGGGTGGATGTTCATTCTTCTTCATTTATTGACCTTGCCTTTTTGGTCAGATGTCATCCCTTCGGAGCCTATTGTAGCTACCTCTCTTGAGTCTCCGGCCCTTGCTGTGCTGCCCACCCAGTGATCTTCTGAGAGGTTGGCCGCCTTAGTTGCGAAGAAGGCTTCTTCAGAGGCAATTCAAGATGCTTCGGTGTGCTTAGAGGACCCGGGAGTCAGAACCGCTGAGTTGGCTGAGAGTTCTCCCTTTGAAGAGCCTGTCGACTATAAGCCTTCCAGCGACTGGGGAGAGCAAGGGTTGGAGTTGGGAGCTAGCACCCCGTCTCTCTCTTATGGGAGTGACCTCCCTGCATTCAGCCCGCCTCGGCTAACATTGGGGCCGCTGAGTGTGCTCGGCTTCCTTATAGAGGAAGGGGGAATCACCTCAAGCCTTGCCACGCCGGCCTTGAAGGTTTCAGGGACTAGTGAGTTGGGACTCGTGTCATCTGAGGTGAGGTCTTCTTTTGCACACGACTCTCTTCACGCCTACCATCATTTGCTGCAAGAGATTTGACACATTTTTATTTTCACCTCTTTCGTGCTTAAACTTTTCTTCTTTTTTTTTACAGGGGCCTGCAGTCTCTGTGAGACTGACGTTGCCAGTGGTGGGAACCATGACTGGCTTCTCTCCTTTTCAATCCAGGGCCACAACTTTTACCCCTGTTATGGGCACAGCTCCTGTGCTGATGCCACTTGCTTTGAAACTCCTAGGTGGGTTGGTCTCGTCACTGGGCTTTGGTCAGCCTTTTGTCGAGTTGCTTCAGCTTCAGTCAGTG
Organism: Amorphophallus titanum; assembly: GCA_024336825.1. Lineage (NCBI taxonomy): Eukaryota > Viridiplantae > Streptophyta > Magnoliopsida > Alismatales > Araceae > Amorphophallus > Amorphophallus titanum. The sequence goes on from JANBPO010000782.1 coordinate 13,519, forward strand.
GAAGCCAGGTTAGAATTCACTATTGCTGCTTTTGTTGAGGTGTCAGTAGGTGCCGAACTTAGGGAAGCGTCTGGTAACTCTTCCCTGCTGGCAATTGAGGCCAGGGCTAAAAATGGCGCAAAATTACGGGATAAATTCTAGACCCGGACCGCTAAGGATCCACTAAATCACAGGCCTTACATCAGCGATGCCGGGACTACATGGATGCAAGGAGATCAGGTTTCTCCGAGTTAGACGAAAGGTCTAGGTCATACCCCTTGGTTAAGACCTCGAAAGGCCATGGGCACTGAGTTAAGTGGATTATCGATGTTGGGACTGCACCGACATTAGAAGGTCGGGTTTCTCTGACTTAGATGAAAGGTCTAGTCATACCCCTCGGTTGAGACCTCGAAAGGCCATGGGCACCGAGTTCAGCGGATCATCGATGCTGAGATTGCAGCGACGTAAGGAGATCGAGTTTCTCTGACTTAGATGAAAGCTCTAGGTTGTACCCCTCAGTTAAGACCCCAGTAGGCCATGGGCACCGAGTTGAGCGGATCATTGATGTCGGGACTACACCGACGCAAGGAGATCGAGTTTCTCCAACTTAGATGAAGCGTCTAGGTCATACCCCTCGGTTAAGATCCCGGAGGCCATGGGCACCAAGTTAAGTGGATTATCAATGCTGGGACTGCACTAACCCAAGGAGGTCAGGTTTCTCTAATTTAGACAAAAGGTCTAGGTCGTACCCCTTGGTTAAGACCTCGAAGGCCATGGGCATCTAGGTTAGCGGATCATCGATGTTAGGACTGCACCGACACAAGGAGATCGGGTTTCTCTAACTTAGAAGAAAGGTCTAGGTCGTACCCCTTGGTTAAGAGCTCAAAAGGCCATGGGCACCAAGTTGAGAGGATCATCGATGCCGGGACTGCACCGAGGCAAGGAGATCGGGTTTCTCCAAGTTAGATAAAAGGTCTAGGTCATACCCCTCTGTTAAGACCCCGGAAGGCCATGGGCATCGTGTTAGGTGGATCATCGATGATAGGACTGCACCGATGCAAGAAAATCATTTGATTCGATCTTAGATGGAAGGTCTAAGCCGTTGGATTGTACTAATTCTCCTGAATGGGCATCACAAGGGGACCCAGTGGAGTGAGATCATTAGTACCAAAATAGTGCTGGCATAAGGATATTGGGTATTGCTAACCTGGATGTGAGGTCTGAGTCATAACTGCCTTATTGAAAAAGCTCCAGGACGCTATCTTGTTCACTCTGCGGTGCTAGTATTGCTTGATCGTCGAACTATGGCAGCGACGTGTGGTATTGCTTCAGGTGCTTCCCGTTGAGGGGTGGAAATTGAACTTCCTCCCGGTGGTTGACGATGACATAAGTGTCACCTTTGTAAACTTTCTAGACCACATAAGGTACTATCCAATTTTCATTCAATTTGCCCTTGGGATTGGCCGCCATGACATCTTTCCTTTTGACTATAACTAGGTCACCTTTATTGAATTCTCGCTCTTTGACAAGATTCGAAGGCACGAGCCATATGTGTTTGATACACCTATATATTCTACTAGGCCTCGATCCATTGACCTTCCAAATCGGAGAGCTCCTCCAATACTCTTTCTATATTTGTTTGATTATCTTTGACCAGTTCATGCTGGATCGCGACCCATAGTAAGAGAATCTCCAGCTCTATTGGGACGACCGCTTCCTAGCCATACACTAGTGAAAAGAGGGAACACCCTGTTGGGGTTTTGTACATGTTGCAGTAAGCCCATAGTGCTTCATACATCTTGTCTTCCCAATCCTTCTTGTTGGAACTGACCATCTTGGCAAGAAGCATGTAGAGGGTTTTGTTGAAGGCTTTCGCTAACCCATTTTCCTGTGGGTTGTATGGCGTGGATGTCCTCCAATCAATCTTGAATTTATCGGCCAATTTGTAGAACTTCTGGTTTCACAAATGGCTTCCGTTGTCGGAGACAATCCGATCGGGCACGTTGAATCGAAATATGATGTTTTGACAGACAAATCTGACCATGATCTCCCCCGTCACTTCTCTTAGGGCCACAGCTTCTGCCCAACGAGTGATTCAATCTGTCACTACTAAGATGTATTTGCATCTTGACGATGACACGGGCAGTGGGCCCACGACATCGGCACCCCATTGAGCGAAGGGCCGGTTGGGTGCCATTAGATGTAGTTGTATCAGGGGTCTTCTCGGGATCGCCGCATGTTCCTGGCATTTATGACATGACTTGACATACTTGCAATAGTCATCAAACATATTTGGCCAGTAGTATCTCAATTTTTTGATTTTAATCTTCATTTTCTAGCCGACTTGATGGGCCCCAGCTATTTCGACATGAACTTCTTTCATGACCATCCAAGCCTTCTGAAGACTGAAGGATTTTTTTTTTCTCAAAACACAACCCAAATATGCTTCCTTTAAAAATCAACATATTAATTCCAATCAAAGTTTGTCGACTCGGTGATTCGTATCAGATCAGATCTTTCTTGATCTGGTACAATACACTTGAGTTGCAATTGACTTGACCTGACGTGCATCATCACCTCCCTCTTCCTCTCTCTCTCACTGTGACTCGACCCAACTCAGTCGATCCTAGGAATGATCTGCATCGTATCAAATTTTTCTAGATACAGTACGACACGTTCAAGTCAACTCGAGTCAGACCGAGTCGACGAACCATGCTTCCAATCTCTCGTTTAGACCTACCCTATGCGTTGGCTATGTCATCACCTCTTCCGGAACAAGTTTTCCATCCGTTCTTAATTTGGTGCCCAAGCTTAGCAGGTCAGAGTCCTTTGAATATTATGGGAAAAATGAAGAAGCTCAAAGCTTAGTGATAAGTGATGAGCAATTATCAACCACAGTGATCTAACATGAGCATTTCCCATCTTCAAAATGCATTCCACAAAATATACTCTCATGAATATGATTAGTGCTAAGCTGTAGCTTCATGAAGTTGATAACTCTTGCTGTAGCTTGTTGAGTTCAATTGTGTGTAGAGAAAATTTTTTGTTATTCTACAAAAAAATAGTATTGCCTTGTTGTGGATCAGGTGGGAATATCTGGTTCACCACTTTTCCCTTTCTCACTGCCATGAACTACATGTAGGAGAAGGCCAACAGAAGTGGAGGCTAAAACAACCACTCAAAGCCAAGGCAATCTGGAACATGCAACACTTCATTCTATCAAAAGATCAATCGTCTTTCCTGTTTAATCTTTGAATGTTGATACATGGCTGAAACGGTTGTATCATTTGTTGTGGAGAAACTATGCAACCTCCTTCTGGAAGAGGCCACCTTCCTGCACGGAGTCCGGGACCAAGTTGAGTGGGTAGAAAGAGAATTGAGGCAGATGCAGGCCTTCTTACAGGATGCAGATGCAAAGCAAACAGCTGACAAGAGTGTAGCCAACTGGGTGAGGGAGGTGAGGAATGTTGCTTATGATGCTGAAGATGCTGTGGACACCTACATCCTGCAAATGCACCAGCAACAAAGCCAAGGACTTATTGGACTCATTAAAAGATATGCTTGTATCCTTCGTGGACTCATAATCTGCCACAAAACTGGTATACAAATAGAAGGCATTAAAGGTAGACTTCAGGCGATAACAGAGAGCAGGGCCACTTATGGTATAGATGCCAATGCAGCTCAGGAGACATCCATGGTAGAGAGCATAGTGAAAGAGCGGAGGGAATCAGCCACCCAAAGGGACATGAATGTTTTTGTAGGCTTTGATGATGATATTCAACAGATTGTGGAACTCTTGCTCGATGGAGAGGATCGGCGACGCGTGATTTCAATTGTTGGTATGGGAGGTTCAGGTAAGACAACACTTGCTAGAAGGATATGCAACAACGACAATGTTAAAACAGCCTTTGGCAGCCGCCGCGTCTTGGCAAGTGTCTCTCAAACTTGGAATGTAAATAAGATCCTTCAAGACATTGCCAAGGTGATCCTCAGTAAGGAGGCAGTGCAGCAGATGGATGAGGGGGAGTTGAAGGATGAGCTCTACAAGTCCTTGGGGGCCAGCAATTATCTGATTATTTTGGATGATGTGTGGGAAACTGAGTTTTGGGGACTCATCCAACCCTATCTCCCAGATGCCAACAATGGGAGTAGGGTCATAATCACCACTCGGATCATGAATGTTGCCAAATTGGCAGATCCATCCATCCCGCCCTATGAGTTGCGCCTATTGAGGGATGATGAGAGTTGGAATCTCTTCACCAAGATTGTTTTCCCTCATCAAGATGCCTCTGAAGTGTGCACTGGAGAGTTGGAGAAGTTGGGCAAGAAGGTCGTCAAGGGTTGTGGTGGCCTTCCCCTTGCTGTGGTGGTGGTAGCTGGCTTTGTGTCAATGAAACCAAGGACACCAACTGCATGGCAGGAGGTGCTCCAAGGAATTAACTGGGAAAACATTCCATATGGTGAAGCTTGTATGCAAATATTGGCTCTCAGCTATAGGCACCTACCATATTATCTAAAACCATGTTTCTTGTATCTCAGTTGCTTCCCTGAGGATCATGAGATTAATGCAAGAAAGTTGATCCATCTGTGGGTTGCGGAGGGCTTGGTTTCTGCTGAAGAAACAAAAAAACAGAGAAACGGGAGTAGAACATTAGAAGATGTAGCAGAGGATTGGTTGGAAGAGCTGATTCAAAGATGTTTACTTCAGGAATCCGCACGGGACTACAAAGGCAGGGTAGGTGCATGCCAAATTCACGACCTTCTCTTGGACCTCTGCAGGAAGAAAGCCAAGGAGGCAAACTTCTTCCACGTTTGTCAGAATCCAGAATGCTCGTCTCCTCCAGACATGACACGGCGGCTCGCTCTTCATCCGCATGGAGAGAAGGGGTACATGTCTCAAGAATCTTTCACTCCAAAATTACGTACATTCCTTACATTCTTTAACAGTGATGTGCATCCAGAAGAAAGCATGGCTTGCTTCCAATTCTTAAAGAGGCTGCAGCTGCTCAGAGTGATTGATCTTGAGTATGCAAACTGCCACGAGCTGCCAGTAGCGATTGGGAGCCTAATCCATCTAAGATACCTGGGACTATGTCACAATGAGTTACAGAGCATTCCATCCTCTGTAGGCAAGCTTCAGAATTTGCAGACCTTGGATACAAGACAGAACTATGATTTAAAACAGCTACCAGATAGTGTATGGGGAATTAGTAATCTGAGGCACATGTTCATAGATGATGGGAGAGAGCCTCAAGCTATTGTGGGTAAAGAGTTGGTTAACCTGCAGACACTCGAGAAGGCGAAAGCCGGCAGTTGGATTCAGAAGAGCCTGGCCACAATGAGGAACCTCAGGAGATTGGTGATATCTTGCATCTTGCCAGCTCATCACCCTGCCCTGGGCAAAGCCCTTGACAACTTGCTCCAACTCCACAGTTTAGAGCTAAATGGAGGAGATGATGGTTGTGGCCCTCTCCCACGGAAGGCACTAGCATTGCCCAACCACCAGCGCCTTGAGGAGCTCACTCTATCAGGACCTCTGGGAGATCCAGATGAGAGTGGTCCCCCAATTTATGCCAGTGATGAGCTGCCTCCCAACCTCTGTGAGTTGGTGCTGTATTATTCCAAGTTGCAGCAAGATCCACTGTCATTGTTTGGGAAGTTGTCATATCTAAAGTTCTTGATAGTGGATATTGATTCCTATGTTGGAGAGGAGGTGATGTGCTCGGCTGACAGCTTCCCCCGACTGCAGTGGCTGCAGTTGTCAGCTCTTGGCATAAGGAGATGGACAGTGGAGAATGGGGCCATGCCCTGCCTTCAGAATCTAACCCTCCAAGAGTGCACCCAACTGGATATGCTTCCCGATGGGCTGCAGCACGTAAGGACACTCCAATCCTTGGCAACCTGGATGATGTCTGATGAGTTCATAGGACGCCTGCGAAGGAGTGAGGGAGGTCAGGATTGGTACAAGGTGCAACACATCCCCTCCGTCTACATCGACAACTTGTGAAATCTCGTAGCACATTACAGCATCTCAACAAAAGGGTACGTACATATGGCTTCTTTTCTCTAGTATTTCCAATTTCAAGTACTGTCTCCTACATGTCTTCTTATTTGCTATCTGCTCGTGTAGAGGCCGGGAATGAGATGCTGAAGAAGGCTCACCTTGTACACAGCAACACAAGGCAGTCAAGGCTTAATTGCACCGTGTTCCACAGGTTTACTCTATATGGTTTCTCAAAAGGGGTGGTTTATTTGTGTGGCAGTGATTCCTGGGAGGCTTAAAATTTGTGTGGCAGCAATTTAACATAAAACTCTCTTTGAATTTAGCATCTATGGATGTTGTCCTTGATAAATTTGTTTGTGGTTTGCATGGCCGTCTATTGATTGGAAACAGTGTTTCAAAGATTATGATGTTGTACTTCAGATGTTGTCCTAATTGAATTTAAGAGTGAGTGTGCTTGTGTGTGTGTACATGTAATGTAATTGCAAATTATATCTCCTCACTGGGAAGGAATCGGGTTAGCCACATGCCAAAAAAAAAGAGCAAAATGAGAGACAAAATAGAGGGAAGAATAAGTGCGCACAAATATATGTTGTTCTGCAATGTCGCAGTAACTCAGAACGGGATTTTTTTGGTTAGAGTAAGAAGCTATTTTTTTGGTTAGAGTAAGAAGCTATACCTTCAAAAGCATCTCGAGTGCTGCATGCCACTTGACACAGGAAGGGGTTAGAGGTTAAATTGCTGCTGTGAAGGTTCTCATAGCACATCCGATGCATGGTGGTTTGAGTGGAAGAGAACAAACTGACACAGACAGAAGACATAAGGGGAAAAAACAACAAGCAACTGCAGCCACGACAGGAGTTCCTTGATGTGCGATCTGCTGGTAAGAATAAGAACGAGATGGGGGGGATTAGCCAGATTCCTGCTCCTTGATATCATCTATTCTGTTTGTGTTGTCGTCTTCAGCTCTTCTTAGCTCACATTTTTGCCAAACTATCTCGAGATAACCATTGAAAAGAACTATTATAAATTAAAAAATATATATTTACAAATAAAAAAGTATCTATTCACAAACAAAAAACATTTTTAAAATTCATCTCTCTTCTAACCAAATCCTAATCAGCCAAGATCAGCTGATTCACAAAGGAATCAGCCAATCCATGACTAGACAATTTCAGTCTGCTAAATTTGAGAAAACAGTGACCTCCAGATATTTTTGGGCAAACAGGGGTGTCCAATTTTATTTTGATCTGTTTTTTAAACGACATGTACATTGAATTGAGGCTGACCTGAAAAAAAAAATGACTTGCTACCACGGTGCAGCAGTGTAGCAAGTCAAATTCCAGATACTTTGCACAACTAAATTCAAAAGCTGAATTTGGGTTGGGCTAGGCAGGACAAACTTTTTTGTCAGTGTTAAGGATCTAATTTTCACCATGATTCTGTCTCTATAGTTCTTCTTCAGTCTTTAGAAGTTTCATTGCTAATGAAGTCCGAGCTAGTCTGAGCTAGTTTAGTCTGAGCTTAATTATCAGTCCGAGCTAGCCCGAGCTAGTTCAGTCTGAGCTTGATTGTCGGTCTGAGCTTACTTGCATTAGGATGAAGTCTGATCTTCCGAGCTTAGCATGGCGTCCGAACTTCATTTCATTGAGTCTGAGGCTTCATGCAATCTGAGCTTGGTTCATGGAGTCTGAGCTTCTGCAATCCGAGCTTGGTTCATGGAGTCTGAACTTCATGCAATCCGTGCCTGGTTCATGGTGTCCAAGCTTCATTGTAATTCGAGCTTGGTTCATGGAGTCTGAGCTTCATGCAATCCGAGCTTGGTTCATGGAGTCTGAGCTTCATTGTAATCTGAGCTTGTTTGATCTATTTGAAAGCTTGTTCAAACCAAGTTTGTTCTATTTTTGCTTTCTGTAAACTTGATCATAACTAGAGTCGACTCCAAAGCTTCATGAAGTCGATGCTTCTTCTTGGTTTTCACATTTTCATTGCTGGAACCTATTTTTCACCCTTAATGAGTTATATTTGTCACGTATATTGGCCATTTGTCACCCTTATCCACTTATTTGTCACCGCTAATCCATAACTATAGATCTTTCAACTAGCAGGTGACTTCAGGCTTTTCTGCCTTACGGGCTACTCTGGCATTGATGTTGTGAGCTTCTGGCATTGACTTCATCCACACAGAATCTTCTTCTTTGGCCATTTCTCACCCTTGTTTTAACCTTTGTCACCTTTACTCAACATTCTTCACCATGGTTTGCTAATTGACTTCTGTCTCGCATTGACTCCGTAGCTGGCTTTGCATTGAGCTGGAATTGACTAGCCTTCTCAAGATGTTGACTTCTCTTCATCTTTGTAGAGTTTGGGCTACTTCTGTTGATGACCTTGAGTTGTTGATCTGAGTTGGAGCGTGCTGCTGGAGTGATTGCTACACTACGGATGGATGAGTATCTTTGAAATGGAAATGGCTGCAAGGTGGCCTTGGCTCTTGCTTCTGCTACAACACTGCATGGCTGATTGCTCTTTCTGGCTTCTGCCTTATCTGCCATTTGTTTGCTCGGGTAGCCATATTAAAAAAACATGCAAACTATGAAGACTATGGAAACTAAGACTCTCATTTATCATCATCAACACCACATGATGACTCATATTTCATCATCAAAATATGATGACTATGATGACTCATATTTGTCATCATCAAAATCACAGGGACACAACAAAGGATACGTATAGGTTCCATATTTGTTTAACGGCATGTTAATGCATTTAATGATATAGAGTTTTGTCATCATTAAAAAGGGAGAGATTGTTGAGTTTCTCCAGGTGATTTTGATGATAACAAAATCTCAGACTTGGTTTACATCTCGTGTCGTGCATAATTGCTCAAGAGCGAGCATTAGAACGCGATTAAGGCCATTTTGCATCATGTTCACATGCTCAAATGGTTAAGTTTTCAAAATGTATAAAATGAGCTAAATGAACTCCAAATGGATGTCAAAGTTGTTCAAATATAAGGCCTTATCCGGACATGTTTTCCTGGGCTAACAACCTTGTTTTGTAGGTTTTACTAGTTTTGGTCGACCAATAGGTTTGGATCGGTCGACCAAATTTTTTAGCAGCGAACAGACTGAACTTTTACACAGTTCGGTTGACCGACAGGGCCAGTTTGGTCGACTGAATTTTTCAGTGTTGAAAAGTTACAGGTTTCTCAAAGATCAGTCGACCGACTAAAAAATTCGATCGACTGAACCCTTCGAGGCAACAATTGTTGACTTTTGTTTTCTCCATCATGGGCAGCCATCTCTTTTGGACTTTCGAGTCCCAAAGCCCCCTAATCTTCTAGGAAACGTAGATCTATGTCTTGGCATGTCCCTTGACCAACCCAAGTGCTATAAAAATACATTTTTGGGGCAAGAAACCCTAATCATCCAAGGAGATCAAGGGAAGGCTATCAAAGGAGAAAGAAGGCTACTATAACTCCTACATGAATAGTACTCCGTCTAGTAATCCTTCATCAAAGATCAAGCATTTCAAGATTATTCTGAAGCCACTCAACTAGAAATCAAGTGGAGAAGTAAAACTTAGTCTAAGATCTGCATCATCTACCTAGGGGGAACCAAGATCTGAACTTTTCATTTCATCTCTTCATCAAATTTGTTTTCAGCAATAGAATCCTCAATTGGACCCCTTGATGATATTAGCCCACATTAACACCCTTGACCCAAATTAAACCCAAAAATAGGAATACACACCAAGTACACTCCAAATAAATACTAAAAATATCAAAACTCAAGTGGAGACTCCAGACTATCCCCCAGCCACAAGGATGTCGGCGTCGCCTAAGTCGTGCTGTGTGTCCGGTACCGGTGGCTTGTTGAGTCGAGCCGATCTCTAGCTTTGGTGTCCGCACCAATTCAAATTGATGCGGGACGACATGAGACTCGATACCAATTTGAGGCGAGCTTGAGACTCTAGGTGACGACGTGACCAAGCGGACGACGTGACCAGTGACGACACGAACAACTCGACACCAAAAGAGCTCCAGAAGAGGCGAATATGTCCCCAATAAGAAGTACGAGCTCACAATCATCCCAAGCAAGGGAAACGTGTCGATCTGCGCAGTTGAGAAATCGGCACTGGTCTCGGGTGGTCAATACTTTCACTCGTGCTCGGATCGAGTCACGGGACGGATCATGCACTCACTCTCACAGTGGTGACTAAACTTGATTGAGTTAGAAACCTAACATGCTCACATGCAGCAGCATCAAGAACGTATACGGAACACGCAACGCAACAATGAGGGTGGTGTGTGTACCTCCACACTTGGGGTGTGGGGAAGACGTCCCGGCCAAAACCCGTAACTCCCAATACAGTAATAACAAATAATTACATATCTTAATTTTACTGCCCACATCACGCAGGGAGGTAAAAGGCTACAACAGTAACCCGGGAGAGGTGATCTTGGGTTGACGGGCAGCACGTCAGAGGGGCTCTGACTAGACACTGTTCAAATCTATAGAACAGCAAGTGCTTGCGGCCGATGGAATGGTGGCCTCCGGGCGTCTTCTGACTGTAGCGACGGGCTGAAACGAAGGGCGGGGTGTCCCTGGTCGATCCCCGAGAGCGGCGAACGCTGGATATGAGCCGGCGTATTTCTAGAAGATTTAAACGGGGACCGCTCTTACTGGCCTGTCATGGGACAGATCTGCGCGTTCCGACGAAATCAGTCACCACGCCCAGATCTGGTGTCAGATCGGGATGAAACAAGTGTCGTTGCGAAGGGCACTGGAATGGCTTCAACTCATCAAGATTTGGGAACCATCAAATGGGTTGATGGTTTAGGGAAAACACTGTACCAGGGTGGTCGTGCTGACAGGGGCTACGGGACAAACTGTGACCAGCTTATAGATGGGGTTTGACCAAAGGGAAATTGGTAGATCTAGATCTTGGAGATTTTATGTGTGAGAGAGGGGGAAGTGAGGATCGCGCACCAAATTTGGTGGCAATTTGAGGTGGCTTGGGAGGTGGGAAAAATGGGTTTGTCGGGTATTATCTCAGAGATCTGCACACAGGCAGACTATGAGGGGTGGAAAGACAGTAGTGGACAGGGACACAAATGGAGGCTGATCGACGTGAAAATTAAACTGGGAGTAGGGGAGGACGTGGGGAACAAACCATCAAAATTTCAGCTCGATCAGACGGTCGGATCTGGAGATCCAACCTCCTCTTTCACCTTATGCTCTATAGGTCGCGGCTCTGGACAGTAGGTTGAAGATGGGCTTGTGGCGGCTCGATGGCGGCACAAACGGAGGCGGAGGTGGCGGCGGCGGTAGCTAGAAGTCGCATCGAGGGGAAGAGGTAGAAGTGGGAATCACTCCTAAAGAATGGGCATCACACCCTAAATTAGCTGCTGCAAGGAGGAAGAAGGAGGAGCTAGAGAGAGGAAGGGGGGTGCCCAAGGCATGGTTGCATCTATTTCATTTATTTCTACCATCAAAATAATACGGTAGAGATTATATATTAAACCCTAGACCTAGGATAAAAGACCCTAGATATCCTTGGTCAAAGAGAGAGAACGGGGCATAATGGGGAAGGGAGAATATGGGAATTTTAAAATCACTACAAGGGGACAAAGAAGGGGGCACCCCTCTCTCCTAGTCAACAAAGGCTCCTTGGTCAATATTCTCCCTTGGACTATCTCCCTTGGACCCAAATTAAATCTAAAAATATACATACACATCAAGTACGCTCCAAATAAATATTAATATCAAAACTCAAGTGGAGACTCCAGACTGTCCCCCAGTCACAAGGATATCAGCGTCGCCCAAGTCGTGCTGCGTGTCTGGTACCGACGGCTTGCTGAGTCGAGCCGATCTCTGGCTCTGGTGTTCGCACCATGTCCCCACCCTCTCTTTTTGTTCTTTTTGCTAGTATTTAGTTGTTGTCCCTACAGAAGCTGCTTATTCCATAAAATAATTCTGTCTGATTGAAATCATTTCGAGGGAAATCTACAAAATTTAAAATGCATTAAATGCAACTGAATAATGCATTAAATGATTTCCATATGGAAGGCATGTATGAACGTAATCCTTGCTGGTGCATGTAGGCAATAAAAGTCACCCTCTTCCTTTCTTCTCTTGGAGGGAAGAAGGAGAGAAGGGGGAAAGGAAAACACATGCTGAGGTAGCGTGGAGTAGATGCAATAACATAATAGAGGGGAATAGGAAACACATGCAGTAGCGTGGAGCAAAATAACTAGCCAAAGCGATGAATAAATAAATAACCAAGAGAGCAAGGAAAGAGAAAGTGACTGTAATCGCCACCAAGGGGTGACAACACTGCTAGTAGTAGGATGAATCATCTAACCACGTCGGATGCCTTGGAAAATAAGAAAACCCCGTTGAAGACACTGGCACGAGACGCAGTCTAGCTTGCAGCCACGACAGTCAAGACGCGGTCTCTATAAGAGCCACGACCTATCGCAGAAGCAGGGGGAGTGGGTTCTTTTCCTTCTATCTCTTCAGCCGGACAAAGAGAGAGGGCCTCGTGCTAGATGTTACCTAAACCTGTAAAGGAATGTGAGAAAAACACAAAGAAAACACCCAATTAGCTTAAGAATTAAGTGTAGAATCTGAAAATTGGGAAAGAAGAGCACATAAAAGGTAGGAGCTTTACCTGGGGGGGTTGAGTGGTTTGTAACCCCTCTTTAAGGAGCCAGAAGAAGATAGGTGGGTGTGTGCAATGTATTGAATATGTAGAAATGGAATCTAGATGCTATGCAATAAAAAAACTAGGAAGAACACAAGAGGAACCATGAAGAACTCGAAGAACATGAAGAGCAATGAAGAACCAGCGAGGATGAGGAAGAAGACGCGAATCCCTTTCTAAAGACAAGCCCAAACCGCAGCAACACTTCGTGGCTAACTCCAGAAATCCCCCTCCTTCTAGCCCTAGGGCTTGGGGTGGTATTTATAAAGCTTTGGGAACCCTAGCTCGAAGATAAGAGATAAACCCTAGAAATTAAAGTCCTAATCCAATAATCTGATGAAATCTCAATTTGATAATGACCCTAAGGCTTCCAAAAACCTTCTGGGATCGAAACAAGTCCCTATCTTTGATGGACAATAGGACTCTAGAGCCCCCATGATCAGAGAATTAGAGTTCGGCCACGAACTGGACTCTTCTGGTATCGTGGTCAGTTGTACGACCATCTTCTTAATGAATGCGGTCGGACAATCAACCGCGGCATAGCCAGAGAATGAAAATCAGGGTCTGGTCAACCTACTTAATCCTCCAATGGGCCATCGGTCAACTGACCCAAGATTCCAATCGACAGACCCAAGTAATAGGTTGACAGAATCAGGCTCACCGCATCCCCTTAGGTTGACAAGGCCAAGGACGGATGCGGATCATAGGGAAACCGTGACCTGAAAGACACGGTTGGTAATCAAACCGTGACCTTGCTTAGACACAGTTGTTAGGACAACCGTGACGAGGGTGGACATGGTGGGTAAGACAACCGCGAACCTACTAGACTGCTGAGCTTTGGGCATCAAAAAATAACCTGATGACCAATGTCAATTTGGGACAACAATAAAGGTAGATAAGAAATCGACCCAACTTGTAGGCATAAAATGGGTGTTTACAGATGCCCCTCCTTGATATTCGCTTTGCAAGGGAGTGAGCAGAGATGGAGCAGAGGCATTGGTGAAAATAAAAGGTGATCCGAGAGTGAGGTGGAGCAGACTGAAAAATGGGTATCAAGGTAAAAGACACCCATCAAGCCCAACAAGTGATGGGAATTCTTAGGAAAACTCCAAACTAACCACAATGGCTAGCTAGCACAGATGATATTTGTTTGGAAGGAAGCTATCTGAAAAGAAAGAGACATGATCGACCTTTTGAGATGAAAGAGGCACCCTGGCCTTGCTCGGCGTGTAGGTTACTCATCAACATGAGCAGATCAGAAGAAACTAAATTAACGAAATCTGATAGAAAGGAACCCAGACAAAGACCAAGCTGACTAATAGGACCAAGAAGAAAATCCAAAGAAGTCCTTCAAATTCGAAATGAAATGAGATTTCTTATCAAGGAACTAAGCACGATTGACTAAAGCCAAGGAGGATTGCTAAATGGATAGTGAGAATGCAAGATGCTCCAAAAGTATATGATGTATGCTGGGCTAAAATAAAAAAAATTATCAAAATATCTTTTTTTAGAACGAGATAGACTGAGTCAGACCGAGACGGGACCGACCCGATCTAAGCCGAGACCGAGTCGATCGGGTCACGCAGGTCGGCAAACCCTACTTATAAGAAAGATCAGAGTCATCTCTTTTGAAGATCTTTTTACTTAAAAAAAACATAAAATTTTGATCATCTTGGAACGTAGCAGGGATAATAACTCGTTCCATCGCAGACGCATCTACGTCTTCTAAGTAATTAAACAGGGGTTTTAAAGGGCATGGGTTTTGTGGTGAGACGATGTGGGTGGGGACATATAAGAAAGAAAAAAGAAAAGGAAACAAGATCGTGTGCGACCTGTGAACAGGTCAAGCTAGCGCGCTGCTGGTGTTTGCTGTAACGACAGGGCTATAAAATTAACAGTACACTTGGCAGCGCATGTGTACGTACCCTTCTCTCCCTATCTATCCTGTTCCTCTTACCCTTCTCTCCTCCACATGGATTAAACAAGTCTAATTACACCGTAAGTTTCTAAGTTCACATATAAATTAATGTTTTGAGGTCAAACCCAAAAAAAACCAGCATTCCAAAGAGGCCCCGGAGAACCCTTCCGTTCCGCGGGTAGATGCCATTAATATCATTCCGACTCGGCTTTTGCTGCCACCACGTCGCACACGACTCGGTCCATAACGCTTCCTCTCCGTTTTACACTTGTACATGGGCGAGGGTGACTCGCTCCGGCGACCTCGCCCCCATATGGAGGTCTCCATAGCTAGCTACAGATCCTGGGATAACTCGAATTAAGTTGACTGACATATATTATTTAGAACTAATTGAGGATATATAGATCTTTTTTAAAATGGTAAAACAAAAAAGTTGTGATCGAAACTGTCGAATTGGATGCAATTCGACGCTTAAATTACTTTACTAATTAACCTTGTTTGACGCTAGCTATCACTTAGGATGATGTTGACCAAATTTAAGTCATGCACGACTCCATGAGTTGCATCACCTCGACTCGTTAATTTTCTGACCCGCCGATTCTGGCCGGGTGCATGCAGCAGCACTCGGGCAGCCCCGCCGGCGACGCCCTTGTTCGAGCGCCGTACGTCCTCCTCCAGTTCACATTGGCTTGTAAGGAAAGAGAACAGAACCATGCATGCACCCCAAGAACAGAGGAAGAAAAGAGCAAAACCTACGAATGAAGCGGAACAAAACATACTGCCGTGTGGTCACTGTCCTGTTAATCCTGTTTTTTCTTAATTATCTTGTATCGGTTACATACTTAAATGAGTCTTCCAACTTTTCATCCCCACGTGTATAGTTTCATGAGATCTACGTAGTACTATCTCCCCCATGGAGACGTCGGCAAAGGCGAGTGTGGGAGGGTGTGTGCACTCGAGGAAGTTTAATATCTCCCCCTGGCCCTTCCCAACTCACGAGGGGAAGAGGGACCTCCATGAGCTGGCCAAAGGAAGAACAGGAAGGAGAGCATGCAGGATAGGATCATGTGCTAGTGCCCCCCACGGTAATTTCACACGCAACAACAATCTTAAAAGGCAGTAATGGCAGCCGTCTGATGGCCATCCGGCTCCTGGGGCTTGCCCTCTTGCCCACGCCCATGAATGGGTTCATGCATATATATATACATACGTGATGCAAATCTGGCGCTAGCTAGAGAGGGGCAAAGCTGTTATACGACAAACACAACCCCCAAGTGAAAGAAGGCTTGTGAGTGATGGCCCTGCGTCTCGTTCTGACCGCGCCATCACAGAACGAGTCCACAGAGAGAGCGAAGGGGGGGGGGGTGCTCCCCTCGCGCAGGTGTTTCGCCGCCCTGGGCCACGCGGCCGACCTGGCGGGCGGGCGCTTTGAAGGATAGATATGGGAATGCGACGTCGCAGCGGCTCGGACCACCTGTGCTTCTTCCGATCCGACTATTCCTCTCTGCCTCTCCATTTTGATTAAAAAAGTAGTTTTTGTTAGGTTTCCCCGGGTTTTTCTGCTAGATTTGTTATGTCCCCGTTGTCACCATTTTTCCGCGCTGCTAGCTGTTTTCTCCACTGTGTTATTTAGAGAGAAGCACTGAAACGTCTACAGTTTTAATTAGCAGGTTGAATTTGACGTTGAAGATTAGGTCAAAAAGTCCGCCATGCAGAGCCGGCGTTCCATGGCTTTGAAGGGCTCTCACTGGGTCCACGACGTCACGATACGGTGGAGTTACTACAGCCCTTTCTGAACGGCCTCAGAATATCAAGAGCTCACAAAGAAGTCGACTTTTCTACGGGCCCCGGCCACTAGCGGAGGTGCCGGAAGTCCCTGTACTCGAGGAGGTACTAGAACTTCCCCCACTCGAGGAATCTGATGATGGAGAAATCCCCTTACTACTAGGGGATTCACCCCCTTCTTCAACGATGGGGAGAGTGGGCTGGACCACAGGAGCCTCTGTAACATGTAATGCTATATTAGCCCAAGCACATACTCTCTCGAGTGCTGAAAGAAAGAAAAAATAATGGTTAAGTATGAAAAATACTTACCCAAGTCTTGAGCAGCAGAGGTCCCTCCTATGTCAAGTGCAAGAGAATCGCCACTCACAGGCGTGTACTCGTCGATAAGAGGATCCAGTCCCTCAATATCCACACTAATATCAGGAGTGGACTCGTCGACCTCCAGCCCCGCCTCTGCAAAGACGTTCTCGGGACGGGGAGAAAAGCTTGCAACAACCAAAGCCTCGGGAGGAGCTTCATTTAAAGAAAAGAGGGGAAGAAGGAGTCAGACAACAACATTGTAAAGACATGTTGTAGTGCTGGCTTGAAACCAAACTCCATTCACTTACTGGAGACGTCCGCCGGAGTAGGAGACTCCTCCCCAGAGTGCAGGCAGGCTGCTGGCCGCGCATCATCCTTCTAGCTCTCATCCCGGGGTCTCTTCCCAAAAGTATGCTCTTGCAAAGAAGTACTGCCCCCCTGATTGATGGCTTGATCTGTAAATTATAGAAGATTGCATAAAATAAGCATCTCAAATTGCATAGTACAAAAAAAGGAGGACAATGCTTAATAATTCAGCATATACCTGGCTCCCTAAGGATCCTCTCGGGTCTCAGAATGATTTGCTGAAGTTTCAAACCGAAAGCCCGAGCAACCTTGTTAACAACAGCCAAGATGGCATTAGGGGTGGCAGCCACCTCCAAGTCTGAAATATACTCCACGGGGCCCGCGCATCCCACGGCATTGATGATGTGGGCCTCCAGTCGGTGAAGGTACTACCTGCGAATGCCCCCTCTAGAATCGGCTCTGATAGCTGGGATTTGGTCTCCAGACCACAAGAGGCTTTCAAATCCTCCCACCAGGAGTAAGGTGCTGAAGGCCCAGGGGCCGCTCCCCGGCGAGCAGACCCATAAGGAGAAGCCGCAGTGGGTGTACTCCTCAAGGGCTTCGAAACCCCAGCATACTGCCTCCTGTCGACGGGAATAGGGAGCCCCTCCTCCCTCCAGAGGGCCTCTATATCACGAATGGCCCCGGCGGCCCCAGAAAAGTGAGATCTGATAAACCCGAAATCTAGAAATAAAGGAGGCAGGTCCTCCTTCCTCAAACGCCTCTCTTCAGTAGCCCGAATGACATCAGCATGCTGTCGGAACACGTTGTTGACCCTAAACCACCAGCGCGTATAGTGCATGTCAAAGTGACCCCTACGTGTCTGCTCTGGAATAGGATATTCCTCCTTCATTTCACGGAAGAGAAAATCCTGCCATGAAGCCACTACCAGGTGAACATCCCCCTGTCTGTATTGCCGAAGGGCCAAGGCAAAATCTACATCCAGGGGAATGCCCTGATCACACCCAAAATTTCTGGCAAACTAGTGCGGATAATATAGCTCAAGAACTATTGTGTTGGAACGATGGTAGACCAGAACTCCGGGCCGTATACAAACAACCCACTCAGCCAGTGCATGTAGGGAAGCCAAAGCCCGCGAAGACAACCTATAAGAAACTGTGTCGCCCTGTCGCTCCAAGTAAGGGCGGTACAGATGAGAGCTGTGGTCAAAGTCTAGACTCTCGCCCCTCCCAATATGAAGAAAGGACAAGGCGTGACAAGCACTAGCAAGCTACGACACTACATCCTGGTCCAGGTGACCAACAAAAGCAAAGATAAGCGGGGCAGCTGGATTATCCACTGGTGTCCTCTATGATAGCTCAGGTAATAGTAAGCCAGCCCACGCACTCAAATAATGGGTGGGCATTGCTTGTCTCTTGGCGATGATTGTAAAGTCAGGGCTTCGAAGGAATGATAGATATTCACCAGCATGGCCGGAGCAATAGCAACCCTACGACCACATGCCATCAAACAATCCGGATAGATCACCTCTGCCCACAGAATTCCCTCCTCTCCATGAGGGATCAAGAAGCTGGCCAGCTAGTAGGCCAAGTAAGCCGCAAGGTACGTCAACGACGGCAGCTCCCTCGAGTTTCACCCCTGCACTGGGCGGGCTGGTGACGGGGGTGTGAAGCAAACCGAAGCTCTACCTCTCGACACTACTCCCAAGTCATGCCGGAGGAAGCAAACTCCT